>JAOXYM010000023.1:6092932-6103154 GCA_028567055.1 Leptatherina wallacei
GCCGACTAAAGATGAAAGCATGGACTAGTTTTTCCAGGTCCTGCTGAGACATCAGATCTTTTAACCTTGATATATTCCCAAGGCGATAGTAGGCAGACTTTGTGTTTCCATTAATATGTTTTTCAAAATTAAGGTCAGAGTCCATCACTAGACCCAGATTTCTGGCCTGGTCGGTGGTTTTTAGGTGTATAGACTAAAGCTCAGTGGTGACCTTTAATCGCTTCGCTTTGGTTCCAAAGACAATCACCTCAGTTTTGTTTTTGTTCAGCTGAAGAAAGTTCAGGCTCACCCAGTCATTAATCTCCTCGATGCATTTACCAAGAGCCTGTACTGGGCCTCGGTCTGTCGGAGACATCGTAATATAAATCTGTGTGTCTGCATAGCTATGGTAGATTACTTACTCATCAAAATCAAACAGGAAACAAGACAGAACCAAAACAACAAAAGGACTATAAACCAAGAACAAAATCCCACAAACCATGACACCTCTATTGATCAATCAGAGGAGACACGAGGACTCTCTTCGAACTTCACCTCAGAAAGACTAATGACCAATCCACCAATCCAGAAAGAATTTGAAACAAAGGTAGTATACTGTAATATTGTAATATAATATACTAAAATTAAAAATTTTTAACCACAGATTTATAAGATAAAAAAAAGAATCAGCATACATACATGTACATGGTGCTTACATTCATGAAAAAGGATCTCTTGTCTTTAACATTTTCAACATTTATTGGACATACTTTAGTCAATAACATAATTCCATAGGGCCCCTCAGGGCCTACAAGATGATGGGCATCACAGGAGCTAGCCAATGAAGGGCATTCAAGGTGGCCACTGACACAGCTGAAGTAGCGCCAAGGTGGCTGTGGATCAGGACGGGAGAGTCGGGGCGAGTAAGGTAGAGCGACCTGGACACAAGCTGGGGCCTGATCCACCCTGGCTCATGACTGAAGGATGAAAATACCAGGCTGCTTCAACAAAGTGATAAACTCTATGTATCTTATATTTAAAAATAGCATTATTTAAGGGTAAGTAATTCTTACAAACATAAGCCCCTTTCAGACATGCTCTGAAAAGCAGTAATGTTGCAGACCTTGTCTTTTATACCGTTTGCATTCAGACAAACCTACCGTTCTTTTACCTCGGAGCTGTAGCGGAGTTACCGGCTAGCCCCCATGTCATAAGAGCGGAAATGTTTCCCCATATCGGAACGCAGCCGGGATGTAAAGAGTCAGAGAAAGCGACATTTTTGAAAAGACAAGTCCAGTTAAAGAGCGGATGGACTTTACCGCACATATTCCACAATGCAAGTCTGAAAGCAGCTATAGTGTAAACTGTACACTAAATATTTTCCAACTAACCAGATGACGGTTAAGAAAACAAAACAGTCTTGTTAGTCACAGTCTTACACACCCCTTTGAATAAAGGGACACAAACTTTTCTCTTTATATTTTTTTCTCAAGTAGTATACAAAGTTTTTTTTTTTACTTTTTTGTAGGAAATAGGTTTGAAATGGGAACTGTGGTGCTGCTTCATTAAAGTGAGTCCACTATGCCGCTTTCATTTCATTTATAAGACCTCTCTCCTTGCACAGATTAGATAAAACACAGTATCTCAGGATACTGGCCACTCATGTACTACTCCTGCTGGGCTGTGAGAAAGAGAGGGAGGGACACATCGAGAGATTTATAGAGGGCATACAGTATGCGTGTGCATGTGTGAGACTGTATACATGTGTATGTGTGCTTTACAGATGGGAAAAGGAGCCAAGGAGGTAAACGAGCGCCCGAGGGAGACCACCCTGGGAGAAGAGGAGGTGGTAGGAGGACAGGTGGGGGAAAAGTAAGATTAATGATGCTTGGGAAAACGAGTGCTCCTGCTGGTCCAGACTTTAAAGACAGCGGGAGTTAGTTACTGGCTGCTGGACCAGCGGGGGTGTGTTTCTGGTATCTTAGCATTAAGAAACACTCTAGGACCTCAGTTGGATCTCAGGCAGAGACAGACTCACTTCACCCCTGATACATCCAGTGCAAGATTGATGTCAGCACAAGTATTTAAGGTGAGTGAATGACCCCAAAGGCCTAGTTCTTACACTGTCTGATAAACTTTAAAAGATCATGGAGGGAGATGTTTTGTCAGGTTTTAAGAAGTTCTTCAGTGTTAAGCTTCTGCACATAAATCCCACCAGCTGCATGAACCGAGAGGACTCATTGTCCCCTCATTGCACGATTCTCTCCGGCGAGATGTGACTCAACAGGAAGGAAAGCGCGCCACTCAGCTTTAAAGGAAATCAGCTCAAACTGCAGCCCACCATAACTTTTTCGCCAGAATCTTTTTAGCGTTGACAATTAGATGAAAAGTGACAACAACAAGCAGGAAACATGTTGAATATTAAATAAAGCAGAGGATGTAATGTGCTAATGGTGTAGATGTGCAAACATATTGCTGTGTAGATAATACAGAGCCAACATAACATCCCAGCATGACCCCAGAAAATGGTGCAAACAGAAGGATGTGATAGCATCTCAATTGTACTCCCAAATGTCCAATTCACATGCCTCGGTGTGTCCACATTAAATTCTTTCTCAGTCTGTTGGGAGGACATTACAGACAGATAGACAGATAAATGGGAGGGATAATGGGAGTTGACAGTCAGCCATTAGAGAGAGTGGTTGAGAAAACAAGCTGATAAATGCTTATTGTATTACACAAAAGGGAGCTTAATGAAGTCATGGATGTGGCTTCTCATCGCAATCTTTCCTTTTAAAGGATTGTTTGAATGCTGCCCTTCCTCTGGCTGTGTGGTCACCCGGCAGCAGGAGCAGCATCCACAAAATAAGTTTATGACAGCAATTTATCACCTTCATTGTTGCCTCCCCGAAGCAAATTTGGTTGATTATCTGGAGATTCAATAAGCAAAGCCGAATGATTGAGCACGGGCAACTTTTTTCTTATTAAAAACAACAACAAAACAGAAGAGATTTCCAATCAGATAGTTACAGTCTGATAAAACATATGTCTTTATTAGAGGAGAGACAATTCACTGATTTGACTTTTCTCTGCAACAATGCTTAAAGAATGTTCTTTTTCTTATGTAATATGGGTAATTTAATGGAAGAAGAATCCACGAAACAAATCGCTAGCTACTGACATAGCCAAGAGAGGCTGAAATATACTTGATTTTAATTATGTGTATGATTCATCATGTCACCCCTGTGCATTTTGCATTTGTTTGAAGGATCATTTGTGCATGTTCTCCGAAATGAATGCTATGCATTAACAAGCTGCAATATGCAAATAACTGGTAGGGGACAGTGTCGGGACCAGTATGACCTGATGTAAGGCATGACGATCAACAGCAGTAAAACACGACAACTTTTTTAAGACAAGACATGGCGTTTCTGTTTAAGAGCCCTTACATACCATCTACAATACCGCTGTTGTAATTTTTTCTGTAATTTCAATTCAATTCAATTCAATTCAATTCAGCTTTATTTGTATAGCGCCAATTCACAACATTGTCATCTCAGGGAGCTTCACAGACAATCAGTTTGAGCCAATCTGATTGTCATACATTGATTCAAGCTAAGCCAATTGATAACAAATAGCCTAGCTAAGGTTTTGTTTACATCCTACAAATTCAGCAACTTTACACGGTCTGTGATCTCTAATCCGCCCTCCGGTGGAATCCTCCGGTACCAAGTGTAGTCCAAAAGAAAGTATTGGAACAATAATGTTCACAAACCAGTTAGGGATGCACAATATTATCGGTATCGACCGATATTGGCTTTAAAATCAAATATCATATATCGAACTTGCCAAAGATATAATTAATCGATAAAATAACAGGTGCTGGGAGAACACAATCCAAGTCTGTTTTAAGTAGGATTGGATGCCCATATCTTACTTGCTTTATTTAACTTACTTGTCATTGGTCAAATGAGTCATAATATATTGGCATATCCAATACCGTGCATCCCTAAAATCTATGCAAATGAAAGGTTATAAAGCATATATAAAAGCACATTCTCAGCCTATGGCTGAAAGAAAAAAATCCCAGAAGATGCAGTACTTTGAGCAAATACAACAACAACAACACTAATGTTTGGATTCTTTTTAGTCGGTATCGCAACAAGTATTGTCATTAGATTACGTTTCTATCAGCATTTCACGTCTCTCAGACAAATCTTATTTCCCTGAACAGCAACACCTAGTAGAGATGGAAATAAAATATTTCAAAACAAGTAGCTTGTTTGCTGTGCCTGTGCTATTCCCACAATGACTCATTCAGATTGATCGATAATGTCCAGGGACAAATCCCATCGTATCACACAGCAAGAAATTGGCAGAGATTCTTCACCTTCAGCCTGAAACTAACCTACGACGCTTCTCTGTTACAAATACATTAATTTACAGAATGATGAATATTTTATGCAGTGGAGAAAAGTAGTGAACTGAACAGGAGCAACAGTGTGCTCTGCCACACGTTCATGAATAAGTCATTTGTTTATCAATCAAAGAAAATAATTGATTTGTCAAAATTTGTTTGCAGAAACGGACAAAAAATGATTTTTGTGCATCTCTCTGTGGACTTTTTATTTCATTTTTGCTTTTGCTTTTTCATGTTTCAAATTTTTTACATTATAAAATTCAATAATAAAAAAAGTAAACAACCTCGGAACATTCAGTGTTATTACAGGACAAATTAAAGTGAAGTTTGGAAGTCATGTTTAATGCTGAGGGACATGGGTGTGGTGGTGGGGGGGAGGCTGAGAAGCCTCATGCAGGGCTCGTTGCCCGAGTCTATCCCAGACTTTGCTGTGGTGTGGTGGTGTTGTAGAGGAGTAATGAGCACCAGGCAGAAACACGGGGCACTTAATGGGATTACACAAGGAGACGTTAATCTAGGGAGAGCAGGTGGGGAATTAAACATGATCAGAGGGCTGCAGTGAGACGAATGGAAGAGTCAAAATGGAGGGAAATGGAGACAATACAAGAGAGAAAAAGGACCTCAGAATGTAAGGGGACTAATACCCCATTACAGTACAGTGGTTATTCGTGACAGCTTCTGCCTGAATGGCGCAAATTATCATTTGTGTTTTATGAAAGAAATGAGATCATGAGACCATTTTATTTTACTGAAGATGCACACTGTGGGAATGTGTTAGGCGACCAGTTTTGCTCAAGTAAGACACATTACCAACACACGATAACTGAAGCCGAAGCCCATTAGTCCAACACACATTGAGTGGTACAGAGGAGTGAAAGGACCCTTTGATTATCAGCCAGACCCAGAGGACAGCAACCGCTTCATTTGAATGAAACAACAATTAAATTACTTGCTGCAGTTTATGCTGGTCTTATTAAATCCCTCACTGTGAATAGACTATTTCCATTTTGTCATGTAGTTTCCAAAGCTGCAAATTGATTTGGAAATCTTTTATTGACTATGCAGATTCCAGAAGCTGTGACCTTGCCTGTGAAGGTATATGACATCTTAATTGGTTTGGAGTCACAGCTGAATAAAATGTGCTGAAATTAAAATCTGTTCAGGTATAAAAATATTTAACTGTGACGGCGGCCCATTGTTCTGCTAATTAGAGAGATAACTGAATTACGAAATGTTACATGCAAATCTTGGAAGAGAGAATCTCTGCCCTTTTCCTTGCCTGTGCCAGCCAGATGACTTTTTTTTTTCTTAAAATGGCATTTAGAAGTGATACTTAATGTCAGAGGCAGTGAACACATGGCAGAAGTCAATGTTCTGAACCATTTCATTACCATTCATACCAATAATACTTTCATCTGGAAACATAATAAACCTGTTTTTTTAATGTGTAAATTACTCTCGTAATGGCAGCTTCACCAGTCGGGTTAGTTTATCTTGTTATAAAATTCCAGTACAAGAATATGGATTAGCATGCCCTAGCTTTCTCAGCAACACAATATCAAAGATGGTAAATAATAAAATAGTTTATCAAAGCTTGAACAGGATGTTTTTGTTGCACTTGTTACGCAAAGTCCCAAGTAACAAAGGGAAAATCAGAATCAAAATTAATATTCTTCTAATATACATGCAACCAAAAAACACACACAGAAAACATAAAGAACACAATTATTTTCACTGAAAGGGGAAAAAAAAGGTGGGCAGCACGGTGGTAGTCTCCAGGTGCTCCAGCTTCCTCCCACAATCTCAAAACATGCGTGTTAGGTTAATTGGTGATTCTACATTAACCTTATAAGTGTTAGCATGAACTGTTGTTTGTCTCATTTTTTCCCCTCTGCTGGCAACCTGTCAGGGGTGTAACTGGCATCTCGCCCAGAGGCAGCTAGGATAAGCTCCAGCCCCCCATGACCCTGAACTGGATACGGCCAGTATGAAAAATGAATGAATGAAAATAATAGCTTTCTCTCACTGGACTGTACTAATCAATAGATCATAATAGTCCACATGATGTGATGACAATCAAAACAGAATCCAGTCTCACTGCTGATGCAATCGATGCAACTAATTCATTTGTAATTCTACCTGCTGATAAACCACTAAAAATGTAATGACTGTAATGACACAAAAACAGGTAACCTATTGTGTTTGGTGTGATTACAAATCACAGACTCCAAGTTTACACATTAAACTCTAAAACGAGGCCGTACTTATTTAAAAATCTAATTGTCTAAAAACCTTTTCTTTATAACATGAAATAAGACACACATTGAAATGAATTTTCATTAATAATTACATTAAGACAGAGGGAAAAAAGTAAATCTAATATATATGCATAGAAACTTGGAAAAATCTGACTCAGCAGCTTAGTTTTAAGGAGGGACACTCACTTTTTATGTTTCAGGGGAGAAAAAAAGCTACAGTTCATGTCTATAAAACACTAATTGTAATCAAGGACAGACCGAATTTCATCTAGGAGGAAATTGAGCAAATACTTGGTCTGTTAAAGAGCTCACAGCCTCTTCCTTCTCCAGAGCTTATAATGTGCTCCTCCTTCCTCCTTCAGTGTAGAAAAAATGTCTGATGTTTTAGGAGTTACACCATCTTCCTTTCTCTCACTGATGTGATGAACATGTTTGCTTGTTTCAGTGCCAGGAGATTCCATGCATTATCTATGTTTAGACATGGACTTGGAAATGAAATGAGCTCTTTGGGGGTTTTCAAGTGTTTCAGTATTGGATGCATCTTTCAAAAGTACAGGGCAAAGTATGGATCTGATGTAATTAATACATAATAATACACAATAGCAGCAGCACAATGTATGCTTGTACGGAGGCTGGGTATTTTCTCAATCCTTCTCTCACCCATCTTGTCAGTTAGTGTCTATTCAGAACAACCTTGAAGACAAAAGAAGATGTCAGAATAAGTAAAAAATCTGATAGGATGACATTTTGCAGACAGTTTAATCCTTTGGTGAGATTGAATTATCTGCTGTTCATCATCATCTTAGTATAACAAAATCACTATCACATGAATGTTTATGAGAATAATAATCCTGAAAAAAACCCTATGTATCTCTGGTATTTTAAAGAGGGATATTGTCTTTTTAGTGGGTTCTCATCTTTCCTCCATTGTTGTAAAAACTTTTATGTGTTTAAGGGATGCGCAAAGTTACCAACCCCAAAGTCTACATCAGATGATGTTCTCTCAGTGACGATACTGCAATGCCTAGTTTGTAGTCCGGGCTTTTCTTCCTGGACTTCATGGCATCATAGTGAAAGACATTTGCATAATGGCTCACTTTCCCCATCGCCTGCACATATGTAAGGTGAAAAAGATAATGAGGGAGAAGTTTATGTTTAAAATGAAGGGAAAAGCAATGACCACATAGAATGTGAAGTTGACATCAAGTGTATGGTTAGAGGTTTTTTTCTTGTTGCTCTGAGGCTGTGTATTGTGTGTCTGCAGACCCTGAAGTTTAACTTTGAACATTTTCATGATCAATAAGATCAGGTTTCAATATCATGTTAGTCCATTTTTTTGGTCTTTCAATTAAATATTAAACATTTTTCACTGCGAGTGAGATGAAAGAAGAAAGTAAGTTTATTATGAGTTTTATGATGAAAACACATACTTGTTATCAATATAGTGACTTACCAGCCATTATTCTATAAGATAAGACAATGCAGAATGGAAGTACTTTGTATTATGAACAAGATCGTCCAATTTTGTGGGGATGAGAATGCAAAACAAGCTTATTCTCAGTTAGGTCCCTTCTTCTTCCTCCTTTTTCTTTCCTCCAGCTCTTTATTTCCCTGCTAAATTTGGCCCTTTTTGATCAAACTAATGAAAAACTTGGGAACAGTGCTAAAAGGTGGAGAAATTGACAAAACAATCCTTGTAAGCTTTCAATCCCGTTCCAACGTGCAACATTGCGTTATGCATCTTCACAATCTCAGAGTGACTCCTGAGTGAAAAGATAATGTAGAATTAATTCAAGATGTCAGCCTTGTCAGGAGCATTTTAGCTTAACAGAATGAATCTCCATATATTGAAAAGTCCAAAACCCAATGAAGTATCATCCAGGTGGGGAATAGTCAGAGAGCAGACAGGTGGTTCATGCATGGTCATATCATGCAGGGAACAGGCAGGAAACAGATGAACTCACAAAGGGAGAACACTCATGCTGAGCCTGTAACAATGTGAGGAGCAGGTGGGCAGACAAGTGATTGAGCATTGCTGAGTGTAACACTAATGGGCTTGAGGCAAGATATTTATTAGTGATAATTAAAAACATGATTGTCAGTTAGATTCTATGGTCGGTCTTTAACTGATGCAAATTTTCTGTTTCTCCAGTGATGAGACATTTACAAAATCTCAAGTTCTTTCAGAGTCAAACAACTATAAATAAATACAATCAGCCAGTTTAAATTGTATTGAGTCCCAGACCACTAAAAACCGCAACAAGTTCATAGATGTTTGAAAATTGCCAAGAGTTCTCTGATTAAACAAGGTCCCAGTCCAGTCAGAGAGCAGCCTGTGAATTATGGCCTGTTCATCAGCCTTTAGGGCGCCTTCGACGTCTCAGGCTGGTTTGTTACAGAAGGAAAGCTGTGCTATTGTGTGTGTGAGAATGTTCTTGAGGATGTCCTTGTTAAAGCAGTGGGGGAGGCACACTTCTGCAGAAAAAAAGAAACAAAAAAAAAACTGTGGGGTAAGAGGGAAAGTTGAACAATAACAACAACATATTGGTGGTTGCACGCTCTCCCTCCCAGTCTCTCCACACGGTCATCCTATTAACCCGGGCGGGCCAACAAGTGATCAGAGACTGCAGAGCAGCAAACATGCTCTCGCTGACACGTGCAAACATATACAGCCACAAATAAAGGAACGCACCCACACACATCCCGGCCATCATGTACAGCACGGATAAATTAGAAACAACCAAGGTGAAACAAGGCCGCTGTACACACATTATCACACCAACTGAAATAAATAACCTTTGGGGCTACACCTCTTATATATCTGTTATTTTATTTTCAGAGACCGACTCTCACAAATTTACAAATGTTAGAGGACGGTTGTTTGTAGCAGCTCACGTGAAAATGTGCTTACTTTGGTTTATAATGAATTCTGAACAGAGGCTAAAAGATCTCTTCATACAGAGCTCGGAAGAAAGCTTCACTATGTCACCATTCAGTCTATAGTCATACACATGGAAAGTTTTCAGTTGATGCAAACAATGATATCTTATTGGCATCTACTGAACATACACCAATAGTTATATTATCCTTGTAATGTTTTTACTTAGAAAAAAAGCTAATTTTTTAAAACTAAAGTTGTTTTTTTTTGCCAGTTTTTTCATTTCTTTTAAAAAGTTAAACTAGAATAAGGTAAAATGCTAGAAATAAATGGGAGTTGGTTCAACATATGAGAAGCATAAAAACTGAACGCTGCCTCTCCGTGTTTAGTTCTGACCCTGGGAACAGAAAGTAGACTTGACCCTGATGACCTGAGAGATCTGGTTGGTTCATAACAAACTAAAAGATCCTGAATGTATTTTGGCCCTAAACCATTCAGTTATTTGTAAACAGTAGAATTTAAATTCTTTGACAAACAGAAGGCCAGTGTAAAGTTTGAAGGACTGGAGTTATATCCACTTTCTTGGTCTTAGTGAGGACTCGAGTAAGGCATGGCAAGGCAAGTTTATTTGTATAGCACATTTCATGTACAGGACAATTCAAGGTGCTTTACATACAAACATTAGAA
>JAOXYM010000023.1:6158933-6174902 GCA_028567055.1 Leptatherina wallacei
ATCGTATTTTAGCTTTTTTTTAATTAGATGTATTAAACTGTGCTGTGTTCAAGATGTGTGGGTGTAACAGGAATTAATCCCATTAATAAATCATTAACCACTGAATACTTTGATGCTTTGCAACAATTGTATTTGTTGCTGAAGAATGAGTAAATATGCCCTGGTTCCTTCTATGAAAAAAGAAAAGTCACCATATTGAAACAGAAAATTTGTAAGCAGAGATTTGCTGCAAGAGAAGAATCATAAAGAAACCGATCATCCATCAGAGGTTGGGGTCAATGAGAACTGCATCCACACGAATTATAACTGAACCGTCTCTCCTTGAGCACATCTAGAGAGGCATTGATGAGGTTTAATGGTGTTTTTATTGTGTGAATTCAGCCTTTGAGGCCATGCAAGGGTCCAAAAAGTGAGAGCTACGACTTTTCACAGATTTTTTTATATCCGGTTATCTTCATGCTGAATAGAGAGAGGAATGGCAAGCATGGACTAAATGGTGAATTTCATATGTGGTCAAGCCCACTCCTCTGAGGCTGAGGCCTTGTTGGACTTTCCTAGTTTAACAGATACACAAGGACACAAAGGCGACTGTATGTATTGAGTTGCTGTCTTTGAACAAAATTTTAATCTAGCATCAAACACAGTAAGAGCCTCAAACTTTAATATATAAATAGGATGTATAGGAATATTTTCCATCCAGAAACCTATTTTCTTTATATCTATTTATTTACTCTGATTATTCTATTTTCACATTTTGCAATGCTTTTACTCAAAAATGTGTTTATATATCCAACTTGTATTATATCATAAATAATTTAAAATCATGTACAACTGCTCAAAAATAAATATATCAAAGGGATGGTGAGTATAAACAAACTAGACATTGCATGTCTCTCAAGGCCAAATCCCAAAATGAAAAGGTAATAGTTTGGATTTTCTTTAATTTCGCTATGATTGAGTTTAATAAAACACAACAAACAGCCGTAGGATGAGAGGAAAATAAACCCCTGTGCAGAACAGGCAATAAGCTGGGAAAATATGAATTTTCTATTAAATTGAGGCTCAGGAAACACATGAGATTTATTGTGGCTCTCTCCTGAAATGTTAAGGGCATGACAATAAACTAAGAATAAACAATCAAGACTACAATCTGCCATAAAAAATCAGATTTAATTATTCTGTGATTGTACACTAACTCATGAAATCCAAGGTATAGGATATTGTTTGTGTTCTTATTTTAAATTCCATTAAGAGAAATATTAGTATCTTGTGGAAGTATCAGGAGTGACATGGGTGTATCCAGGAACATTTCAGTGGGGTGACCAAGATAATATCTATCATTATTGTGGGGTTGCTAATCAATAGATTTCACTAATTGCAATGTCAGCAGGATCACCGTTAACTTTTGTTTGAACCAGCGTGTGGAATACAGGGATTGAAACAGCTTGGAGCTCTTTCCAGTGTTGAAAACAAAACTGTTTTCTTAGATTTTAAAGATTTACAAGATATGAACTTTTAAAAAAAAGCAAATTGGAAATACAAGCAGGAAAAGACCTTTATCTCACAGAGAACAGAAAGGCTTTAAACATTATTCATATTGCAGAGTAAATAGAAAGACCAATGATCACCGATCAACACAAGTGCAGCTGTTCTTTTAGCTGCTGGAAGTGTGTGAATCATCGATCTGTTTTTTAAGGGTAACAAAAGCTGTGTCCCAATTCAGGGTCTGCACTCTTCGAAGTGCACAGCCTGTGAAAGCTACTGAGTGGCCTCAGGCTGCGCGCTTCAAAGCCGTTTATTCATTTGTGAAATAAGACAGCTTATCTCGTGTGCGAGAATTTCCCATAGGGCTCCAGTCTCCTGTTGCCTAGCAAATGCAGATATGAAAGCGTTCTCATTCTTCCTGCAAATTCCTTCAGATAACTGCATTAAGAAAATGAAATGAAAGTGTCATTTCAAAATTTGCTTCAGTGGCCGGTAGATACTTCATTAACCACTTACAAATCCACAAATATTGAATATTACATGACTTTAATGCCACAATTTAAAATACCTAAAGTTTCTTTTTATATTCTAACGCATCTCAAAGGTAAAATAAATACTTACGCACTCCAAGGCCTTTGTTGCTCATTCCCTGCAGAGCTGTGGATCTGCCTGTCATCTTGCCCGAAATGAATTATGGGAGAAAAGAGGCTGCAAATGATACACCGCCAGTAACTTTCGCTACAGTCCAAACCAAGTGCAGGTTTGTAGGGTGGATTTGGAGGATCCTTTGAATTGGGACAGTACTTGTCGCACTGCTGTGACGTATGCAGCCGACGAATCTGCACTTCAAAGTGTGCAGACCCTGAATTGAGACACAGCTATAGGGTTACCCATCAAACCCTTAAACCCCACCTCCCTCATACTGTCTCCACCCATATTTCCCACACTGGTTAGCCACAAATATAACAGCTTTATTGAACAAACATATCTTCAACATTTTTTGGCACTTTCTATCATTAATTCAGAAAACAGAGTTATATTTGATGTATTTGTTATATCTAATTCATACAGTACTTTTAAGAGCAACCGAAAGTGCTTTACAGTGCACAAAAGAACATGAACACAGACAGCAATTAAAAGAAGTGAAACAAAACCATTTAAAAAAATAAAGATGAATAGCTGATTCCTATAAAAGTTTCAAATAACAATGAATAGCCTATAGATAGTCATAAAAGCAAGAAGACAGGCATTTAACATGATTTCCAAGTTGATATTCTTGACAAGCTACCACCCCAAATTGTGGTGTTCTCAGGGGTGGCCAATGAAAATTCAGGGGTGCTAAACAAACTATTTCTGATGCAGGGAGTAAGTCCTTTTGTCTCTTTTCAGGTAATGTCAGGTTGCTGATACCAGGTATTTTTAGTTCCCAGTCCTATTGAGTTATGTGAAAGACCCAGATGCAGACACAGGAAGGATGCAGGCTGAAGCAATTGAAAACAATTTAATGAAAACTTACAAATCTAAATGCATTTTAGAAACAGAGAATCCAGCCAGAGTCCATGAAAATAACAAAGCACAAAAGGAGGACAAAGAACAGGAAGGGCAGAGAAGAGAGACAGAAAAAAAAGCAGAAACGAAACCAAGTATGTAGTTTCCTTGAATGATTGGATCGATTTTGCAGTTATTTTCAAACAGAGGGTGAGCCATACTAATATTATCTCCGTCCTGTCAATTAACCATTCAATGGAATTCTCATCTTTGTAAAAAATTATTGGAAAGGAAATAATTCCAACTTTTTAATACGCAGTGTGTGCTTTTGTGTCTTTTTTCTTTAATCTGTTGGAAAATCAATGGACTTTATGTACTGTAAAATGTATGTACAAAGAGGTTGAAGCATGCTTTGTGCCAGAGTGACCAACACAACCACACTGGTCAACCTTTAACAGCTCTTGGTTGAGGAATGAGATGCCATCCAACAGCAAAATGTATCCAGGCTGGTGACCAACGTGTGGAGGAAGTGCCAAGTTGTTGTGGCTGTCTATGGATCTTCCACACAGTGGTGAAGTTCCTGACAGTGTAACATGAATTAAGCGCAAAAATGACCAATATGTATTGTTTTTTTTATTACTGTGAGAGAGGGCAATCAACCAATCCACTAAGTAACTCAAAACAAGACCACCAACGGGAATTTTGCCAAGTATTCTGGTATATTTTTGAGGGACACTACTCACATGTTTTGCTGTGTTGCCCACTCCACAGAAGCATGACCCTTGTAAGTTATACTTTTTCATGAAGCTGACTAATCAGAGTTTCCAATGATGTATAATACAACACTATTGTGTATTATTAAAGGGGAGAAATAATACACCACACATACATTCCTCACTTGATGTACCAAGTTTATATTAACCAATAATCACTTAAAGACTTGAGTTAGTAACATTTTTCAAAGGCTTCAAACATATTCTTTTAGATTTAAGATAAAGTTACTTTGAATTGAAATTACTTTGGGGGTCAATCTATGTCATATCATATGGGTGCAACTTTTCATTCAGTTTAGATTTCTTCCTGGTTTTTTGCTGACCTTAAAGGAATACTGTGTAACTTTTGACCCAAATATTAATTCAATGTGAGTAATAATGGATGATTCCTGGGGTCAATATATGATTGACGCATGCCGGCGCTCTGAGGGGGCTGCCCCCTTCGGAAACCAGACATTGTAACTTTGCAGGAGTGGATCCGTCTCTCATGGGATCATGTGACCTGCAGCGCTTTGCTTTATGGCTCCCCCTCTATAAACGCAGAGTCCTCTGCTTTGTGTTACTTTTTCCTCCTCTTCCATGGAATGTTTGTCATGGCTGAACAAAGTAAGAAGGTGAAAACGCTGTTTGAAGAGGACAGAAAGAGAAAGACTGTTGAATTTTGTAATAGTGTTGTGTGGCCTTTGGGAAGTAACAGGTTTAGAATCCCTAGTGGTCAAAAGTTACACGGTATCCCTTTAAGGTGGACAAACTTTTTATATAACCGAAATGGTGTCCATTTTGTCTCCAGGGTTTGTTGGCACTTGGCAGTCATTAGCACGGATAATCCTGAGAGCTTAATTTGAAGGCAGATCAGAGGAAAAAGGCAAAACAAGTCTTTTTGTCTTTTTCATTTTTGCTAAACTATGTGACTGGAAATCCACACAGACTTTGGGCCCTGAGGAAAATCCAGTCTTTAAGCGCAGCACCACCAACAGTGATGCCACTTGGAAACAAATAGGGGATGTTTTTTTTTAATTTTACCTCTTTAAAGGGTTACATAAATGGAAAAGCATTCACTGGTAGCCAGTTAAAATGATCGATCAAGCACTGCCATCTTATTCAACAAGGTGTTACAGAACCAGCCACCAAGTTTGGATTATTTCGAAGTCTGCACATTCATTTCAAGACAACCACATGGATTGGCTGCTTTTAGACGCATGAGAAATGCCAAAACTACATGCAATGGCTGCTTGTCCAGGAGCAGCTGGCAGAGTGCATTGTAGGATTGTGATGGCCGTGTGGGCTTGTAGTCAGATGAGATGGACTGGCTGTCATGTTCCTGCCAGATAGTAAAAGATACTGCCTGCTTGGGTAGTCGAGTAACTGAAGAAACAAAAGAAGAAAATGGAGGAATAAAAATGCAAATGCCTTATCAAGTCCTGCAGCCACACACGTTGCTGATTATATCAACCGATGCTAAAAAGACACACACTATCATTGCTCAAGTTCTCATAATAGTCTTGCTGTACCTTCTTTACTTTTTGTCAGCAGATAAATAGCAAATTTCCAATTTTATTTTGGCTGATAAGTAATGTTTCAATGTGCTTGTGGTGGTAATACAACTTGTCACCTCAGGGACCATGTAAGAATTGAAATCTGCCTCTATACTCTGTATACATGATTCTTTTTTCAATTAAAAGAAAAATATTATTTAATTGGTGGAAAATTCTACTTATTTACTTTAGCAATTTGTTTCAGAGATGGTCAGAGACAGTGGTTCAGAAAGAAATAATGGACCATTATTGAACAGGACAGTTTCAAATGTTTCAATTGCATGTCCTTGGATAAAAGTAACACCATTCTTCTCGAGTTTATTATGACAAAGTGAGCCAAAAAAAGGAAGAAAAATGTCAACGATTTCTTCATACTGGTGTCTACATACACAGATGATTGTGCAACATTTTCAAATGTTACAATTGCATGTCCTTTGGTAAAAGTAATACCATTCTTCTGGACTTTATTATGACAAAGGGAGCCAAAATAAGACAAAAAAATGTCATAAAATTTCTTATCACTTGAGTCCACATACACAGAGGATTGTGCAACTCAACTGTATTCAGTCATTGAACTTGTCTTCTTACTACCAAACATATCCATTGGTTTTCCCTTTACACACAACTACTCCCAACATATGTCAGGAGAGAAACACAACTCATTTGAGCTTTTTACACATGAGCAAAAGCCATTCTCATGTTTTTTTTCTCTTTAAGAAGACTTTAATTAACGTGGATTGCATCATTACCTGTAATACGTTCAACCATCTTAGGTCAAACCCCATATATGATGACACTTTACTAAAAGGTCTGACCAGGAGACTACAGTCCAAAGGATAAGCTGCCCGCGTCTTGTTAGCGTCCATCACTTGTCTGCTGATTTCAAGCATGTGATTGAGTGTTAAAAGGTTTGTAGAAAAGGTGGTGTCTTGTTTGGATAAGCTTATGAATTGTATGACCCAATCTAAACTTAAACAGTAGGCTATCTAAAGAACTAGAGGTGAGGGGAGTGACCAAAAACACAAGTTAGCTGGTTCTACAGTTAATACTCAATTAAACTTCAGCTATATAATAAAAATATATTTTTAATTCATGAGCGATGGTTGGAACGAATTGTTGAGAGCTTTAAAGAGAGGATGGATATTAGATATTACTTTTTTTAAGTCTAAACCTTGAGCCTTTTGCTTACAAAATTTAAATGTTACACCATAAAGAGCAAAAGAGGCCGCTTCCAATGCGATGTAAATTAACAGATTTATTTCACAGCAGTTTGAAAAATAGAATTGTGCCACAAACACACACACACACACACACACACACGGTTCAGTTGTTCATCCCTTTTTTTCCACCAAATTAAATATATTCTTTGACTAATTTAATTACTGTATATCTGACGATGCTGCATTTACAGATGATGGCTTATCAACTGTTCTTATTCATGATTCTTTGAATATGTTCAAATTGTTTTAATTGCCTTCTTAAATACCAGGAGTCTTCTCTGTTCATCATTGTTCATCATGTTGTGAAGTGTGCTGTCTAATCAATTAATTACTCTTTGTAATTATTTATTAAAACTTGATTGCCTTTTCAGAGCAACTCTCAGCAGTCTGTCACACAGCTGAGCAGAAGTGTGTTGGATATTAAAAGACAATGTTGTTGTTTGTGGTAATGGAAATGGTAGGAATTATGCAAATGAAGTGATTCAATTTCATAGACTTCAATTGGGTCTATCCCTATCTAAAGCAGAATAGAGTTTAAAATCCACAAAACCTCAAATAATGTATTTCTAAAAAGTTATATTCTTCATTTAATGTAATAAAATTGGGACAGTAAAACTTTTTCTTTTTTGTAATCTTACTATTTCTTTGGGGCTTCTTTTTCGTCCAGTTGTTATAAGTGGGCACAATAATCCCTTGCCTATGTGTCAGCCATTGATAAATAACTCTTTTTGCCATCTGAAGGATCAGGGATTACAAGTCAACTTAGGTTCATACTTTTTGCCTTTTTAGGGGCTTAAAATTCTTCCGGATTCCTCAAGTCATTCAATGATAGGATGCATTGCAGATGCATGCAAATTATTTGGAAGCTTTCTTTTGAAAAAAATTGTTTTGGGAAATTTGAATGATTTTCTCACACATTTGTTGCCAAACAAGAGATCCTCTGCCTGGTTTCTGATCTTTTTAAAAACTTTAAAGAGTCTTTTGATCTTTATTGATTACGGTGCAGACATTTTGAGAAGTTGGTTTAGCTGATCTGCAGAAATGGGACACTGTCACTTCACTAAATGGCAATTTCCAGAATGAGCTACATCTTTTCAACAACACACATAACAAATACAAAATAAAAATACTTGTAACACATTTTGAGAGACAAAGCAAAATCAGCACAATGCTCACTAATTGCAGTCTGTTAAGTCAAGCATAAACAAGGTGGCAAATGAGAGCAATTACTCAAGACCATGTTTATGGGTTAGGGTTAGATTTTTTAAAACTACACCCCATCATCAGTGTCTGTCAGGTTAGGAATGGAGGCCTGTAAAAGCTAGTGGGTGCCAGTTGGCAGGAATTCAATGCCAATTTACTTTGTTGGCATGAATGTTACTTACTGTCTCAAGGAACTTGTGTGATTTCACTAATGCAAGTGCTGTTGCAGTATTCAAGCTAGCTATTTTTTTTTTTTTTACATTTGTCAAATCAATCACAAATCTTTTGAAAAGGTGATCCTGTGGAAAGCTGCATCACATGCAAGTGCCACAGTTTACACCTTTAAGATTCTCAACTATTCAAACGTCTTGATTGATGTCAGTAAAAACATTTGTGCTGCTTCGGTATGCACAGCTCAGTCAAACCTGTTGAACCTGAAGACACACCCGCTCTGCTAATGTGAACTGTGGGAAACACTGACGCCGCAACCCTGTTATTCATAACAGTGTGTGTCAGGGTGAAGGTGTCTGTTCACTGCACTCCACAAATAGAGGAGATTCAAGCTGACAGGGAGCCGACTCCAAAAGCAAAGGGTAAGACCATTATTCTTTTTCTCGAATCTTAATGGCTTTCTTTCACTTCCTTTCCAAGTCGCTTTCATAGCTGAGGAGGGTTATGGAATTTCATTACATATGATTGAAAAGCAATGGAGTTTTGAGAGCAGAATAAGATGGAAAGGTGCATTCAAAATGCCAGGATACCCTCCAGATGCCAGCAATCTAATTTACTGTCAGCGTTAATAAATGAGGAGCCACCGGATGGCACGGATAAGTTGTTATTTCACCATCAGGGTTATCACTTAATATCTGATAATGTCTGTGGGGAGCAATTCCATCTGACAGTTAAAACAGGAGGCCCCAACCCCTGGCAGGAGAAATGATCATCAGCGTGGAAGGATTGTTAATCTGTCAAATCAATGTGAGTCCACTCAATAAAGTGTTCATAAAAGGACAGAAGTTTAGATTGCAGAGTAAATTATTCACTCCTGTGAAAGATTTATTTTCTTTAATGAAACTGAACAGTTTTATTCACCTGTATTTTCAAAAGAAGGAACTTACAGTAACCATGAAATTATCCAAGGACAAACATCAATATAACTCTTGACATCAGTGGGGTGCAGCGGCCTGTCCAATAAAATTGATTTGTGAGTTGCTGCACTGTGTGTTATGACGTCCGTTTACAGGAAGTGGCTGACGTAGGAATTTTACATGGGTACTTGCAGAAACACCTAAAACAATAATTGAAATGATGAAAAAACACACCCCAGCACAGGTAGTGGACAAAGGCTTAATGATTCACTGATGGAGCCACCTCCTAACAGACAGCACAAAAGCAACATGACATCGGACACGATGTTGTTGCACTGCTGTAAACAAAGCCTGTATTGTAAAGCCTGAGAAAAAAAAACTGCGTGGCCTGTTTTATTAACAATTCCATACCTTCCTCTTTATTCACAGATCCAAACCATCTGTTTTGACACTGTACCATTAAATTAGACTCCTTTCAAAACAAACAAGCATCATGGGAAGAGGTGAGAGTGAAAAATGGGATGAAAAGCACCAGGACACGAGGACAACTCAGCCCAAGAAAGAAGAGGACACAGAGAGTAAAGGCTCAGAGAAAGGCTGTCCCAAGTGCTGCTTGAAGACAAGGGACTGCTTGATGAGTGCAGAGTGTGGCAGGGCGCTTCAAATATCCAGTGTCATAGCTTTTTGTGGAACCTGTATCCGGATGTGGGTCTGTAAGTCCAAAACAATGCTTTATTGGGTGTTTTGGATGTGATGATTGACTGCGTAGACGGTTTAAAAAGGAGAAATGAATTTCCCTGTTGGATGAGTAGGAATCTTTTTAAACCACAAATGTACAGAATAACCCTGACATTTAAAGGGTGACTCTTTTTCATTTGAAATTATATACAATACAATTAAAATTCACGCTGAGTGGAATTATAATTTTCATTATTAATCTTTTCTCTCTTTTTTTTCTAATTGCAGAACTGTGCCAGGGCATCAGGAGCAGCTCTCTTCAGCTATGGGGCTATCAAGCATCCTCTGGCCTCCCTGGCCGACAGTCATACTGGTTTATTTTCTTCTAATCTGAGATGAAAAATATTAAATTTCATCACCAAAGTTCTCTTTAAGCATCAACATCAGAAGTTATTAAACATGAAGAAAATGAAGCCAAGTCAACATGAAGATGAAACTAACCAGTGTGTATTCATAAAAAGGCTAGTTACACATTAGATTGATGCAAATTTGAAATCAACTTTAATCAGCTTGTTTTTCTTAGTTTCATTTCTAAGCCTATCTGCTGACTTGATCCTTTGTTTGATCTACAGTGTTCACGCAATCCATATGTTTGATTGTTATATTTATGTTATAAATGAGATATTTAAGAATGTAAATAACTGTTAGTTTTTTTATAACATTAAATTATAGGTGAAACTGTCTTTAGATAGGTAAATACCAATTCACTATTTCAATTAAAAGAAAAAAATACAGCAATGAAAAACATTTAATTAACCTTTCGCTGACAGCTCAGTATAAAGGACAAAAGTGCTTTCAATTCTAGTCTAAATATAATTAATTGAAATACGTTTTTGCTTCATCTGGAGTCATGTGGAAATGTTTTTCAGAGCAATAAGCTTGTGGTAAAGATGGTAGCCTATGTTTAATATGATGTCACAGTGTAATTACGTTGTTTTCCTGAAATTGTAGACATTGTGTGAAATTAAAATAAAACAACAGAATGTAAATAATGTCTGCCTTATTTTTCATTATTAGTGTCGCCAACACATCTGGTAAAGTTTGGATTGTTATGCATACTGTTTGTGTAATGCTAAAGCAACAGAGCAGAAAACCAGTATTGAATTTCTCTGAGCCTCATTCTGTGGTGCAGGTTACTGCAAGTGTGAGGAACAATTCTGAAAACCATTGTCAGTGATACCCACAAATGCAATTTAAAACTATCGTGACAAAAAGTAAATATATAAAAGTTCAGAAAAGAGGAAATCCAAATCTGGCGATCTGTCTATAAACACACACATTTTTCTGCAATACACAGGCAAAAGAATTTGTGAATATCAGGACTATCCAACTTTATGAAGGACATTTCACTGACAGCCAAAGGTGTAAGATATTTAACTTTGTGTAAGTACATGTCTCATAGTCATCCATGGAGAAGCAGCACTAGTGGAAGCAGAGGCGAGTCATGGTCAGAATTAAATGATGGGAAAAACTTGTGGAATAAAAAATGTCTTGTCTTTGCTCAATACATACTCAGAGTTTGAAGACACATTGTTCCACATATGACAAGAAATATATTTCTTTTGCTAAGCCATTTTGGATGAGTGTGTTGTAATCATAATTTCTCTTCTCCAGCAATGTTCAAACATTTACAATTTGAAAATAATGGAATAATAGTTTAAAAAAAAACAACAACAAAAAAGATTAAGTGTATGTAATTTCAAACCGCTGATATAGAGGGATCAGCACAAAGCAAAAAACTGTAGTGAAACAGGTGCAGTACTTGAAACTGAAAGAGTTCTCATAAGGATACAGTACCCATAAAGTATTGCTTTATAGACTTTAGCATCATGCTTACAATAGGTCCGATTCAGAAAGGCTCAGACAAGAGACAGATAGCGGTAAAAAAAAAAAAAAAAAAAAGACACAGTCATTACGAACAAGAGCAGACAAGAAATGCAGAGTCAAGTAGAAGACGCAGATGGCTGAGTACCAAGAGTGGCGACAGTTCACCACTCGATACAACCTAAAGCTAATGGGGAGCAGCTGGTAGGCATGAAGGAGAATCTAGATCAGGTGATGGGCAAGATGTCATCATACAAATTCTGATTGTGTTTTCGGGTAAATTGTGTGAGAGAAAGAGATAGAAAGAGAGAGAGAGAGAGAGAGAGAGAGTGGGCAAAGATTATTCAGTACCATTCATGATCAACTAATCAGACATAATTTGACCAAGAGCCTTCTGCTCTTTATCATCTGAGTGGCCACATTTTGCGCTCAGCAGGCAGTCCTCCATCCATCAGTGAGCATGGACGGTATGCAGCTAGCGAGACGGCAAAGGTCAGTGTTGTGGAGCGGAAAAGTAAAGCTACACGACGCTGATGGTTCTGCTATGGGGCCAGAACACTGACAGCTGGTACCGATGTTGAAAATAAGGCTTTGTAAAAATAAAACTGAAAACAGACACATTTGTTTTTGAATCATGAGTATTGACCTTTTTTTATTGATACTGAAAAAAAATGTATTGGAAAAAATGTTGCACTGAAAGAATAAAATAGTGATATTAAGAAAACAACTTGATGTACAATTGCCCTGCTGGTTCTCCTGTCAGGTAACGGCAATAGCTGAGTGTCACCTCAGTTAAAGCTGCTGCTCCAAATCTACAAATAACTGTTGAGTTGCCACCTTGAAAACCATGAAATAAAATCTCTGTAGCTTGTTGAGCTATAGAGCCCCACATGCTCGATTTTTGTTTATTTGTAAATCTGATTGTAAATAAATGACTGTGAATGATATTGTATCTGTCATTTGTTATTAGCCTGCAAAGCTTCACATCATAAATCTGTCTACGTAATGTGGTAAAGCGTGTAAATTCAAGGGTAAATATTGGCAGACTTTATAACCAAAGTACACAAGGAATTATAAATGGGTGTTTCATTTTATCAGGAAGTTATGCAATGATGGAAACAGTTACGTTTTAATGGCAGTGATGTGGTAATCTATTCTAAAAGGAATGTTATAACATTACAAACTGAACAGAGGTCCTGAGCCTCAAACAGGTAAACAAGGCAGCATGGTTGGTTAGCTTGCTAGCTGTCCCCATAAATAACACCTTGCATAAGAGTTTTGTAGCTAACTTTCATTTCACATTTTTATGGTTTACATTTATGTGAAATCAGAAAAAATCTGATTGATTTCCAAGACATCCATTTTCTATAGTTGCTACATTCTGTTTTGGGTCATGGGAGGTTGGAATCTTTCAACCGACTGCATGTGATGAGCAAGATTGATCTCACCAGCCGCACCAGGGCAAGCACAGATTTTTACATAAAATCTGCTTTCTCATTGATGTGATTTTTTTTTTTTTTTTGTCATTTGTATTTTCACTCAAATATGTGCACAGATTTGATCATGCTTATACTGCACCTGTCTGACTGTCACAAACATACATTAGGTATCTTTGTTTTCTTTTACTTGTTTATGTCTTATTGTCTCCTTCATTTGATTGCTTCATTGATCAGCCTTTTCATGATAAATGTGGTGCCTTTTTCATCAGTTGTATAACCATCAACATTTTTTTTGTTTTGAGCACTTCTTAGTGTGCTTTAGAATAGGTTGATTGAAATGGCAACAAAATCCAATTCCTCAAAGAAAGTTTTTACACTCACTTGAGGTTGTTTTTGATTGTTTTTAAAGACATTTTATAAGTTGTTTTGAAGGTTGAAATACTCATTGTGTATAAGTTCTGATGAGTCAATATTTTACTCACAACTGCTTGCATGTTTCTGTTTATAAATGGAAAATATAATGAATATCTATTGACATGTTACAGAATAATCACAATACATACCTGGCTGATACAAATTTGTGCCTCCTACTCCTCAATCAAACATCCACTGCCAAACCAATTAGCTAAGCAGAATAAAATATTGTCATTGACAATACAGCAGGACAGTAAGCATGATTGTGGAAAAAAGGGGTTATGTCATTAAGTAATGGAGAAGCCTTTAGCTTTATAAGTTGGTCTCAGCCATTTTTCTGTGCTCCTGAGGGTCTACGCACTGCAGAATTGACATTTCTCAAATGTGGAGGGTAGAACCTGAATTAGACTTGTAGAAACCTGCACGGTCACGCTAAGTTTAGTCTGGAATCCTTAGCTTTTTTCTACATTTCTGACGTAGAATGGCGATCTGATCAATTGTGCTGGAAATACAGCTGAGAAACAGAACCATTTGGTAATTAATAGTTTTTAGGGTAAGGTTAAAGTTAAGGGTATACAGCTTGAGCAACATTGATTCTTGACAATAGGTCAGCAAAGGTCTATTGAATTTTATATTGTGTCTTATTTCCATCATTTTCTCTTATACGTTTCTCTAATCATCTTTCCCTGATGTTGCCGCCTCTTGCATGCCACTGCGTGCCACTGTGTCAGTGAAGACATCACAATACAGGGGTGACATTTCAAGCAGACAGATTAAGGCCTCTCTCCAATTAATTTTGCTTTCCTTTCCCTGTTAAATACACAATCAACCAAAGGCAAAATGTCACAGAAACAAACGAGGACCCGCCACGTGGCTGACAATTACCACCAAGCACCTCAGAAATGCCAATATGTTAAAGTGGGAGCAGTGTGTGAGATGAATGAGGACAAACAGCAATCTTTGAGGAGCCCCATTGTTGTAGCCTTGCTAAAACAGGCAGGTCTGTGGTTTCCTGCCATTTTTATCAGGTGTAGTGACAGATGACATGTCGATGGAAAGGTCAAATGTTTCTCAAAGTGTAATGGTGTAGAATAGATAATCTTGCATCATTATCTTAAGTTATTTCCTTTATGTTATTACAGGTAAGAGGTGGGTTAAATAAAAGATAGCAGAAAAAAATATTGCTATTGATTGAAAAAATGTTAACATTAATGAAATTAAAATCATGCAGATATAATTCAGAATACTTCTTAATTACCACCCATTGCATCCTTTTCACTAAGCAATCAGAAGGAGCTTTCTATTCCTTTAGCGTCCATTTTACCCTTTGCAGCTACCAAAAGAGTAATAGAATAAGATACAGCCTTTGGATGTATGACCATTAAACACTGTATCACTACCAAGAATATACTGGCTGAGTTCATCCATTATTGAATACTGTCTGTGTCACAGAAATTACTGCAATATTTATCACGGTTTAAACAACCATTGCATACTCTTTGTGGGAAACCAAGGATATAAACTACCATGGAAATCTTAGAATGTCTGAATAAGGAGCCTTAAGCAGAAGCAAGAAATGGAGAAACAATTTTTCCAGATTTACTGAAAATAAATGATAGACTTATGGAGTTAAGGCAACAATTTTGATCTTGAAGATATAGGAACCTAAAGAATGCCCATAGGTAGGTGAATGCAGGACTGCATGCAAGCATGCCAGGAAAGGGATGAGTCTCTCTGAGTGAAAGTGGCAGGTTAATGACAAATTCACTGACAAAAATCGCATTTTATTTTGTGAGAATATCTTGTAGTTGAGAATAAAAGGTCCAAACTGAGGCTGTAGAGGTACAGAGGCTCTCTTTGCTTTTCTACACAGGGTGACGGTGACAACAGAGGGAACAGGGTAGTGGTGAGTGAATCAATCCAAATATTGATGATATTGATACCAACATTGGTATGGATAATGGCATAATGACTGATACTTTGGTTTCAGTTTCTCTGTTTGCACTGCTGCAGTTTCAAAGAGGCAGTCTGGCTGTCTGTGTACATGTCGCTCCTGTCAAAGGGCGGAGGAGGCAAACTTGCTTTTCCTCCTCCCTTTTGTGTTTTGATGTTGAACCATCACGTGACTCACCGGCAACAGGCAGACAAGCAAATGGGTGGAGTCAGCAGCACAGTGACGAAGCAATGGCAACGAGGAAGGAGTGCCCGTGTGGCTCTTTTTTTTTTTTTGAAGTGAAAGTGAAAAAAGAACATGCTGTATGATTTATAAAAAGGTTTTAAGATATAGTAGTACCACAACAGACTTTCACATGTATAGGAAAAATTATGTAAAGAAAAAAAAGAAGGCAGGAGGACAGCAATCCCCCACCCGCTTGACCCAGAGGCAGGATATCCATCTAGATAGTGGTGAAAGTAATATTTTATTTTTATATTTTTTAAATATCTTTTTATTTGACAGAGGAAGATAATCAAAAATACAGGACAAATTTAACAAAGGGTCATATGTTCCACTTTTTCCCCATGGACGAACAAAAAAAACACACAAAAAAAGGAATATTTTAGTAATCTAGTTGGTTAATATCAACTTTCAAAATGAAACTGCTCATTTGTTAGTTTTGCAAATTAAAAAAGTATAACTTATGCTATGCTCTTGATATACATTAATCCCCATGAAACATGTTTTTAATGCAAGGCAAGGCAAGTTTATTTGTATAGCACATTTCATGTACAGGACAATTCAAGGTGCTTTACATACAAACATT
>JAOXYM010000023.1:6182750-6195383 GCA_028567055.1 Leptatherina wallacei
GGTTTTTTTTTTCTCCCCCCCCCCCCCCCCCCCCCCCATTTTTTGCCCTTGAACTTTTTTTCCCCAACCCCTTTTAGTGACACTATGAAGATTAAAGGGGAAAAAGTGAGAAAAATGTTTGGCTTCTCTCTGCATGTGTGTGGCACCACACATGCAGAGAGTGTGTGGCACCACACACATGCGTGTATTGTGTATATAGGAGAGAGAAGGGGGAAGATGAGAGGGAGAGACTGGGACAGGGAAAAGAGAAGGAGACAGAAAAAGAGATGAGATTTGTGATCTCATCTGTTCACCCAGGGCCTCTCTCCAGAGCAGCCTTTTTCTGTCGTCAATCATCTCCATGGGGACACCTTAAAACTCAGATAGATGGGAGGGTCTGATGCATTCCCAGGATGCCTGTGATACACACTTAGAGAAACTGTGGATGGAGGCTGCTCACCTTCTGCTGGGTCTGATTACAGCATTGAAGGTAAAAGAACACTTAGGTCTCTAGTTTAAGCATGGGAGTGCTACCAGTTATGAAAAAAACAAACACTTCAATTCAATTTCAATTTAATTAAGCTTTATTTGTAAAGCAATAACTCATAACAAAGTAATCTCAAGACACTTAACAGACATAAATCAGTTCAAGCCAATTCATTACGATCCAACTGAAACAAATACACATTAGTCCAAATGATAATAACTGTGTTCATACAAGCCCGTTCATAGAAAATAAGGAAAACCAGCAGATTGCACTGAATCTTGACTGCGATTCAATCCTCCATTTTGAGCATGCACAGAATTTTGCAATATGTGCAAATTTCTTTTTTTCTGTGCTTGTACTTGAAATCTATCAGAAACCACTACAAAGAGTAAAATATGTAATTGTCATCATTAATTAGATAAATATGTATTATTTTAATATTTACTTAATTTATCTGTCAGAAATGAGGAAAATCATGATTAAACATGATTACTGCCATTATGTGAGATGTGTATATATATATTTATATAAAAACACACAAACAAACACACACAATGTGCAAAATGCCCACATGGCATGCACAGTTTCAGAGGTCTGACTGGGCCTCTCTGGTAAACAGTTGGTTTGAACAGACGAAAACATGAGTGTACATAATCCATTGGAATCACTTTGTCTTGGTTTACAATCTGGACCCATCACTGTGCAACATTTTTTATTTATTTATTTATCTACAAGGGATACTTTGGGAATTTGGGAAAATATGAATTTTGTTTTCTTTTAATAGTGAAGTTCAATATTTAACAGACAAATTTAAGCAGCAGTCTCAGTCATCTGTGACATTCTGCAAAATAAATGTGCACATCCCCTAAAACATTGCAAACAGTTTTCTTGTGCAACTGGGGTAATTGGCAATAATGACTCAGTTTGGAGTTTGAGACTTACACCATCAGCATAACTTTTCACATGCTGATGTTGGATCAGAAATCTTTCATGCAAAATTTGAAATATTGAAGTGTCGGACATCTGGATTTAGATCCTAAACGGGGTGGGGGGGCTTCTGAATACTGCCAAAGGTGTAAACCTGGGGTTGGAAAAAAGATAACTTAAAAGAAAAAAAAATCTGTTACTGTTTGGTTTGGCTCTGGCACCAAATCTTTTAGTAAGGTTTAGATAAATATTACACATTGGATTAAAATTAAAAAAATAAATGTAACAATATCACATGGCTGGCATGGTAGCAAATCCATCTGCATCTGTTCCACCGCATGGAAAGTGAAGTTTTTAGGCTACTTCCCAAGACTGGCAGGCTTGCATGAAATCTTCCAAAAAGCCAACGGGCTATGTATAAGTAAAATGTTGATATGATGAAAGTTATTTTGATTCGGATGGGAGTCTACAACAACCAACTTCATCATAAAGAGGAGCATCAGCCAAAAAATGATATGGTTCAGAGAGGCAAGAGTGAAGCTCAGTTGACTAATCCTTGCCTGGGTTCGAGTTCCAAGGTAAAGTATTTTCAGGCATGCTATGCATCCTCTCGCTGCCCACCTTCCTGTTCAGCTACTGTTGATAAAAGTCACTGGTGCCAGAAAAAAAAATCTTCATTATCAAATAAACTATACTGTTCAAACTTAGTTATTTTATCACACTGTTTCACTCCACAGTAAATCTGATCTTTGTCCAATTTTATTCTATCTTTTAGAGATGCATTACGTTACTTCCCGACCTTAAAACTCCACGTTCCTAATTCGTTTGATGATCCAGTTACATTTATTTTGCACATTTCTGGCAGCATCTGGCTGAGAAACCACACTTCCCAACTTTTTCTTCCAGGGTGCCGTGTTACGTTGCAGTTGAGTTTCGCTTTACATACTGTGTCACACGCTAGCAATCAGACATCAACACACAAGCCATTTTGAACGGGCACAGTGGCTGATTTGGCAAAGAAATGCACAAAGACATTATGGGAGGAAGAGATGAAAAGAAAGAGACAAATCAAGATATAAGACAAGAGTCAAGATAAGACAGTCTTTCCTTGGCTGGAGAGAACTCAGAGTGCAGGTAGGATGCAAGATGGATGCTGAAATAGCGTTGATAGGAGGTGCATCAGTGAGAAAATCCGCAAAAGTTCTGTAGTGCATCTTTAAAAGGCTAAAAGCTCAAAAGTGATACACCAAAAGAACTAAAAATAGCCCCAGAAAAGTGTTCCACATACAGTATTTCTGAGTTTGCCACCAAGTGGAAGCAACATGATATAACATGTTTCCTAACCACCAATGAAGAACGATGCTAAAGCCCTGAGAAAGCAAGCATCTTCCTTTCAAAATAAACTTCTCCTTCAGTCTCTTGGTTACTATGGTGACACATCCTACAACAGTGACAACACAGCAGAGGATGTTGAATAGTAAATGTGCCAGACATTAAGGGAACTTTCACTGAGTTTTGCATGATTACCGTACGTCTTTAAAAACATCACTAAAGGCTATTTTGTGTGTTTAACACTAAGGGGTCAAGACCAATGAGTCTGAATAAGGGCTAGAGAAAGGGATGAAAGCTACTTTACTTGTGTGAACCTCTAACAAAAGTCCTCATTCACCAAGTATTCTTCACAAGAAATTCATTCTAGAGTCGGTCATTTATCTGTGTTAGTTGAAGGATTTATTCACAATCCACTCAAGGCTCACACACTGTGGGCACATTTGAATAGAAAATACATTTTTTGTGCATTTCATTTAGTTCTCCAAATCAAATTTAAACTTACAACAACATTTTTATAATCCATTACATTATAATTCAATGATTTATTTTATTCATTGCCATTGATAAATACTTCATTGTGTTGGGTGGAACTATGCAATCTAATAATTTACGACCGGTGACACTACTCATCAGTCAAAAATCGGCTTTTTATCGACTGCACACTCCAGATTCCTTTCTCCGATCCATGCCCATATCTGTATTATAAGCAAAGCTAGTGGCATGTAACTGAGTAATTATACAGTGAGCTTCTCTTCCTATAGTGGCTCATTTTATTTATTGATCAATTAAATTTCATTGGACCATAACAGTAAAGTTATTTACACGTCACTGATTACATGGTCCAGCTTTCTGCAACTCCGTCTTTAAATGGTCATTTGACTTCTGTCTCAATTTTTTTTTCTCCGTGAGCGATTTCTATGTGCAGACATACCTGCAGTCTCATTCCTTTTTATCCGAATTGTCAAGGCTTTTGCCTAAGCTTAACTTAGGAGCAACTTGCACGTGCTTTCATTTCACAAGGACACGGTTTCATTATTAGCACATTTCACCACCATGTTTGCATCTCCGACAGATGAACGCACACCTTGGAAATTCCTGGCAGCTATAAAGCCCCCCTCACACATCCACACTTCTGTTTGTCAGACCATGTTCCTCTGCTTCTACTTCTAAGTGACATGTAGCTGATAAAAGCTACAATTAAAATCTTATGGAGTGTGGATATTTAAAGCTGTAGTAGTTCCAAAAAGGCCTTTTTTGAATATGTAGTATACATCAGAGATACAAGCAAGTTGTAACCTCTAGGCCCTGCACCTAAAGGATACTAAAAGACAAACTACTGCTACTGCCTGGCATGATATACAGTAATATCTGCTGCCATACCAACAGACTTGGGAGCAGATTCTTTCCCGAGGCTGTCAGAATACTGAATGCATCCTCCACACTCTACTGAGGAAAAAATGGCTTTGTATTTGTGACTTGATTGTTTGTTCATCCGTGTGTGACTTTTGTTTTTATTTTTTGCGAAGCAGAGAGGGACGGCATCTGTAATTTTCTGATACAATCATGGGGAAGAATACAAGTGCGAACTAGTCTGTGGAGTTAGAACGTCCCAAAAATCTTAAAACATTTCATAAGAACAAACTTAAGAAGGTGTTGGTGAAAGAGGCCAGTTAATGTAAAAATAAAAAAAGTCCAATCACTCTGTAGGATTGTGGTTTAATGTGCAGAATTGTTCAGTTATATTCAGGTTGCCTTTGTTTTATTGCATATATTTCACTTGCTACTCAACTTTCTTCCTCAACAATCACATTTACTATGCTTATAACAAGAGCGAGAGATACCGATGTCCAGCCTTTTGTTTGCCACCAGCCTATTGGAAAATAGGATGACATCAACTGATGGAAGTAGTCAGTATTCATCTTGCGGTGTCCTAAGTCGACTTAGGTCATTGACATCCTGACAATCCTCCTTCCAGCTCGCAATCTTCCATTTCAAGGCATCCCGGATGAGCCAATCAGAGGCATTTTAAATCTTTCCATAGCCTCATTCTTACTTTCATGAAGTACAGTAAACTCACATGGCTGTAGTAGGGTCCTTTGCTCATAATATATGTATGAGTAAATGTATAGCAGTGCTAGTTTAAGAGAATAATACAATACACTACATACAATCCCTTATGTCAGGGGCTGTTGAATAATGTGAAATTTAATGTAATATGTTGCTTTAGGGTGTATACATTGACATTGTGGCCAGTTGATGAAAAATCTATATTCCATCTGAAGGGGGAGGGTAGTTTTCTGTTGGAAAGAAACCCTTTAGAAGATGCCCTTGTCTGCCTCTGAAAAACAAGGTCCTGACTTCTTGCTTCTCACTTCCCAGCAAACAAACAAAGCTGAAATAATCCTCAGCTTCCTTAAAGCTTGATCAGAGAGATTCAGGGTCAATATGACCTGGTAGAAGAAATACACCTGGTGTATCATTAGCGTTACAATGGCCCTCCACAGGATTAACCGGTCTGCTTTCTCTGCATTTTCCACAGCCAGGACTAACATTAACAAGTAACTCTGTTCTACACCCAAGGGACATGGGAAGGAGAATTCAATATTCTCTAACCCACAGGTGTCAAAGCCTGGTCCTCGAGGGCCGCTGTCCTGCAGGATTTCAATGTTTCCTTCTTCAACACACCTGACTCAAATTAAAAGGATACAACAACCATGAAGCTCTGCATAATTACTCATTAATTTGAGTCAGGTTTGTTGGAGCAGAGATACATAGAAAACCTGCAGGATTCCAGCCCTCGAGGACCGGAGTTTGACACCCCTGCCTAACCTGTACTTCAGAAATGTGCTAGGAAGTTAAAGTTCTGTCTTTTGCCTGAAGGTTTTCACACTTATTTTCTCAACATAATTCCCTATAATTTTAACATGCACTCTAATAAGACTTCACATACCAATAGAAGACAAGAGGTGCTTTCCCTCAATCCTCTTTATAAAAAAGGAGTCATTTAGTCCATAAGACCAAAGTGCTATGTGTTTATCCTGTAAGAACAAGAAAAACTTCACCTCTCCTTGAGTTTTACTCATCCCCATTGTTCTTCAAAATAAATGGCTGTCATTGCTGGAGGTTGCTGTTGTGTTCTGAAAGCCAGTCATAAAAAAGTGACTTCCAGCACATGAAGAGCTCATTGTTTTAGTCACTGCAATATTTTCTACAAAGATTAGAATTAACAGCTTTCATTTTTCACACAAATTGGGGCTACATATGAAAATATTTGGAATAGTATTAAATCTGGTTGTGTTTAACGTCAAGTCAAAAACTGCCACTCACAATACGAAGTGATTCCCCTAAAACAAATTATATTCGTCTCCAGTTATGAGATTAAAACTACTGATCCTCGGAGCAAAAATAAAGCCGATAAACATAGCTTGATATTGCATCCTTTAAATATTTGCTTGTGATACTCAAAATGAATGTGTCTATGTACTAAAAAAATGAACTAAAACATTAGTTCAGTCTAGATGTTTTGTATGCTAAAAGTCTTTCTGCTAATTCAGAGCAGATACAGATCAAACATTTGAAACTAAGTGGGCTGCTTGGAATAATTGGGCACAAAGCTGGTCCTTTGATGTGTATTTTATACAGCAAAATGTTTTAAATATAAGTGTTGTGAGAAAGTGAAAGGAGGCAACTGGAGTTCATGAACTCTTTCCCAAGTGGTCCCATCATGCTGTGGGAATAGCAGCGCTTGGGAATAATAATTATAAGCATGACCAAGGTTATTGCTTCTTCGGAGGCATCATTTGTTAACTGCTAATGTGAACCTTCTAGTATAGCAATACAATGGCATTATAAAATGGTGAGGCAAAAGAAAAGACACTACATATAAGTGGAACTATCATGGATCATTAAATCTCACATTACATGCTTTACAACATTTTTCTTTTTCACTAATTGCAGTTGTTTGTTATAAATAGACTGTTTCCCACATAAAAACATATGAAGTTTATGATCTTCTGTAGCAAGTTTGCCAATTCATTATTTTTAAAGTACTTTATAGATTTTTCAGCCATATTCGATAAGACTCGCCCCTTTAAAACCAAGTCATGCTAAACTAAGATGTCCAAACTAATGTATACTGTCATTTTTTCAAGCTCATCATTATTAAGCTTGCTTGTTTACTGTGTAAGCTGGCTTTTGGGAAACATTGCAAACCAACAGAATCCCACTTGTGATTTACTAACTAGTTTAAAAGATTGTATATAGCAGGGTTCACCAAATCCAGACCTCTTGAGCCAGTGTCCTGCAGGTTTTCAATGTATCCCTGTTCCAACACACCTGACTCAAATAATGGGTCGTGCAGAACTTGACAACAAGCTGTAGGAGAACTATTTCATTTGAACCAGGTGTGTTGCAGCACATATAAAACTGGGCATCAAGTTCTAGAGGGGGGGCGCTGAAAAAAAATCGGACTCATGATTAATTATGACCATAATCACAGCATATCTAAAGGCTCAGGTGGAAGAGTATGGTTGTCCGATGACCGGAAGGTTGGCGGTTTGAATCCTGCTCCCACAAACTGTTCTGTCCTTGGGCAAGACACTTCAACCTTCTTGCCTCCAGCGTCAGCTGATGTATGAATGTTTGGTGGTGGTTGTAGAGCCCGTTGGCGCGGAGTGACTGCTTCATTTCCGTCAGCCTGCCCCAGGGTTGTTGTGGCGACACATGTAGCTTACCACCACCAAGTATGAATGAGGAGTGAATGAATAATGGATTCACTGTATTTATTATCCATTGTTGTTGACTATCAACAGGAAGACACTTTGCTGTGGGCCGCAACAACGGCAAAAAACAACCAAACCAAAAAGCTAAGCTATTTGCCGGTAACAGCAGTAACATAAGCCCATATGACACGCTTCATCCTTTACACACACACACACACACACACACCCACACACACAGTAAACATGAACAGAACTGCCCTCCTTCCAGCCAATCAGAGACTTGAAATGAGACGTGTCACCGTTGCATTGATTGAGCTTCTGACATGTTTAATGACACTCTGTAAATGTCCCTACTAAAGTAACAGAACATTTTTATTTCATCTGAACTGATTTTGTGAGCACGGTAACAATCTTAACATGACATTTATATGTAATATGTCATAATCTGTTATAATATGAACTATGCTGACTCCTATAAGTAACACAAAACTAATATACATATTTATTGTTTATTATTGATTATTATTATTCTAGACTGCCCCACCCACCAATCTTCTGGTGGTCTGTTTTGTTCAATTTAGCCTTAAACTCAAGATTGACAGAAAAAGGTGCTCACAAATTGTAAAGATCTTTCTATTCTTTTTTTTACTATTATGGTTGTGGTAATTTTATATTTATCACGGGTGGCTGTAGCTCAGGGGGAAGAGCAGTCGTCTGCCAACCGGAAAGTAGGTGGATCAATTCCAGGATTCCCCTGACTCATGCCGAAGTGTCTTTGGGAAAGACACAGAACCCCACGTTGCCTCCCGATTTTCCTATCGGGGTGTGAATGTGTTTGATTGGATAAAGTAGTTAATAAAACAATAGAAGTGATGGGTGAATGTGATGTGTAGTGTCAAAGTGCTTTGAGTGGTCAACATGACTAGAAAAGCACTACACAATTACAGTCAATTTACTATTTATTTAATGCTTGGTGGCATTGTTAATGCAAAAGTAGCTTTGTTAATTCATTATAAAGATTTTATCTCATCATCTTACAGGTCTATGGTGGGATTTGCTACTGATCTTGGGCTACATCTGGAACTCTACTTTGAGAGCACTAAGAAAACATTCAACTATATATCACTGTGTACATTTTTTCCCATTTAGGCACATTTTTACCTCTAAATCTGGCCATTATTTAGGCTGTATTATTGCATATTGCACTATTTTTTTGTATAAAAGTATTCTGAAATTTTAAAATTCAACTTTTTCATTTTATTTGTTTTCGTGCATAGGACCATTATGGGGCTGATTTTAATGGTGAAGAGTAAAAATGAAAACAAAACATCATAGAATGCATTTTTCTATTTTGTAATACTTATTAGATATAAAAAATTTGGGGGGCACCACAAAGCAGTTGTGCTTAGGGTAATCAAATGGCTAGCAGCGGCCCTGGTACAGCATTTAAAGTCTCTAAAAGACTGACTCCTCTCTATAAATCTAATGGAAGCTGAATGTTTCTGTTTCATGTCTGAATGAGCACATTAGTCATTTTTGATGAAGGTTATGTCAATCGAGCTCAGTCAGAAGTCTGAGCTAAATGCAGTCGCATTAAGGGAAAGGCATGCATGCAGGGACAGTTTAATCTGGCTTATGATCTTCTTTCCAGGGGATTTTTGACACATCATGCCTTTTAAATAGATAATAAGAATGGCTTTGCCCAATATTGCTAATCCTTGGTTCGGTCGACCACTGTGTGCAGTGTCTAAGTCTTTTTCACAGCACCTGAGCCAAATGAATAATAAAGATGATCAAAAGTATGTCTGCATGTAAAACTATTCCTTATTCAAGACGGTAAGGGGATCCTGCAGTGATCGGAAACAACGCAATGTGAAAGGGTTTATTTGGCTCAAACGTGGTTAAAAACAACCAGTCAGCTGGCAAAGAAATCCCAGTTCGGACAGGCAAAAGAAGAACTCTCTAAAGGGTCAAAAACACTTGGATTGAAACAGGCTTCGAATGAAGAGAGAAGAAAACTAAAAAGACTAAATGTATGGAAAACCTAACTGCAGAATGGATACACTACATTGTAACATGCACTCAACTTCTGTAAATGAATTAGGTGTCTGTTAAGGCCTCCACTATAAAGAGAATATTCAAATTAAAAAACTAATTTAATTTTCTCAAAACTTTCCACTTTTTCCATTTATCCTATTCCTAATTATAAAGCAATGTCTGACTATAATGCAATTTGAAAACTGTTTTAATATGTGAAACTGAAAAGCTCTAAAGATAGAAAAAAAATGGCAGGCATTGATTAGCTTAACCTACCAATATGCATGACAAAAACCATTCCAATCTTTTTGAATAATCATTTGGACTCAACCTGGACATTTTGGACAAGCTACTGAGCATCTTCATCCACCTCATCATCAGGCCACACAAATGTGTTCTTTTTAGAATGATTTTCCATCATTTTCTTTATACGCTTGTTTACATTGCACGAGTTTATTGAATGCATGTTGGATTCTTTGTTTTGGTTGCATTTCTGTGGCAGCATCACTTACAGGCCTGGCATACATACAGCATTTTCAGTGGTTTTGTGTGGACAAACACTTTTCTTGAAACAATTCCATCCTTACAGAAAATATTTTCAAAACGTGATCATTCCTGTCTCTATGTGGACTTAGCCCCAGAGTCTTTTCTTTTTACTGTAGTAATTGTCTGCAAATGCAGCCTCTCCAACATGGCCCTCTTATGTCAGGTTATGAAGTATTCCTCAGCAGCAGGATGTCTAAATTTAAAAAGATCTGAGATTTATCAGCCTCAACATCAAGAGAAATAAGACAGCTTTTTTATGTTTCCCCATTGAATTAATTGAAATGGTTTTTTTTTTAATGTAATACATTTTGTCCCCAATAACAAAATTATCATCTAAGTTCGAGGCAATCTGTGTATTTTGTGTGGAAGAAGCAGAAAATGACAGATAAAATATCCTCTTTTTATGTGAGCACATGCACAAAGGCTGAAGAGGAAGTGTGTGTCAACACAAAACATTGATCGACACTGTTAAGTTTTTGTTAAATCTTTTAGATTTTGTTGAGATGGCTCACAAATAAAGCCTGACTGTATTGATGCGTTATCAATACTCTGGAATTGAAACTTCGATATCTTCATGAACAGGCTGGTGCAGAAGTTGACAAGTTGTTATAGAACATTTTCAGTGAAGGTTATTTAAAGCTACCTCTCCTATAGAACAGGTTTATACCTAGTCCTGTTTTTTTTAAAAACTAAGCAGTATCATGTTTTTACTTATTTACCTGACAGGATGTCATTTCTCCTCCGCTCTTTGTTTGAGTGATGATCAGTGTCGGCCGAAAATGCACACACCGCCATCACAACTGCCGTCCCGCCTGTGTCAGACTAGGGTAATCTTCGTGAAGTAAAGGTCTGTGTTCTTTGCATTCATTTCTTTCCCCCACAAATGAGGTTTACCTCAACTTTAACAGTCAAGAACTGCACAAGTCTTCCCAGATTCCCTTGACACTGTTCGGAAAATAGTACAATTCTCTTCTTTTCAGCTCTGCCAAGCACAGAAACACCATCACAGAAATGCCAGAGGGTCTACTTCTGGTATTTGCTGGTATATATACAATCTGAAATAGTGATTTGACATTAATTATTTCATTCACAATTGTACCCACTATGACATATCTTATTTGGTTACATGTTTTCATGTTTGTGTCATTCATGGGTTTTGTTTCACTTATTCTCTTAGGGTGTTATTAGGCACATCAGTGGGAAGACAGCTTGTTCAGCAGTCTGGATTGTGGTTTGGTTCAGTGGAGCTGTGGAAAGTGACCTCCACAGTATATTTTACACAAAGCCCCAGTGGCCTGAAGCCCTCTGTTCCAGCTGGAACACACTTTTGTGCGACAGATGCCACATTAAACAGCAATCCGTCTGCCATCAGCCTGCTTCCAAAATCCTTCTTCTGTCACTTTGTCACAGCCTCTCAGCAGAACATGTACTGGACTGTATCTGTATGAATATGTGTAGCCATAAAGCAGTTAGGTGAGGGTCTCCAAGGCTAAGGTCATCAGAGGATATGTGGCCATGTGTTTACACTTTAACAAAAACTCCCCAAAGTATGTCTGAAGTGCTGATGTTTTCCCTCATCCCATCGAGGCTGAAATGATCCGTGCATGCTTTGGCCATAATGGTGGGGTAATTTTATTTTAGTGCTGTTACGTTTCATCGAGAAATTCACATTATACAATTAAGTTTTAGTACAAAACAGTAAAGCTGTGCTTTGTTAACAGCATAGTGCCTTGAGAGATAGATTTAAAAGCACCTTTTATAGGCTGACCAAATCACCCTTTTAGTGCAATATCCTCTGATTGCCTCTTTCCACAACAAAATGCAACATTTGTCTGTCAAGTTATTTAAAAACAGAAAGAAATATGCTGCTGTTTGAGTGCAGCCATGACACTTGACCAGTCTATTCTGAAAACATCCACAACTAAACTTTTTTTTTTTTTTTCCCTTTTGGACATTAGAGCGGTAACTGTAATTTTAGCAAGAAATGTCCCTGAAAATTTCTATAGTCATGATTTATATGACAGAATCACAGGTGCAGCTGAAATCTGGAAGAACCATTTTTCTCTGTGGATATTAATTATTTCGAGTTATACTGACTGGCTTCACAAAAAAGGCAAGAACACAAACAACTCATATTGATTTTCTCCGGTTTGCCAGAAAGTCACACATCCACAGTCCAAATAGTTGGTCCAGAAGGTTTTTTTTTAACTTCCTTTATAATATCTCAGATGCTTGTCAACCTTTGTAGAGTTTTATCTGCTTTTCAAAAGACACATTGGCACGAAAATACACATTCACGCATGTGCTCAAAGCGCACTGGCACAAACTGCAAAACTGTTCTGAACAGTTTACCCTCACTATACTTTACAGCTTTAAAATGTTTCACAGTTGTTTTGTCATTGCTCTAATTGTTAATGGATGACCACAAAAATGTTTTAACAATAACAAGGTTGAGTGTGTGAATGCTCTGTGTATTCCAGTTCCTCTGGACTGGTAGTGTGTGGTGATACGTGTTAAGTGTCAGTAACTAACGCCCAGCGCAGCCATGCAGTGTGATTACGCATGCCCCTGCAGTTCAAAACAGATGCTCTTCACCAGCACTGA
>JAOXYM010000023.1:6195483-6206579 GCA_028567055.1 Leptatherina wallacei
AGTGGGCCCGAACTCAGTTCAGATTGACTAATGTGAAGTAGAGAAAAAGTCTCTGTAGGAAAACAGGATAAGAGTTTTGAAACAAAATATATCACCGTCCAGAAAATCCGACAGTGTCTTTTCCAGGCACGACTTTGTTTATATCAGCAAGACAATGCCAAACTATTCTCTGCACATTTTACAACTGCATGATCCCCCAATGGAAGATTGAGTAAAAGATTTAAACGTAAAAAAAAACAGCTTTAATACTATTTTAAGTTCAAATATAGTTTTTTTCTGATTTGCAGAACAAAACTTTCTTCACCAAATTACTTTTTAAACAGTTATTTTTTTGTAAATGGGGTACTACTGTAATGTTTTAATCGTTTAGTCATTCATTCAATGTAAAGTACCACTTTGCCATGTCTTATCTCTCAATAAGAAATAAGACATGACACTTTTTCTTTGATTGTTACACTAATCTGTCACATTATTGCAACCACTGACAGGTAAAGTGGGTAACACTGCCAATCTTGTGACAGGGCAATGACCTGTGGGGAAAACTTGAACATTTGCAGAGCGGAATTTGTTTTAGTATTCACAAGCACACTCATGCCTCTCTTTAATATTTCCAGCATCCAATATAATGACAGACTCAAAAAAGGGGAACCATAAAAAAAATTGCCTCTTTCACTGACAATCGGGTGAGAAAAGCAGCATCCTATCATCATGTTAATGACAGGAGGGAGACGTGTCTGCATGACACCCACAACTGCTTGATAAAAATCACTCAAATGAGTCAGTGGTAAATTATGAAGAATCTTACATTGTGTGAACCAACTGGCTTAAAAAATTCTGGATGACTTCACAAACTCTCAGGACCCTGGTACCCAACACCCCAAGTGACCCTTTGATTGTTCTTTGTCCATGCCCTGACCAGTCAGAGCTCTTTTGGTATGAAGAACACCTAACCAATGTCAGACAGGTGTTCATAATGTTATGGCTCATCGGTTTGCAGCTCATGCTTATTATTCCAAAGGAAAAGTTAATCAAAGAAAAAAAAACAACTAGTAGTCAAAAATATTTTGTTCTTCATTTTCAAGGTGAAAACTAATTTTTCAGTTGATAAGCATCAGTTTTCCCAGTCAGCAAGGAGCAGCAGCAGCCATCTCCAGTTCACAATGATTTGATTATTTTTATCCTGTTGTGTTCATATTTAGCATTATATACTAATTATATCTAATTGGCCAGCCAAACCCCGGTAACCCCTCCAGAGCTACATGAAAGCCCTGACCTCTACCAACATGAATTTAGAATCAGTGGTGATAATGAGCAGCCATTTTCCACAGTATTGTTCTGATAATCACTCCCCCCTGCCCTTTTAGCTGTCTGAAGTTTTGTGAATGGGTCCTTTTTTTTTTTCTTTTTGATGGATAATATGTAGTTCACTATTAGAGCATCACGTATGCTGAAAGATCTATAAATGGTTCAGTGGATAGTTGGTGTTTAGTCAGTCGGTGTTGATGGACAGTGAATGGGAGGAAAGTGAACTATGTAAATGGGAACCTGGCTGGTGCTTCTCTGTTGGGAAATCAGGTGGCCATTTGAATATTCAACCCCAGGGCCAGTGCTCTAATTCCTTTCCCCTCAACATGCCACACAAGGAGAAAGGAAGTGACAAAATGGCAAGGAGCGCACAGACAAGAATTTGCATTTTAATGTGGCTGTCGGAATCACTTTGGATAAGAGTTGGGAGTATGAGAGCCTGCATAACCCCAAGGGTCGCCACCAAACAACCTATAATAGCTGCCAGCCAGAAAACAACATCCTGTTTAAGAGGAAGTTGCTGCTACTAGAAAAAAAAACTGTGTAGGAGGCTTTGGTGCTGTTTAGGGAATAGAATAAGTTTAGATCCTCTCAACAGATGAGGCCCCAGTAGACTTACTGACAATACATATATCCCCTTTTTTTTCTTTTTACATCAGAAAGCACCAACATAAACACCCACAACCTTGAAAGAACTTGCAGTATAAGCGGAGATGGTAAACATTGTCATTAATTGCAATGACAGTTTAATTACAAAGATTGTTTTCCTGAAGGACAATTGAATTTTTCACTCCCAAAGCAACAACTCCGAGGACTGGATGCTTTAAAGAAACAAACCATACAAATACGGATAGGGTTTTTTTTTGCACATACAGTACTGAAATGTTTTCCCTCTCCAGATCAATAACAAAAAAGGACATATTGTTTCTTTTATCTCAGCAACTCCTTGGAGATGAGTACGACAATTTGAAAACAGCAGCCTGAGAGTCGGTCCTCATGCTGCGGCACTCCGTTATTGCTATTTAATGTCCTCAATCACATTGTCATTTGGCAGAAGGTGAGGGGAGTATTGAGCGCCTTGATTAAATCAGTTCAGTTTTATCTCCTGTCGTTACAGAGTGTATCTTTCCATGTATCGATGGGATGTGTGTCATGCCCTGTCTGACGCAAGGACACCGAGTGAGTGGCACTCGCACTTCAACTGTCAGGGGCGGTCAGAGAGCAGACTTCCAGGCAGCAAGGCCAGACGTCAGGATGCTATTGAGAAACCAGAGTCATCCTAAAGAGACGCATCGTTCAGGTTGATTCACCTCTTTGTTAAAGGCATTTCAAGGTCTTCTGGACAGTGCAGTTTAATGAGACTGCAATCTCCTTGGATTACAGAGCAGCTGTTTTAAACTTTTTTACCTGTCAATAACTTAAATATTTAATAAACTGAGTCAACCCTGGAATGATATCGTTTTAGTTGTGTGTAGAATATTTCATTAGCTTTGGATGAATTACATACATTCCTGAATGTATGTAAGAATCTTTTAAAGGGGGATTCTGTAACTTTGTTCTTCAAAAATGATCACCACTAGGGGGCAGTTTTCTAACCAGGTTACAAGAGAGGGGGGGGAATCTCATTATTGCCTGTTGATTCATTCTACTAACTCCATTCACTTTAGATAAAAAAATATCAATGACCAAAAGCAGCCAATTTACTATAAGATGAGCATACACAGATTTTTATCTTACAAGGCTGGACACAATACATGCATAAGGTTTACATGTATACTGTTCACATTTTATGATTCATCAGATTTTTAGCACAAACATGGCAGCAAACATTGACACTGATCTTTTTCCAAATATAAATGTTAATTCATTTATGCAAAAAGAAAAAGGTGTTCTCATTAACCTGTCAATGTTTCTCTTTTACAACCCACTCATACAAAACAAAGGCAGATTAGCACCACTTCATTACCGAGAGTATACTGGCATCACAGCATCAGTTGAAGAGCGTTATACCCACATGATTAACAGTGCATTCACACCATGATAGTCCACTAGACTCAGTTCAACTGGGGGTTTAAACTATTTGGGAGAGCTGGGGAGAAAGACCGTCTTTCTGGAAAGTCTGACCTTGTGTTCTTTGATTGACAGAAACAATTGGGGTTGTTTGTTGAACCAAAAGGATGAAACATTGCATTATTCATTAACATGACATTTGATTCAAAGATTATCGCTCCAGAGATGGTCATGATTAAGGATATTTAAAGATAGACTGGAAACTTGCGTATCAGACTGCTAATGGCGTTGTACCAAGGGAGGATGTCTTTCCTGAATAATCATCTGATGTCCCTTCTTGACAACGAAACATTCAACAAGAAAAGTTTTACGGACCGGCTTTGCGTTCACACTGCACTATGAACGGACCTTTTAAGGCCAGAGACTACAGGGATATACGGTAATATTTATAACTAGCAGCTATCACCTTGAAACCTCCTTGTTTATTCCCCACTTTAAGACTATTATTTTTTATTTTGCACGTTTTCTAAATTTTAGTTTGTTTAACTATGGAAATTAGCTATGTTATATCCAAGCCCTCTGTTATATGTGCTTACATTTGTAGGAAAAAAATCTGAACGCTGGATTAAGCCAGGTTGAAAGTTTTGTTTGAATCTTATTCACTTATTGGAGGCAAAAGTTTTTACTGCAGGGGTTTTTGGATATCTCTATCACTTCACAATCACTTCACAAGGGCTCTCAACTTTTCAGCTCAGGTCAGAGTGAGATCTGAGTATATGGCGGTATATCAAGTGTATTTGGTAGATTTGAGAGCATTAATCGTTTAGCACCTTCATGATAAATGTTCGATTGCTGAATTGATTCTTCCCTGACATCTGAGACAAACAGATTAAAATATATAAAACAGAAATAGATATTATAATTGGACAACTAGTGCTTGGCAATGATTGAAATTTTCAAGCACTGTGAATTGCATTTAAATGTGCAAAATTCAATAATGATACAAAGTATTGTATTTCATATGTTCAGAAAATACTTTAATCTGCTTTTTAATAGCAGTATACACATAACACAGCAGTTGTTCAAATATTTAGCTGTGAATATCAATACTAAAAATAATAAAATATACAAAAGCAGATTTTTAAATAGTATTTAGATCATGATTGTTTAATCACATCATACTGGTTTAATCAGACGCTGCATTTGTCTTATGTTTCAGGGCAGGAGAGTCAAACGCAAGTGGACAGTGGGACTAATTTTAAAAAAAAAGTTCAAATCAAGGGTCAGACTGGTTCAGTGTTTATTTAAAAGTGAATAAAAAGGACCTTATTGCACACCCTTAACTTTATCTGCAGCTTTCCAATATTCTAACGATAACATTTCCCACTAGAATTTGGAACTAACAGCTTATTGGACTGTTTCTATCTATAAATAACATTAAACACTAATTTAATTAATGATGAGAATACAGAATGAGCCTGATCATCGCATCACATCCTACTTTAACACAAATCATTATTTTTATACGGTCAAATTCAAATGATCATACCTCCGGTTCCCCTTGGTCCATCGAAGTCTAGACAAAAACTCAGAGAGTTTATCTTAATCTCCACTTTCAAATGAAGTTAACAGCAGAGCTCTATGTGCTCTAGTTTTTTAGGTACGGTGCTTTGAAAACGTGTAATCTGACTTCTGAGGGTTAACTCCTGAAGATAAAACTTTAACTGAACATTTGACTCATAAAGTGATCAGCTTGTGTTCTGGAGCTCATTACATTTTCCATTTCCAAGGCTTTGTTACACATTAATTCCTGGTGTATGATTCAGCCCACCTGCATCATTTCCCTCCTGTATCTTTACCAATGACAGTAAAAATCCCTCGGCACTCAGAAGCACCGCGGAACGCTGCGGCTTCGTGTCGCCGCAATTCAAGTCAATGGGAGCGGTCCCACTATGCGCATCCAGCGCCGTGGTTTTTCGCTTCTAGTTGAAGAGCTGCAGATACTTGTGCTGCAGGCCCGCTGCGCAGTGCATTGTGGGACCTGTAGTGTTATTCCGGAGCGGCATTGTCCTATGATATGAAATGCTACGTGCTCCGTGTGAGCAAGCCAAAATGCATGTGTCTCACACCCAATGCATGAGAGTTGAGAGCCCTGCATCACATATAAGCTATAGCACGCATGTAACGTGGATTCTTTTGACTTGATTTTAATCTTGGGATGAATTATGATGATATGCTGGGATTTCTTGTGAGTTAACCACATTGTTGTAATTAATAAGAGACACTTAATTCAGTAAAGTGTGAAATTAAAACAAAATCTAGACATTTAGCAAGTAAGCTAGTAGCATGTGGCCATGACTTAACTATCTTGTTTCCATGCGTTAGTAATCTGTGGTCATGACTTAGTAACTAATGGCAAAGTGATAACATCTCGTTCTCATGCTCAAGTAATCCATTTTCTTCCAATGTCACTAGATGAGCTCCATGTTGTTTACCACTAGTTTGCTTGCCTGTCAAAAGTGGTTGTTGTGCACTTAGAGAGCTGTTTTCACAGCTAGGGTTTTCAAAACTGAAATTTTTCTGTGACTCAAACACAGAACACTACATGTGCATATCAAGTTTTTATACAGTCAGTTGGATCTGAGTTCAGCTCTGTTATATTACAATGGATTGTGAGTTGGTTTGACTTTGTTGCCTGAGTTCACTATTGTAACATCAGGATGAGAGAGATCACTGGCCAGGCAGCTCCACTTTCCGCGTTTCCCTAATTTTACTTAATAAGCCCCATTTCATCATTTATTTTTGTGAGAAGAGGTAGACTGTAATCACAGTAACAAAAGAGAATTATATGCAACTAAAGGTAATTTCCTGGAATTGGATCAGATACATTGCATAAATAATGGTCTGCATTAAACCAAAATGTCACCATTAATTCCTCCAGTATCTTACACCTTTTTTTTCCTACCCTGCATGACTTTGTTCCAACTTTTCTAACTTCCTCTGCTTCATCCTCCGTTTCCCATTCCCTCCACTTTCTACACTTCCAATATCTCTTATAATTGTTATTTACCCTCTCAGTCAGCCTGTGTTACTCTCTCAGGGCCTTCCTTGTCCACTAAACCCTTTACCATTCTGTTGTAATCTGACCCAACCTTCTGTGCCATTATTGCACCAGCTCTCCCAGATCCCATCCTAATGCAATTGCAGGAGCTTTTCCACTCTCACTGTTTCCCCATTTTTACTTAATAAGCCCCGTCTCATTGTTTTTGGGCCACAAACAGAATTTAACTTCAATTGAATTCATACCACTGCAGTGGGTTTTGCAGAAACGTCATCCTTCTAGCTCTTTTTATGTTGTCGGAAGCAGCAATCTGGAACACAGAAGTAAGAGAAATGGAGGTTGTAAGAAAAGTTTTGACATGGCAAAGATTTTGCATGTAATTACTTCAAATCAGTTCTTTCTAAGTTTGAGTAACAATTCATCCAAATTTAACCGAAGAATTGTGAGATCTCTTTATCAAAAGGGATACAAATATTTCATAGTAGGAAGCTGAAAAGAGAAAAAAAATGAAGGTTATATATGTGATAATGTTCTTTGCTTTTTCACAAGGTAAATTAGCTCAAGATGAACAAGCCACATAATCAGAGCAGTGAAATCAATACACAACAACTTTCAAGCTTCCTCATGCTCAGGGCCAATGGGGACTCTTAATGCTGACTTCAGTGGGAGGAGATGAACCCACACTGTGCTCCTGAACATTCATTTCCTCCAGGGAAACAGTTTCTGTGGGTTTAACATGCAGCTGATGGCTCACTTGATTACCTACAGCTCTTTCCACTTCGGTCTTGCTGTTGCCCTCCGCTCTCTCCCACCGTCGTTGGTTTCCATCCTCGTTTGACCCTATTGATTTGCACCAAAACCAAGCTCCCGCTCACTCGCCTTTTCTGATTTATTTGCACAGTTTAATCTGCAGCACGGCTTTGACCCATTGTCCTAACAATGAAGTGGAAACAAGCTGCAGCGGCTGGATGAAAAAACATGCCAATTGGGTTTCAATTGTTCTGGAGTGAGGGAAGTGTCCATATTACAAGGTTAGAGAAGCAAAATGCTTGCACACCTCAGCCTGAAATGGACAAATAATTATTTTTATCTATAAGCTATAGCAGACAGAAAATGAAAGATGGTTTGGAATACTGTCCATTCAAGATATTCTATTCAAGATTATCATAAATACCTGAAAAACTACTTCCAGTGACCCTGGCGTACATACAGATTCAGAAATTATTTCTCTCCTGTGACTCGTTTCATTTTGTACCACTAGTCACAATAGAGGACACTGGAAATTTATGGAATATTAAATCTTTCAAATGAATGAGGCTTTACACGTACTGCCAACTTTATTAGAGGTTTGGTTTGATAATATTTTTTACCCCTTCTACACCCCTGAAAATCTCTCAATTTCTTTAGTTACTGTGAAAGATTGTCAGTCAGATGAAGGTAATGCAGCACTGTTCTGCTCTTTCTGTAAATCTCCAAAGATTTAACTGTGAGACCTCCTACAGGAAAAATATCTCTTACTTTTGAAATAGTTTAACTTGATGTTTCACCTTTAATTAATGTGTTAAACAGAACAGGGGAATATTTGATGTCACAAAATGGGATTGGGTCTCCCTTTTATACAGCACATGTTTCTCAATAACTACATTTTAAAAAGAAATGTCAGTGTCAAATGCCAAACGTATAAAATGACTACTAGTGTTTGACTCTGGCTTCAACATGGTACATTAACATGTGCAAGATAACCATATTAAGAGCAAGCAACTCTTTTGCTTAAAGCCTTGGTTGCCCTTTTAAATAGGATAGATCCAGATTTAGTGCATTACTTAAATGTTCTGGCTGCAATTCAAGAACATCCACAACCAAAAAGCTAGGTGACAACCCTGAGGACTACAGACAAAGAAGGTAAAATTCTTGTTTTTTTCCCCCAGAACCATACTTTCCTGTTAGCAACATCCTGAATCAGACCTAACAAACTAAAAAGAAGAAAAAGAACTGTATGTACAAAGGAAGGCAATCAATAGGACACAATCCTGATTAACAGGCTGAGTAAAGCTAAGATAAAGAACAATAAATTGTAACAACTGATTATAAAGAATCATTTTATGGTTGGAAAAAAAAACGGGTGTCTGTGTTAATGCCTCACAATATGTCACCAAGTGACCCACTAAGACAAGTATTATTAGGGAGCTCAATACTTGTAATTTCTTTAAAGGTTAGGTTAAACAAAGCATGCATCATTAATGTGTCTCTGTACCTTTACCACTCAAGAGGTCTGCTCACAGATAAAGTCAAATTTCAAACAATTTGGTTTTTTGCAAATGCCAGGTGTGCTTTCGCAAAAAAGGACACTTGGCTGGGTAAAAAGTTGAGTTTGCACACCAAAGTTTTGACTGACATTTCCACTCATACACAATGGCTCAATGAAGCAGTAAAACAAAGATATGAATGTCAATCCAGTTCAACGAGAACATGCCTTCACTGTTTCATGGAGAGGCTGCATGAGTGGATTCATTGTTATCTACATTGTTTTTATTATAAAAAAGTAAACCTATTGGGAGAAGATTAAACTTAGAGAATTTATTTTCTGACGTTAAAATGATCTTCTAGATGTTGTAAAGTCACTTTTTCTTTCTTTAATGTGGATGCTCTGAATGTGCCTCATCTCTGACTGACTCATCCTCCAATTATAGCGTGAATGGATCTGCATACAGGTGTACTGCCCGTGTTCAAAATTAGATTCAGTCTGAGGAAGTGGAAACTATTATTTAGCCTTGAGGAAAAACTGGACTTCAGAGGGAAAGCAGAATATTTTGCACCTCTCATATTTACTACTTTCTCTTCATGTCACACCAAGGGTAGATAAAACTGACATGCCATGGTCAGACCCACCATTTGACAGTAGCACTGTTATTGTCATTCCCATCATCGTAAATCATTTGAACATGTTGGACCGACTAATGCAATAATTAGTTGTGCTTGGCAAGCAAATGTCCACTTGGCTGCAGGAGATGCTCATTTGTGACTTTGGCACATGGCTTGCAGTTAGATTGTTTGCTTAATACTCTCAAAGAACTATTCTCTATGCAAGTCCAGCCTGTATGTTTGGACTGACTCCAGTTTGGATCACACCTTCAAAAACAGAGGGCTTTGTTCTTTCAGATGCAGTGACAATATCTAGGACTAAAATATTGGCTCTCACACCTTCTGGGTGGCAGTGTTTGTTGAAAAAAAAAAGTACAGTTACTCTACTTACTGTGACTATGAATTGTAGTGCCAACAAAATGACTATCACAAAAACACCTCAGCGGTAAAAACCTGACAGTATTTAAGAAAATTTCACTAGACAAAGATTCAGTACTTGACTCCAAGTTGCTTTCTGTGAAATTTTTCTTACCAACAGCATTTTATAAGGGGTCGGACATTTATGAAATGAGATTTAGGAATGCCTTAAAGAGGAAAAAATTTATTTGTGTTTATTATTATTTGTTTTCAAACATAAACAATTAAACAAGATGTGTAATGTGAAAGCATGATGTATGGTTATGTATTGCGGCGACAAACAGGAGAATGTTCATGGACTACAGCCAGTGAAGAAAGATGTGCCATCTGGATGAAAGTGTTTCTTGGGACTTGAGGCCTTGTCCATAAAACATGTTAAGGAAAGGGGGGATTAAAGTAAAAAAACCTGACTTGAATTGATCTAAGTCACTCAGGGAGAAAGTAGCTTCAAAAAGGTCAATTTAAGCTCCATCAGCTTTATATAATAGCAGCTTCAAAATACAGAAACCATGCAGCCAAACAAACAGAGAAAAGGAACAGCTCAATGTACAAAAATACAAATTTAGCTAGGTACAAGATAAGAAAAATACTGCTTTAAGGCTTTAGTGCAAAAAGAAGAAAAAAAAGCTAGTAGTTGCAGCTAAAGGTATATAAACTGTTTAAGTAATTAGGGAAGTGTGTGCCGAGAGGGAAACCGGGAACAAGTGAGATGGATGTGGATGCTATGAGGAGTAAGACAGAGAACTCAACATGCCGACACACAAAGACAGACAGGAGAAGAAGAAACTGAACTGGAAAGGCATAGTCAACACAAGATTCCTTTAAGAATACAGCTGTGTGGTGATTAGCACCATCCCCTCACAGCAAGAATCTGCATGCATGAGTTCACTCCAGGTACTCCAATTTCCTCCCACACTCCAAAAACATGTGTATTTAGTTAATTGGTGACCTCTGGAACCCTAAATCAGAATAAATAAGCATAGAAAATTGTATGGTGTCTGGATGGATAATATCATTTCTATGTGAGATCAAAGATTACAGTTTTATAACTTCACTGCAGTTTGAAAAATGTCTGTTAATGGTGCTTTTTTAAAAATGTAAGGTGTTATTGTTTCTAACTTTAAGAGATGGTACATCTAGAATTACACAGTAGCCACTTTTTTTTTTTTAACCCATCTGTCAGGTGCTGTTCCCTCTGGTTTACAGACTTCCTGTTGGGATAAAGAAACAGGAGATGCAGTTTCACATCTTGCTAACGATCATAATTAGATCATTGAAGAAAGTTGTTCCCCGAGTTCTGTAGGATGTGAGTCTGGAAGGATTATTTAAATCAAGGTTTGTGTAAAACTTCTGTCTCTGGAAATGAGTGTGTTTAAATGTCTTTAAAATGCAAAAGTTTATTCTGTTGTTTATTGTGTGTATATATATATATATATATATA
>JAOXYM010000023.1:6206785-6219569 GCA_028567055.1 Leptatherina wallacei
ATATATACACATACATACATACATACATAAATATATATACATATATATATATGCAGCTACAGTAAAATATATACAATAATACAGATGAACAAAAGAAAAACAATGAAAAACTAAAAACATTGTAATGTTCTCCAATAATGATTGCTTTTATGCCTGAAAACAAAAATGAAATTTTCTAGTGAAGGATGTGATGAGGTGTTTCTTAACCAAAACCACAAGTATATCATTTTTGGAATAAGAAAGGGGAAAAAATTTTAAAGTGAATAAAATGAGAGTAACTGTCTTCCAGACTGGTAACTTTATACATTTGGCTTGTTATATAGTTAGGAGTAAAACTCATGTTTGCCCACTTGTCAAAACCATCATAGCGTTGGTAAAGTACCTCCCTTTCAAAGGTTAATGTTGTACAACAATAAGCAGCCGAAATGTTAATTTTCTTCACTCTGTAGAATAAAGCAGTAATTTTAACCAGACTGCACATTTTTTGCTCCATTAACTTGTGAACACAGAGCTGCCACATCCCCCACACATCTGCAGAAGCAGAAAGTCTATCCACAATTAAAATCATCATAACTCCCTGAATTTCAAACCACATCAAACAGTTTGATTTTTCACAAATGCCAGATGTTTCTTTGTGATACAGGGATTTTTTTCCTATCGAGTCTTTAACAGTATCTGGTAAAACAGGGTTGCCAAACAAATACAAGTCTCAGCTCCTTATGTTGTAATGTAGTAGGATATGTTTGGACACAGGCTCCTTCATGCTAGAGGTATGTGTTTACTCAATTATCAGATCATTGAAAAATAATTAATACTCTTTAGTTATGTTGGGAAAATAGCAGAATACACAATTATTTTATAAGAAAAACAATACAAAACTAGAGGCTTAAAAGTATCTTAAAGCCTAACTACTGGCAGATTGAGGCACCCTAATGAAGCTTAATTTGGCATCTGTCATGGGTTTTTGTGAAATATGAGATTAAAGCCAACATACTATGAAATTCCATCAGTACACTCCAACAGTCAGGGCTGGGCGATAATTTCAATCCAAATCACATTATAGAATGTTGTACTTAGCAAATCACAAAAGAACACGATTCATTTTTCCGTTACAGAGTGCCTGATCCAGGTTTCAAACCTGCAGCGTCCACGGTTTCACAAATCCACTCACTTCAGTCGTAATTCCTGTCATCTCTCTTGTGCAACAGTCGTTTAAACAGTGAAGTTATGTTGTATTTTCAAACCTCATTGCTGAATAATTTTCAAAAAAATGACTGAAACGCTGTAACGGAGACACCAGGGACAGATAGTCCAACTGTTGAAAAGTCGTGATGAGGTGAATAAAGGCCGTTTCTGAGTGGGGTTGCTCTGAATATTCTTAAAGTTCAGATTTTACATAATGTGTTGACCTAATTAAACCTAACTCGTAATAAGATTTATAAATTACTGCAAAGACAGAAGATTCAGTGTGTTCAGCTGCATCTCTGTAATAGACATGAAGTTCTCAGTATAACACTAGTGTGTCCATCTTAACCACCCAGGGTAAGTTTGGATTTCAGATGGCTGAAACCACATTTTCTCCACACATTCTGTGAACTGGTGGACTGTGCACACCTGCCTGTGCATGCACATATCGGTGTGTGTGTGTGGGCATCGGGTGGGACTCCGCCGTGTGCAATAGGCTACAGAAAGCATGTTGAGAGAGAAATGGCGTGCTGTGGAGTAAATAAGATAAATATCATCAGGCTATTTAGTTTTGACCATAAGGAAAAAGTATAAACCTGTTCTTGAAGAAATATTACCTTCAATGTTTTGACCACAGAGGTTTGAGCTAAAATATGTCCTTTTCATAAAGAAACCTATTTTACAGTTGCCATGCTTCAGATTCAAATTTATTTATGAAGTGCTTTTCATGCAGAAGCAACACAAAGTGCTTTAGTTAAAACAATTTATGCATATTTAAAAAAATAAATTAAACCCCAGTAGCCTCTATAACAGAAATTAAAAACATATACCTAATTATAGTCTCTTTCACACACAATCATACATGCACACTCACGCACACAAATGTACACTCTCCCCACCACTCCACACCCACCTCAATCTATACAAACATGAACTTCCAACCCCAGTAACTGTCTCTTAACTGAATGTAAAACAAATTAATTAATCAATTAATTTAGTGGAACTATCTAGTCTGACATGGTTACACATGAACAACACATTCCAAGAAAATTGTCAATCATTCATTCAAATCAAATCATTTCCTGGTTTCCTTTATAGTGTAACTCAACTTTGTTTAGTGTTATTTAAGGATGATGTTATGGGCTGAAATAAGCCCCTTTCAGAATTGCTCTGAAAAGCGGTAATAGTGCGGACTTCAGACAAATGTTCTGCTGTTTTACTTCGGAGCTGTAGCGGACATTTAGCCTACCAGCTAGCCCCCATGTCAAAAGAGGGAAAATGTTGTGGCTCGTCGTTTTGACTAAATGAATAAGAAAAGCTGCAGACAGGTCGCAACACAAAGACGTCCTATCCTGTTTCGACAACCGCCTCATCTGGAACATTTCCCGATATCTGAACGTAGCCGGGATGTAAAAAGTCCGCGAGGAAGCGATATGTTTGTAAAGACAACTCCGGGAAAACAACGGATGGACTTTACTACAAAAATTCTGCAATGCAGGTCTGAAAGCGGCAATACTTTCTTTTCAGGGTGCAACCATCATGGCCGTTCTCGTTACCCATCATACGCAGTCCCTCTCAAAACCACTAGAATTGCATTTTGTTTGAATGTGTGCACATATTTACAGAGAGGAGGACAGTTTCCAAGAAGGGGACTAAAAATCCGGCTTGTGCTTGTACAGTTAAACTTTTTAAAGTAATTTGTATCCATGATTTTACAAATCAAGTCAAAAGGATGCAAATTCACAGTCCTGCATTTGTGTCCACACAGTTTTTGTCATAGAACTACACAGTTTTATACCTCTGGCCCAAGGTTGACCAGAAACTGCTCAACAGCATCACCATGAAACTCCCTTGCATAAAATTTGCCACATGGTTAGTTTGTAACACCTCAAAGAGGAATGAGCAGCTGTCTCACACTTCCCATTTTAGAGCAATCTGAGTAAACTGCCTTTTTCTGGAAGAAGCTGAATCCAAGTGTTTGAGACAGAGAGGTGCAGCAGCAATGTGCAGCATGAGAAAAGTCATAGTTTGAAAATTAAAGCAATTAATTCTAGTTGTAGCTAAATGAAATTCATTAGCTTTTCAGGTGCATAACAAGTGGTTTTTGATAGGGTTAATAACATCTCCTTGGTAATTAATTTGCAGAAACCATATCAACATTCATGTGAAAAAAAATCTTCCTTCTTTTATAAAGACTGAAAATAAATGGCTGAAAATATAATGAGCATCACTGAATCTGTAAATGCAACTACTTGCAGAAACGATTCCAAGCCAATTACTTTGCTCGTGGTTCTGTTTGTTTCCACTTCTGAATGAGAGGAAGAAGATGCGGTGTTTGAAGTTAAACAAAAACACAACACACTGCACAAGTGACTGAAAACAAGCTGTAGTTAGAGGATTTTGACTCTTGAGAAAGAGATTTGAAGAAGGATATATGTAATTATTTTCTTTTTTTTTTAAACCCGGACTTGTTTAGCGACAAGAATAAATGTTAAAGTGTCAACAGTGTCAAACTTGCCAATTACTGGTACCATTTGTAATAACTAATTCACATGTTTACATTTTGTCTAACGTCACACCACAAACCCAACAAAAGAAAATATGAGGACTCGAAGGAAATGCTTTGAGGATTAATGTAGACCTCACTACACTTCCTTCTTTCTTTTTTTTTAATCTCCCCAAATCTCCCCCTGCCTCTCCTTTCCATTCCTCAACAAATCCTGCCTCTGCTTTCTTTCCTTTATTTATTTTCTCGGCTTCTGCAATCTTCTTTTGATTTTTCTATTTTCTGTAATCTTGGAAAAAGTGCTGGTGTGGGACATCACCCTGTGTCACTGACTGACATCTGACACAGACCGGGCAACATAGTCAATAAAGCCCTCTAATTGAGTGCCACTGGCTGCTGTTTATTGACAAAATAAGACCTGGGAATTAGGCGTGTCTCTGTCGGGGCGTTCGCGGGCCCGGCCGTCCTCCTACCTGTCGACAGCTGTCCACTTCCCATCCATCACCGGTTCAGCTTGGTCTGCTGTCTGTGTCAAAGAATGGTGCCTCACGTTGAAAAACTACTACTTTACCTTCCCTCCCGTGTACAGTTGAGGAGTGGGTGCACATGCCGGAAAGGAAGAAAGTGGACATGAAAAAGGAGACGGACCGTAAAAATGGAAATGGGAGTTTTGCTTATTTTAGGCTGTGTGTTTATGTATGTGTGTGCAGCTTCTGTCTCCATCTGTGTCTCCATAGTGCCCAGCATAGGAGGCCCAACAGAGAGGCCTTCTGACACTAAAGCACACTCTTGGTAGCTAATTAGTGTTTATGCTCCTGGACACCATCTTTGGTGCCTGGCAAAGATAAGATTCCTGTTGCTAATGCTTTCTCTGCCTGCTTAATTAGAGGCCAGACAGAGCCTTGGACTTAGATACAAACAAATTCCGCTATCTGTCTTTCAATTGTTCAACAGAAAGACTCTTATCATCCCTCCTCTTTTTGTTCCTCCAAATTAACTTCAATCAAGCGATAATGATTAAGCGTATGATCACAGCTGCTTGTGGGCATTTACCAGACAGGTTATCTGAGTAAACTTGCAGTACATCTCGGGATAAATCTATTTCAGCGCTAGTTGCAGAGGGGAGGGAGCGGTGGCAGAGTTGAATGAACATAGTCGCCGCCAAATGTCATAGTCTCAGCTGCGTTCCCTCAGGTGTTTTGCATCATCATCCAGTCTCTTCTCTTCTTCCCCCGTAAATCTCCAGGACCAGGTGGGAGCGATAAGGGCGAGATGCTAGCGCGACTGGCTGGTGGACTGGATACGCCACGCTTGCAGGCCTAGGGCTGACAGTGATGAATGAGCCATCCAGGTCTCTGATAATTCGTCACTCACCAGCAGAGAGGGGTCCATTAATCAAAACAAGCGTGTCAGAGCCGCATTTTCTAATACGAACCTCTTTTACTCCCACCTCCTTCGATTCTTAGCTCCTCTGCTTTAACCTGACTTGACTATCGGTGGGGCGAAGACCAACAAGGTGCCCGTTCTGTTAGTGATTCGCCTAACTGGTGGTGGAGGTGGACAAGCATGCCTGGACATTACAGAATCAGAAGGTTCAGGCTGAGGAATCGCTGTCCTGGCAGGCAGAGAGTGGAGAGATAGGAGAGCTGGGAGTGGGTAGTTTGATTGATCCATTGCAGCTGTAATGCATCAGGAGTTTCCCGGTGGAGAGAGGCAGTGTACGAAATGCTCAAATCTGGGTAGAAGGGCACAAATCAGCAGCACCAGAATCTCCAGAGAGGTTCCCATTACCGCTGCTATATATAAAACTAATCTTGTTAAGCTTCCATTCTGTCTGGGTCCTGTCAGGGGGTTTGATTCAGTCAATAAGTGACCCCTCAGACTGTAAATGATTCAGCCTATTTCTCTCAGGCAGGCACAAACAAACGCAAGCATATCAACACAAAATCCCACATCGATGTAAATGATTACATATAATGCAGGTGTATGCATTGTATGCTTCAGGTTTTTTTTAACTCTCGTGTGAAATAGAGAGCTTTCTTTCATTAGAAAAGGAGGTCTAACCTGTGTGCTTTGACATAAGTCTTTGATGACAATCGTTTGGAGGCTTCTCTGTTTACCCATTTATTTGAAAACCATGCTTAATTAGAAATGGCTGCTTTTCCAAGCAGAACAACTCAGCCTGTCATCTTGAAAACCCCAAATGTTTTGTTGGAGACCGTCTACTATTCTCCTGAAGAAGAAAAAAAAATTGTGTTGTTGAGGATGTGTGGCTATATTATGTATTTGCGGTAAATGCATTTAATCTTTTTAATCAAACAGAAATGCAATGCGATTGTCTCTTAGGCAAACACATGCAAAACAAATTAACCTTGGTTAGATCCAAAGTTAAGCGAGCAGTAAAAGGACCAAGAATGCAAACATTTTGGATCGTGTTATTATTCCAAACTCTGTCTGTCTTATGCTACATCCCTCAGTGCCTCTGTGTTCTCACCCCTTTAGCATACAGCATGATTTACCCCCGAGAAAAGCACTGAAAATTTTCCCTCAGAGTGACTCCATCAGTCTGTGCCTGCCTATCTGCAAATGCCAGCTCATTTCTCAAGCTAGGCCCCCCAGTTGGACTCCAAAGGCTCCTAACTGCTCATTCTTATGCATCCCTTCTGCCAAATTGCACATCAACTGCGATGAGAAAAAAGCCCAAAGTTTCCCTGGACTATATATTTCAGTACTTGGAGATATCAGAGAAAACTAGTCAAGGTAGTTTGAGAGGAAATTGTGGGATTAGTTTTGAAGCTCTGCAGACCTGAATAAAATAGGAAGAATGTGGAGGCAAGTGATTGAAACTCAAAGTGTCCATGTGCTCAAAGGGATGATGAATTTCGTTTGACGTTGGGGATGTAGACCGTAGCTTGTTGCCCAGCGGCTTTCATAACATTGTAGACTTGCAGAGCTCCATCTTTATTGTTTTCTGTCTGACTAATTTTAATCTCAACCTCAATCTTGGGGTTGTGTCACTGCCATAGTGCTGTGGCCTTTGCTAGCTTTCAGGCCCCTCTGTGTATCCCTTAATCACAGCAGCTTTCTTCTGCCATCTGTCCAAGTGATGCTGGTAAATCCCAGAGAAACAGGGCCCTGGCAAGCTGCACAGCCCCAACCCCATCAGCTATACAATTTAGACATTAATGAGAGGAGGATCCTCAGAGCGGTTTCTCTACTTCTTAGCGTGTTGGTTTTTCACCTCGGAGTGAAACAAAGATATGCTGATTGAGGCTGGCAGAATTGCCCTTGAAAACTGAAACTGGCATTGTAAATGTTTTAGACCTTTTGGGTGCTTATTAAATCCAATCCATTTGCATTTAACATGTAGGGATGGCAGCAGAAGTCAGTAGTCAATCTCCAACCAAAACAGTCAATAAATGGTGAGTATGTGCACAGCTAAGTCAGCTGGCACAAGAAAACAATTGCAGTTCTTTCCTATCCATAACCATCTCACCTGGAGACTATAGTCCGATCCAAACTCTGGTCAGATGCATTGATCAAAGTAGAGACTGGATGTGTCAGAACTTTCTTCAGTTAAATGAAGAACAAAACTAAAATCATAGTTTTTGGAGCCAAAGAACAAAGATTTGAAGTCAGAACTCAACTTCAAACAGCTAATTTAGAAACCACCAACAGAGCCAGAAACCTGGGTGTAGTCATGGACTTTTACCAAACAACTGATAACTAACTTTTATTTCTTGTATTTTATCCTATCTTCTTTGAGTGTTTCTTTTTTTTCTGTTTTTATTCAAATTTGTTTATAATCCTTTAAAAGTTTGTTTTTAACACTTCTCAATGCTTCTGCACCCCGCTGTAATGCTTCTAATGTTTTATGTAAAGCACTTTGCCTTGCCACTTATCTCCAGGGGCAAATATCCCCCTACTTTGTGAGTCGCTCACGTGTTAGTTGTGGGAGCACATTTCCCCAGTTACTTTGTTTAGATTACAATAAACACAAAAGAAGTTTATGAAGTATTTAGATATGAAAAAGAGTTTGGAGAGTTGCTGCTTCAGGGGGATAAGTTTCAGTAACAGTTATGTGTTCAATAGCAGGAAGCAGTGAGCAAGAAAAAGATGAGAGATGGGTCAATTTGAAGAAGCCTCTGACAGATGTTACAAAATAAAACCATATTCTCAGTAACAAACTACATGTGTGTAAATAAGGTCAGATATATGAAGTTTTACTAATGTAGACCATTTGTTTTATCAGTGATTATGATCAAACTAAATATGATGCAAATCCTGTAATAGAGATTTGCTGTGAAACTATCAATGGCTCCTGGGCCGTTGCATGAAGGGGGTCCTCAAGGAAAATAGGGTGAGAACCACTGTTCTAGATGAATGAGATCTGCTGATCAGTTAAACTGTTCCTGTCTGTGTGGAGTTTGTAGCAGGGCTCTCAACTCTCACGCATTGGGCGTTTCGGCTTGTTCACACGCTCACACTCCGCATGTAGTATTTCTCATACTGAGAAATCACAGGATAATGCCGCGCCGGAATAGTACTTCAAGTCCCACAATGCAGGAGGAAAATAATGCAGGTGGGCTGAATCATACACCAGGAATCAAAGTGTGACAAAGCCTTGGAAATGGAACATGCAATGAGCTCCAGAACACAAGCTGATCACTTTATAAGAGTCAAATGTTCAGTTAAAGTTTTATCTTCAGGAGTCAGAAGTCTATCAGATTACAAGTTTACAAGCACCTTGACAAAAGAAATTTAACACACAGAGCACTGCTGTTAACTTAATTACAAATTAGAGATTAAGATAAACTCTGAGTTTTTGTTTGACTTTGATGAACCAAGTAAAAACGGAGATATGATCATTTTGATTTTGATTGTATGAAAATAATAATGTGTGTTAAAGTGGGATGTGATGGGATGATCAGGCGCATTCTGTATTCTCATCATTAATTAATTTAGTGTTTGTTATATATAGATAGAGACGGTTTAATAAGTCGTTAGTTCCAAGTTTTAGTGGGAAATATTATCCTTACAACAATGAAAAGCTGCAGATAAAGCCAGAATAAAATTAATTCAACCGATTGTTCATTTATTTACTGAGTAACATTGGTTTAGCTTGAGGCAGTGATTAGTTCAGGGTTCAGTGTGTGCAAAAATATCCTTTTACTCACTTTTAAATAAACACTGAACAAGTCTGACCCTTGATTTGAACTTTTTAAAAAAAAAATAGCATCTTGTCATGCCCTGTTCTACAAAGCTCTACTGAGCCTCCATTATGAAACATAAGATAAATGCAACAAATGATTAAATTAGTATGATGTAATTAAACAATCATTATTTAAGACTATCTTAAAATCAGCTTTTATATGTTTTATTATTTTTAATATTGACATTCACAGCAAAATATTTGAACAACAGCTGTTATGTGGATACTGCTGTTAAAAAGCAGATTAAAGTATTATCTGAACATATGAAATACAATACTTTCTATTCATTATTGAATTTTACATGTATAAATGCAATTCACTGTGCTTAAAAATTTTAATCGTTGCCTAGCACTAGTTGTCCAATTGTATCTATTTCTGTTTAATATCTTTAAATGCACGGTAATCATTACATTTGTTTGTCTCAGATGTCGAGTAAGAAGCAACTCAGAATTTGAACATTTATCATGATGGCGCTAAACGATTGATGCTCTCAAATCTACCAAATATGCTCTTGATATATGGCAGGATAATACTGCCACATGCTCACATCTCACTCTGACCCGAGCCGAAAAGTTGAGAGCCCTGTTTGCATGTTCTCCCTGTGTATTTGTGGGTTTTTCTCCGGCTACTTTGGTTTCCTTCCCACAGTCCAAAGACATGCGTTTTAGGTTAACTGGTGTCTTTAAATCTTCCTTGGAGTGAGTGTAACTTATGTGAGTGTAACAGTGGCTACAATTTTTTTAAGCACAATAGTTGAAGGAGAAACCAGATTGTGAAGGTTGCCTTGTGTCAGATGCTGTCTGTCTTTTAATGGAACAAAGTCAAATACCTGAAGGTATGAAAAAAAGAAAGGTCTTAGGAATGTTATTGCATCCCACTTTTCTCAAGCTCTATTGCAATAATCATTCTGCTGACCAACCACTCCCTGCAAGTAACTGTTGACTCCATGAACAATGACAAGTTTTCAGAGAGCAGGCGAAAAACACAGCCGTTGACAGCTTCTGACAATGTCCCCTGGGAAAGTTGCTCTACTGCAACACATTTAAAAGAGCAAGCAGGGCTACAAGCACGCATACAAGAATGTAAATCAACAGCTCTCCGCTAATCAAGTACTCCACTCCTCGGCATGTGTTAATAAAGCTGTCATCACTTTAATTACAGTTCTCATTTTAAGCAGCTGGTTAATATACTCCTTTGAAATCACTACCCTCACCTCACATTAGTTCATGGATGACGCAACAAATCCATGTTATACCCTGTTTTCAAAAACTGTAACACATTTGTACAGTTTACAACTTCCACCAAATTGTTGCCCTTATCTTGCACAGCAGCTCCAAAAAGCTGTCCTCTTGTTAGTGTGCTAAATAAGCTCAGCTGACTGAAGCGTTGCATATTTATGGCAAGTTTTACCCCATTTTCACAAGGGACTGTCATTAACAGCACTTTCTTTTGTGCCTTTTTGGAAGCATTTGGCCTTTCGTCTGTGATTTCAGCTTAATTTGTTCTGTCAGAGATGGGGAGTACTAAGACTGGGGCCACGGCACTGCTAGGACATCAAAAAGGAGAAAAAGAAGACAAGTCACAAGAGGCTGAACCGTGGACCACTGTGTATTCACAGGGTACCATGTCAATATCAGCTAAGTTTGTACTGCTTTTCAGTTGACTGACTGAGTTGGCGATGCTTTGAATAGATAATCAGGCTGTGCTGCTTATATTAACCTTGTACTACAATGATTGGGACTGATGTAGTGTGCGCCTTGTACACGTCAAACCTCCACTAGTGTTTTAGTGAGTCATCTTTAATAATGTAGGATTCTAGCCTTCCTCTGTCTATCAAGCCTAACTGGTAGAGAAATGATGTGGCACATTATTATAGGAGACACAGATGGCAGAAGCGAGTCAGAGATGGTGGGAATTTTGACTGTTCCCCCATCAATCTATATGGCGGATATCTGCTGTTTGAACAGGATGGATGAACTGCAGCTCTTCAAAAGGACCAACGTGGACTTTTTAGGATCTGGGATCGTGAACACTTTCTGGGAAATTTCATGATGCACCTGCTGGGATTTCATGTTCTCAGAGCATACTGCACATCAGAGCTACCAGGGAAAATAAGGCAAGTTAGAATCTGCTTTCACATTTGCAGAGGTTGGTGCACAGATGTCTTTATATTAAATTAAACATGGAGTCCTCACTTAGAGTTCATTTTTATAGTAGCAAACCCCATTAGTCACTTTATGAGACGGCCTTGCTCATCTCTCTGACACCCAATCCGTCACCTGTGATGTAAAATGCCATTATAATACCAGCCTTGGTTTTAAGATGGTTATTCAGGTTTTTAGCCCACCTTGAGCCTTAACCAGAGAGTTGTGGACAACCACAACAGGTTGCAACACCAAGCAAAATGCAAAATCTAAACACTTTAAAAACGCAAACTTGTCAATGGACTGTCAGGCATGAGTAAAACTAGTAAAGAATTTAGCTCATCTTGAATTTGACGGCAGCAACATTTTTTTTTTTTAAATAAGTTGAGAATTTGGAATAAATGGCTTGAAGTGTGTATGAAGAAGAGATATAACATGTTCCTCAGTTAAGATTTGTGAATGTTCCATCATCTATTCTATGTAATATCATTAAACACAAGACAGATACGTTTCAGAATCCATAGATGTGTTTTGGGGGATCCGGATACAAATCTGGACAACTGGAACAAATTACAGGAACAAATGTTTACATTTTGGGGGTGATCCGGTGATTCCTGGATCTGGATCCAGGAATATTCTTAAGGATTCTTTATGGGGAGATGAAGATAATTTTGCTATTGCAAAAAAATTACAAGATGACATCATTGTAAATGTTATAATCCAACACTGTTTGACCCAGATCATGTTGAAATCCCGGATCTGGTGATCCAGAAGGTTGAAAATATAGCGGGTATCGGGTGAGCTGTTTGGCTTTTTGGGGGTTTTCCTCAGGTGACTGACCATGTGGCTTGGCGGAGGTGTGCACTCTCAGAGTGCTTCTAGTCTATGTTGAAATCACACATAGGGATGAAACCTCAATACCAAACTGACATTCAGATCTTCCCCCAAGGGGTATATAACAGCTGGATATTCTTATCACTATCATGAGGAAATTGTAATTAAAATGATGTACCTCTGTGTATTCATTTGCAAGACAGAATATATTTTCATGCTCAGAAGTTTGTGGGAAATGATCAATTCATGCCCAGTTAACAACAAATACTTTACCACGGCTATGTCAACTAACACAAACCCAGTGTTCATATTTTTAATAGACTGCATGGGCTTGGCACTGAGCTTTTGTCCTTTTGTAGCGAGAGCCATTTAGCAAATCCCCCCTCAGGTAAAACTCAAAATTGGTTGACATTGTTTTAGAGTCTAATCTGTTTAGTAATGCTCGCTGGTTGTCAAACGAAAGAAGCGGAGGAGAATTTGTCACTGTGTAGACACAGCAGGATGATTTTCGCATCTCTCTCCGGCCCGTGTATAACTCCTTTTCAGGCGTTTTCTCCCACACGCTGTCCTCTATAAACAGGGCCCAACCTGTCATTGCCTATCAGGAAAAAATCTACTATAATTGTACAAATCAGAACTTGCTGCAGCTGGCAAGTTAACAGTGAAACACTTGGCTTATCATATCATTCTGTCAGTCCTCATCTCTGCTTGTCCCGTTTCACTTCAGCTCTTCTCTCTCATTTTCTCCTCTTGTGCCATTACCACTGGCTATGCTATGACACTACCGAGCCTATGACACTTTTCAATATCCAAGTATAGTTTTGGAGAGTTGTGTGTGTGTGTGTGTGTGTGTGTGTGTGTGTGTGTGTGTGTGTGTGTGTGTGTGTGTGTGTGTGTGTGTG
>JAOXYM010000023.1:6219669-6238515 GCA_028567055.1 Leptatherina wallacei
TGTGTGTGTGTGTGTGTGTGTGTGTGTGTGTGTGTGTGTGTGTGTGTGTGTGTGTGTGTGTGTAGGTGTGTGTGTGTGTGTAGGTGTGTGTGGTTGGGGAGGTTGTCATAGAGCAGACAGGTCACAGAGAGAGAATTCATTATTCAGACTGGTCCACTGCCCGCTCCAGCTACCGCCTTGCACATTCCATCTCAGCCTGTGCAATAGAGACCGTGGCCATCCTGCACATCCACAGTGACCCCATTACACTGCCACATATACAACCCTCCGATAAAAGCTACTTCTGTGGCTCTGCCATTCCAAAGAGAGCGAGAGAAAAAAAAACTCATGTTACAGTTTACCACACACCCACATACTGACTCACACACAAATATTACACAGCCACCTGCTTACCTATCTTTTCTTTGTGCATGGCTCATTGCTCATGCTAGACTTCAGAGAAAGAAGAAGCACAGAACAACAGAAAAATGTGGTTAAGTTTCACATACAGATACGGTCATGTGAGCAAGAAAGCACTCACTTTCAGTTCTAAGAATGTATCTATCGGGACATAATACATGATAAATCATCCGGTTCTAACTAGATCTTGTAAATAGGGAAAAACAACATCAGATGCAAAGAACATGTTGCAACGCGTCATTGTTTCTTGAACAAAACCTAAACTAAAATCAGGGAAAAAAATCTATTTATACCCCATGATTCAATAACTTGTGGAACCCCCTTTAGCAGCAATAATATTAAGTAGTCATCTGCTGTAGGATGTTATCGGTCCCTTACATCATTCTGTTCATCATAGAGATTTGCAGATATTCATTTATGCACAGCTCTTTTATGGTCCTGCCACAGCATTTCATTCAGGTTAAGGTCCGCTTTGCTATGCATGCTGTGCTCGCGATAATTGTCCTGTTGCATGACCCAATTTCAAGCAAGCTTAAGGTGTCAGACAGGTGGCATCACTTTAACTTTGTTTACCAAGTGCATTTAAAAACTGATTCCTTCATTTCTTTTGTGCGTGTGTGTGGCATAGATGGAGAATATCTTGATTGTCTGACTTATCAGAGTGAGTTTATTCTGAGCTACCAAAGACAGAAAGCAGATGGAGACTCTAAAGAAGCCTACATATATCATTTTGAAGGTCACAAAAAGATCGATCTTAATTTGTGCCCACTTAGGTAAAAACAAAAGTGTTGTGCCTTTTATGACACTTTACTATGAGATGATACTTTTATACCACAACATAGAAGAATAATATGAAAACAGTATGAGGGGGAATGTTACTAAAAAGTTAAATTTAGGGAGCTGCTAAATTTAACATTTATGCCAGGTAACTGTGAAATGATTGTAATAATGATAAGCAGCAAATCAAAAAATTGCCAATCAAATTTTTTAAAGGCACCATGTTTTAAGCAAATTGATTGATTATTTGAGAATACCTGTGTTCACACTGTGTAGTTATCTTGTATTGTGAAGTTAGGTTTGAATAAGAAAAGGTCGTAAAACAGCCATGATGCCCTGATGAAGTCAGACAGCTGGAATTGGAAGGTGATGAATGAGTGAGCCAGTGTCCTGGACAGGGTTCATTGAAGCAGAGCTCCTCAAAGGCTGGCAATGCCAAGATTTTCTTATCTCTCAACTCCTAGGGGTTTTATTTCCCTTCCTCAGAGGACTTAGAGTTTCTGTTCAACGTAAATAATAATAAAAAAAACAAAACAAAGAAAATTTACCTTCAAAATGTGTGTCACAGGGGCACACACATGCTAATTAGCAAGTTTGGGTTTTTTCTTTCCGCTGCTTTTAAGCTAGGCCGCTCCTTTGATCCGTTTCGGTTTGGGCTTAAGAAATGAAATGGTGCCAGGAAGCTTAATAACTGGTTTTGCAGTTAATGGGATGTATGTAGGTGTGTCTGCAGCCCACTGCAGCCCACCTTAGGATCTACATCGCCAATGGGTTTGAAAGCTCATATGTTGCACAGCATAACCTGATCTTAAAATCCCTCTATTTGTGGTCTAAAACACCTAAAAAAAAAAGGCATAACGAAAGTAAATTTAAAGCTATTCATGAACCATTTGGAGTGCAGGCACATTATTTGAATAATATCATTCTAATAACATAATTATTACATGCTAAAAGCTCTTTTTGGAGATTTGGATGATTTTTAAAGTGATAAAACATTGTTTTAGCTTCAACCAGAAAACAGAGAAAACCTGCCATGATCCCTTTAGGTGTTTTTATATCAAGCAACATTTTACTTTTGATGCCAAAATTTAAAGTATCCTGGTGCTACAGTCATCCATAACTGCCGTGTGCCATGTCTCTGTTATAGAAAAGGAGGTTTGACAAATAGATTATGCCAAACAGGGAATAAGAGCCTCCATTTTCAATTCCAAAATAACTAAAAGCTCAGTGTGACAAGATACTTTACCTTAGCATGGCATTTTTCTCCATTTTGGTGCCAACACCTGCACTCTGTTCCCATTTGGTATGCCCCAGCCGGGCAGGTGGGTCATGCGGAATACTAAATAGCTCTGTTGCCTCTCGAGGTTTAATCTATGGAACTGTCAGGATGAGGGACTGCAACAACTGGTAGGAGGAAAATTTATGTAAGTCTCACACAGAAACACACATGCCGCATCTGTCAGTTACCACACACTCAGTCATAGACTACCTTTATGTTGGTAAGTTACACAGGTGGTAGTGAGGGACGGAGGGAGGCACTAATCACTTTTCCTGCTCCCTTGGTCACGGCACAAGTTGTGTTCAAGAAATATAAAGATGGATGCTGGGCAGGTATACAGTATGTTTGTTTTACTGAAATAGTCATCAAGAATGCTCCTCTCAGAAAGAATTGAAGGTCAAAACAATGTATGGTTCACACCACAGCTGTATGCACAGTTATTAAGAAAACTAATTCTGTCCATTTCCTTGCAAAAACTTGAAATGGAGGTGGTGTTTAGCTCAGTTGGTTGAACATGGATGTTTTAGATCCTCAGTGCAGCTGGTCCGGGTTTGAATCCCAGCTTGGTGCTGTTTGGTTGATAACAATTCCTTTAAATTGTATGACGCCGTTAAATCCTCAGCAAGAATTAAAATGGCACACAGGATCCTCCGCTCATCACAAGGATTCAGAAACAAATTTAGTTGAGTCAATATGCTCGGTTGTTTGGATTGGATTGGATTTTATGTTCAAATCTCTCAATGTTACTGGTGAAAATCCCACTGTTTGTTCACATAATCATGTTAAGTCAACATAATGGTAAGTCAATCCTGTATGTTCAATCTTTACATTCTCAAAGGTTCATAAGTCAGATGTTCAAAGGGAAGATGGAACATTTCTCTTTCAAGATGATGGTTGGTTTTGATGCATCTCTTTTCCTCTTGTATTAAAATGAGGGTTCTACTGTTAAAGAGAGGTGACTTTCGGTCTTAGCCAGCTAAAAGGTAATTTTTTTAAGATCATCTCTCAGGTCATAGAATCTCAGTGAATTTATCTATTTATTTATTCTACCAGAAATGGTCCTATTCGTCTGAGAGGGAGAAGCACTCAGTTATCAGTGAAAGCCAATATGTTAGTATGAATCATATTTGTACTTCATGTGGACTGATGGAAAAACAACATCTGGGATTTTCTAAATCTTTCACTCTTCACCTGTTTTCAAGACTTAGATAAAAGGGTCAGCGTGCGTGCTGACATTGAAGCCAAAATGCAGAAGGCAAGGCAAGGCAAATTTATTGATAGAGCACATTTCATGTACAGGACAATTCAAGGAAAAGGCAAGGAAATGACAAACAAAAGGCAGTTCAAATGAAAACTTGCAGGAAAATAATATAAAAAGAACAAAGAATGGCCTGAAACAGAACAGGTGGAAATGAAGATCTGGCACAAACAAAGAAAACTTGGCAGAATTTATACTGATGTAACAAACGCAACTGAACAACATGTTAGAGACAATCAACTGACTCGATTCAGGCGTGAGGCGAAGCAGACAGCAAGGAAACTTGACTAAAATACAGAAAGGAGAAACAGTTTAAGGATAAAATGAGAAGTATACAAAACATAAAAAATCATCAAACACTAAAGACAAAGGAACAAAACATACAGACACCAAAGCCCACCAACCATGACAACAAATCTCATAGGAGGAAATGATCATTCTCTCTCAGCAACTGGTTAAAACAAACAAACAAAAAACTCAAATGAATTAATGCTGGTTATACGTTTGTTGTTTCATGTATTAAAAAAGAAATAAAATAAATGTATTATGTAGGCAGATGCCCTTCCTTCAAGCTTGTCTACCCGTGGCCTGGGATGTTGAGGGTTCATCGCAGCCTCTTAGCTGTTCCGACTGCGCTCTTCTGGATAAAGATCTCTGATATGTTCTTGGTATCTGTTGGACCTACACTCCCAGTTTGTAGGTCACGGTCCTGAATGCTCCGATTACCGCTTGCACCACCGTTCCCTTAACTCTCAACATTTTTCAATTTCCTCTTTCAGCCCTTGAATTCATTGAGCTTATTGTGTTCCTTCTTCTGGATTTTGCTGTAATCCTGGATTGCTACATTTACAACGCATCACTACTGTCTCATTCTGTAGTTTGTCGACCACCATGATGTCTAGTTGGTTAGCCATAGTTTATTCATTTGGATCTGGAAGTCCCACAGGATCACAGTTCTGTAATTTTCCACCACCTTTGACAGCATTTCCCATCTTGACCCAAGGACTTTCTGCCTGAACTTGGTACAGATGTTCTCGCACACTGCTCCATCCACCTAGTTATGGTGCTCCATGTATGCCATACTTGCCTTCATCTCACACTTGGTACTGTGTGCTGGACCATCTCAGAGATCCCTGCACAGCCTGCATCAGGGTTCCTGTTTGGTGTCATAGACCCTGTCCTTTATCACTCTAATGCTCAGTACCTGTTCTTGTGCAGTCATGATTAATGCCTTAGTGCCATCTTTCAGACCAGCCTTCCTTAGCCACTTATAAAACTTCTCGATGTCAGCCACTCCTTCACTCTGTCAGTGGTACATGCCATGCAGGGGTTTATTCTTTCATGACAGTTCTATTTCTTCTTCTACCATGCTAGAGTTCAACTGCCTGAGGCATTCACTTAGCAATTCATTACAGGGGCCATCTTCTAAATGTACCCCTGGATCTTTGTTGTTTCATCTTTGATAGTGGCTGTGACACTTACTAGCCCCTGGCCTCCCTCTTTCAGCTTTGTGTACAGACTCAGTGTGCTGGCCTTGAGACCTGAATTTCAGCAGTCATATAAACACAGTTGTGAAGTCAGCCTATTATCACTTAAAGAACATATTGAGGATTAAAGGACTCTGCAGGATTTACAAAAACTTGTCCATGCATTCATCTTTAGTAGACTAGACTATTGTAACGCTGTCCTTACAGGTCTCCCTAAAAAGTCCAACAGACAGCTGCAGTTAGTCCAGAATGCTGCTGCTTGAGTCCTCACTAAGACCAAGACCTGGATCATATAACACCAGTCCTCACTAAGACCAGGACAGTGGATCATATAAGACCACTCCTCAGATCTTTGCACTGGCTTCCTGTCTGTCGCAGAATTGACTTCAAAATTCTGCTGTTAGCACTGGATGGCTTAGGGCCAAAATACATTCAAGATCTTCTGGTTTGTTATAAAATAACCAGATCCCTCAGGTTATCAGGATCATGTCTACTTTCTGTTCCCAGAGTCAAAACTAAACACGAAGAGGCAGCGTTCAGTTTTTATGCTCCTCACATGTGGAACAAGCTCCAGAAACCTGCAGGTCTCCTGAGACTCTCAGCAGTTTTAAATCAGGGTTAAAAGCTTTTCTATTTGCCACTTTTACTGTTAATTCCTCACACTGTAAATTTTATGTTCCATGTTATTTTACTTTAGCTCCTTTGTCTTCATTTAATTTCTTTTATGTCTTTTTAATGCTTCTTCTGCACCCTGCTGTAATGCTTTTCATTTTTTTATGTGAAGCACTTTCAATAGCCTTGTACATGAAATGTGCTATACAAATAAATTTGTCTTGTAATGAAACCTTCCATGCATTGTAAGGAGCTTTTGTGCTTTGATATAAGTGGCTTCCTTTTTTGACCAGAATATAATACCTTCTGGGTATCCGATGACTGGCAGGGCATGCATACTGATGGGTTAAACTGTTCTTATGAGTCTAATTTAAAGTTGTTGATGTGCTTTGTTTTTTTTTTAAAAAGCATTATCAAGTTCTTATTGGCCATTGCTCATTACATGACAGGTCTTCCATCTGTAAACTTTCTGATGAGATTTTTCTTGGTCATGTTCCCTGCTATTTCTTTTCTTTAAAAAGAAGCAAAAAACTTTTTCAGTCTTCACTATAAGGACTTTAAAAAGAATTCTTAAACATGAGACTTCCCTGTTGCTGTTCATTTTCTATAAAGACCATGTAGATGTGCATCCCTCTTTAAGGATTAAATATGACCCATTGCATTATCTTACAGACATTGGGCCTAGTTAACCAACAGTTCTTACAAAGAACTTTGTTCTGAAGTCCTTCTTTTCAACTTGTTGCATATATTGTGACATTAATTAATCTTTGTATCTTGGATTAGAAAAAATCTTACAAACACTCAGGAGTACGCTTACAAACATTTAAGTGCTGACACATTTGAACAAAGTCTGCATTTGTGTTGTCTTCTGCTGTCCAGTTCATAAAATACCCATTTTGTCAGATTTTTTAAATAACTTTACAAAGCATTTAGTTATATCAAAATAAAACAACAAATTTAAGAAGATTTTTACAATCCTGGGTAATGAGGCCCAATATTTTCAAATATCTCAAGTTTAACCCAATCAGCCCTTTAAATACACAGCAACTCCCCAATCACCACATACAGCTACACACACCCACACACACTCCCACTGTATAAGGATTCTCTATTTCTTTTCTTTCCTAAACAGAAATCATCACCTCCAACCTTTGCTGAGGCCAACAAGCACAAACACAGAACACTGCACCAAAAATCGTTCTGCTCTTGCCATTTTTACTCTCTTTACACTCTACAGTGTGTGAAACTTCATTGTCTCACACACACACACACACACACACGTACACACACACACATACCTACATACAATCTGTGAACAATGTTTGGCGTAATAGAGCTGGACATTGTCTGCAGTTGGCCTTTAACAAATGCACTAAATGGCAAGTGACTGACCTTGTGAGTCTCAAAATTGGATATACTCCAGAGTGATTCCTGGGTAGAGCATACAAAAAGCAGAACATGTTCAAAATTGTTTTTTTGTTCGTTGCATTTTATCCCTGGACAGGAGACCAGGGATGCAGACAATACTGCTTGTGTACACGTCCAGGGTCATGATTAGGAAAAAGCATGATTCTTCCTGAATTTTCCACTGCAAATATACAAATATATGCTCTTTGCTCCCATGTGCTCATGATCCATAACATGAACCACACTTGGAGCTTTCGTTATAAACTCCTTAGAAATACCACTGTGTTTGATTTGGACATTTGCCCAAATCTTTTGCCATATAATGTGTAGAATGTCTCTCATTATTGGTGTTGAGCAACAAAAAGTATTTCCAGAATTACACAATATTTTCCCTTTAAGGCTCCTGCACATTGGCTAAGGAACAAAAAAAAAAAAAAAAAAAAGATTGCCTGTGGATCCTTTTCTTAATCATATAGTGAAAGGATTATTTACTAGTATAACTATAGAAGTAACTTTAGAAGAGATAACTATTAGAAGATGAAGAATTCAAGGTATTAGGAGGGGATCAGGTTTGGGGGAGAGATAGAGCTGGATGGGTTAACAATGAAAATTAAAGAAAATTTCATTCTGCTTGCTATAATGCTGGACCAGACAAGTACAAATAAATAAATTAATAAGTCAATTAATTAAAATTTAGTCGGAGCTTTCTGCAAATATTGCCAAGGTGGTGTAGGTTATGAAGAGGAGAGGCCCCATGACAGAAGCATGCGGCACACCACTGTTGCTAGGGAAGGTTTTTCATCTTAATGACTGTTTTTGACCAGAGAGGTATGAGATGAACCAGGACAGAGTGGTGTTGTTTAGACCGATAGAGGTTAAGTGATTAAGGATGATACAATATGGTGTTAAAGGCTGCGGTGAGGCCAAGAAGGATGAGTATATTGAGAAGTCTGGAATCTGTTGCCATAAGGAGGTCATTTGTAATCAAATACAAAGATTATTGTTCTGAGATTAGCTTGGACCAGCAGAAGTGACCAAACTAAGAGTGGCAGGTCATAATCCTTTGTTTTATTTCAAAGTTTCTTTTGATAAATTGAGGGTTTTAAGCTAAGAGTTAGATTCATTTAAGGTTTATTGAAATCATTGTGGATAAACATCATATTGATAACAGTACAGATGGAAAGAAAAACATGAGCTGATGATGTTCTCCTTCTCAGATTTGATATGTATCCACTAAGCCTTAAGGAACAAAAAAAAGACTTTTGTTGTTTTTTTTTCAAAGGTCTCTTCACAAGACATCCAGTTTTTATCCCTTCTGAAAAAAATAATGAATAAATCATGATTTTAAATTAAAATTTTGCAATCAACTTCCTGTGCTAATGATTTGATGAGACTGCACGCTGAAGGTAGATGTGATGAAAAAGCACAGAACAATTTAAATATGAGTAAATGAAACTGGCATTTCACAAGATGGTAATAATCCAAAACTGAGTAAGGCTCAGAAGGTTTAATGTGACAAGTAGCAGTGTACCTTAATTACAAGAGCCCAGTGCATCAGTTCAATCTAACTACAAAATGCCAAGTAATGTCAGTGACTCTGATCTCTGAGGGAGGGGCCTGAAATGCTATTTGTCCACAGCATTATTTAGAGTCATTTTAGCACTTGATTCATTTTACCATTACAGTACCATTTTAAGTAAGAAGCTATTTTCAGCAAATATTTTGTCCTCATACAACAATTCTCCAAACTATATCTGCCTCCTCCCTTTATACCGCTGTTTTGTTTTTTGTTTTTTACAGCAGCATCTTCATAATACAGAATGTAATCACTAATCACTGCTATAGCACTGCTTATCCATATTGATAATCATCCGGAGAAAAGTAATTTAGTCAAATTTCTAACTGAAAACCTAAATGTTTAATGGAATAAGTGGATAACTGGATGGTTTAGAATAAAATACACATAGATGCAGGCTTTACAAAACAGGAAGTCAGGTAGGTAGAAGATGTAAAATTGATTGCTGAATAAATAAACTGGAATGCAAAACATGGAAAAACCAGAAGCACACAAAAACAGAGAAATAAGGGTCACGTCAGTACAAAATTAGACCACGGTGGGAAACTCCACCATGACAAGTGAAGATAAAGCAAAACTGGCAACTGATCCCTATGTTTTGAATTATTGTAGCCCTAAAAATATTAGATAAGGTATGTGTCAACTCACCATGTTTTTATTTTCCACCAGTTGTGGTTCACTGCTTAAAAACAGTTTTAGCCATGACTAACTAATTTACAAGCTAAGGGCTCATATGCACATTGTCAAGTACATCTACACATACAGACAGAACCATCTGTGTGTTGATTTTGTGCTTAGTATATACTTATATAACATAATATATATATATGCAATATATCATACGGAACCTAAAGGAGCAAATGGAGCAGTATCACTGTAGATTGTGGGAGCAATATTTTGTTATATAGTTCATGTGTGATCCGCAAAAGCAACAAAAAAGTAGCTGTTATGTATGTAATGGTCGCACAGACCACTGCATTTACTGTACTGCCTCTTTTTTAATGTCTCTTTCTGAGAATGTCCATCATATTCATCTCCAACGTCGCCATATTTTGCTTTTGTATATTGTTATTGAAATTGATGTCAATACTAGAAAGTGAACTCTAAACGTTCAATTGCCCTCTAGTGGATATATTTCCTAAAAACCATGCAAATGCGAAGCATGCATTGCCGTGTGTGGGCACTAATATTTGACAACATTTAAAAACAGACATATCTAATTATGTACGACAAGTGAGCATCATTGAGCTCTAAGATAGTCAGTCTGCTGTCTCTAATGACAGGGAGCCTTAGTCCTCATTCTGCACATGCCTCCATTTCCTGCAGCGATAGATGATTGTACATATTTTATTGCCTACTTACTGTTACAAGAGGCCAACTGAGCTGGCTACTGATATATGTCTGTATGTTAGCATTGTAAATGTCAGTTTATAAAGTAGGAAGGAATGAAATGCAGAAACCTGAGCTACATAAAGTAGATGGCTAAAATTATTCAGCAGCTGCTACTGCTGGTGTACTTTGCATTTGATGTGTTGCTTTGAGTGTAAAAATATTGTGTTTTGAGGAATATGCTAAATACAGTATGCATAATGATTCCAGGTAAGCTATGTATGGTGGGATTTAGAATCAATAATGAGAACTGCAGAAAAGCAGAAAGGGTGAGCATTTTCTTGTCCGTGGACCCCTCTGCTGTTTGATATAAGTATGGCATAAAGATATTCCAGTTTTTAGTTGAGTGACAGCATACAATGATCTCATGTTTGCAGAAGATGCCTGGCTGCTGCTCTTGGTCCAATGGGACTCCCCATGTGAGCTGCATTGCTTCTTTTATCATCAGTAAAAGGAAGCAATTCAGTGAATCAAATATAAACGGTCAGAGTCTCTCCAGAGTTTTTCTTGTGGAAGCTTTCCATGTTTATTGGATCAATTAGGCAAACATACAGTATATTACTAAGAAACCAAAGCCAGAGCACACAATAAAATCCATTGGGGAAGCACTATATGCCACCTCAATAGCGTCTTAGTTATACCTCAGAGGCAGGGATAAAACTCATCATAAAATCAAGCGACTGGTTAATGAGATTTGTATGGCAAGCTGGCTGCTATAAAACTGGATTTTTATTACTTTTTTTTTTTCATAATACCCTAACACATTTTAAAGGGATCAACATCCTCCTTCTATCTTTATTTAGTATTCCTTGAAAAATAATAAAACCAGCAGGTTTGTTAGTATTAGACTTGTCACTTATATGACAGGAAAGCCTCAGCCCAACATGCGATTCTTAGTCCAACGTAGTTCTGAAATGCAATATCTTCAGTGCTATTAACAAATGTTTGTAAGGTTAAGTGTGTATAAAAACCCATTTAAAAAGAAAAAAGTCACTATCAATATCCAATTCATTCACTAGACAAAGAAAGTCTGTAAAAGTAGCTGCATGGGCCATGGCCCCTTTGGTGGATTGATCTTATTTTCACTTTTTTTCCTGCAGATGCTCATCTCATTCTCACTTCTGGAGCTTCATTCCCTGGGCTCTTGCCCAAGAAAAAAAGAAAAAAAGAAAAAGAAAACAGAGAAAAAGGCTGCCTGAGTTACGATCTCAGAAGCATCAGTGATCTGACAAACCCATAATCTTCAGCTGTAAGAAAGATGGGAGAAAACAGCAAAGTAAACACAGCTAAACAGTGGAGCCTCATTTCTCTTTATACTGTAGATACGTCTTTCCTCACGATTTCTCTGCCTGTCATCTGCCTGCATATCAGTACTGTTCATTCATCCTCCCTCCACCCCTGTCCCTCAACCCTTTAACTCATTTCCAGTTTTCACCAAACAAACTCCGACGCTATAAGCAACCCCACCGTGCTATTACCTGATCCGTTAAAATGACAGGACAACAGCAGTAGTGGTGTGATAAATTTAGGGCCATGCTTTGAATATCATCTATAAACCATGGTAACTGAAGACATTACTCTTCTTGTTTATTCATTTCTTTGCCACTGCACAGTGTCTCTCCCCATTTTTAATGTCCCACCGTTGCTACTTTGTCATCATTTCGAATACTGTCTTCGCTAGTGCTATTCAGTTTTCGTGTTATCTCCTTTGGAGTTGTCCAGTCTCTACAGGTGGCAGGCTGATCTTAATGAGCAGCACTGTCAACTTACTGAAAAGGTGAATCCTGAATTAATGAGCCCCTTACCATGTCTTCTCCACTAGAGAAGTTTCATGCTGACACATTTTTACAAGGATTTAAATTGCTCACTCTGCTGTAGGTAACCACTCTTTCACTCATAACAGCATGGTTTAAACAACTCAGTACTGCTTGTTATAAAGCACCAATTTACACCTAAAGTTGTCTCAGGGCACTTTAAAGATACAGTCCAGTTCTTTCAAGTTTATTGTAATCAAATTAAATCCAATTAGCATTAAATCTAATGGTTCGACTTTATCATTTTATGCTAATTAATTAAAAGTCACCCTACAAAGGAAACCAACGGGTTGCAGTGAATCTTCACTTGGACTCAATCCCCCATCCTGAGCATCAGATGGAGTGGAAAAACTCTTTTAACAGGAGGAACACTCCAGCAGACGCGGGAAGGGCAGCCATCTGCCTCGACCAGTTGGGGGTGAAAAAATGGGACAGAGACCCCAACAGGCACCATAACAATAGGCAAGGGACACCCGCTAGGAGAGAAAAAAAAGAACCAAAATAAGAAAAGTACTTGCTCAACCCATGAAGTTCAAATTTATTGTTGTATTCATACCATATGGATTTATATTTTTATTACCATCAGCTCTACATAATGAGTATGAAGCTAGATTAATGGTTGGTATGTAGGCTTTGACCTAAAAACTTTGTTTCACAAATGATCTGACTGATATAAAGTATTTTTCCAACAAGCTCTTAGAAAATGTCTTTGTGAAGACCAAATTTGCAACTCATGAAGTTAAAACCACCATGCCCTGTTATTTAGTAGAAGTTTCTCAAACTCAGTCAGGTTACCTATAGCCTTAGGATTTTTCATGACTATTGTTCCAGCTTGGAAGGGAGTTCGGACAAACAATGCTATTTATCAGCAGCATGAATAATTGAACATTAGAGCACAGTGGGGACTTGATTTATATAAAGAATACCCACCTTCTCAAAGGTGAATTGTGTTTCCTGTGTGCCCAAAAACTATGAACAGGAAAGACAAAGTTTAGAAGACAAAGCTTTACCTTTTTCTTTCATCTTAGGGTGCATTTTTGTGGCATAATTCGTACCACAGCCCTTCTGATTTGAATTATAGTTCATTTGCTCGGAAAGTCCAGTTCGTTTGGGGAGGTGTGAATGCGCAAACAAACTCTGATGCGGACTGAGGAAGCAAATTCTGTTCCGTCTACAAACATACATCTCGGTCAGCTTTAAGTGAACCAAATACAGGAAGCATATGACAACACAATGAGCATTATGGATTAAAGGTAGGGCATTGTGGGTAAACACAACCAAAACACACGTGTGTAAGACGATAGCTGGCTCTGGCCAGGAAAACGGCCCGTGGTCAGATGCAAACTGTGGAGTTGACAGACGATTAACCCATTTTCATCCCAAAGGTGTGAAAGATTTCCATTTTCCAGAGGTGTTTCTGGGATACACCAAGGATATACTTTTTTGTTTGAGCTGCACACTATTTGCAGTAATAGTTAAAAATTCCAGGAGCAAAAGCAGTCCTGTGCAATCAGTGCATCAGGCTGAAGTATAGGCAAGAATTATTTTATCATTATCATTATTATTATGTTACTATTGTAAGTAGTGTTATCAAAGTAATGGTAATGATTATATTTAATAATGTTCTGTCTCTGCTCTGCGACTCTATGAGTGTGGTGTATCTTGTGGGCCCGGGGTGAGATGCCCGATTTAGGGGGGTGCTGTGGGGCCCGGGCTCCCTTGGTGCTCTGAGCTCAAGCGGCCGCCTACTGGAGTATCTCCTTATTGTATCATATTAGTCAGTTCACAAGATATAAGTGGGAAAAACATATAATCACATATAGAACAGCGCAAGCATGGCAAGTGACTGCTGACCTGGGTTGGTCGGCATGGGAAAGGCCGAGGACTGAACAACCCTCTGGTCTTGCCTCATTCAGGCTTTCACCTGGAACCAGGTTGGTGTTTCACACCATGTTTTATTCTAATGCAACACATTAAATTAGGATTATCAACACATTAGCTAAATTAGGAAGAGCACTCTGGTAGCGGCCTGTCTGGGTGGATGGTATTAATGGCCTGGAGTGTCTCAGGCCCGGCAGCATCTCCCCTTTGTTGATGGACGGCCTGTTCTGGGTACGTCTCCAGACCGTGGTTGGCATGGCAGAGACACAATGACATCATTATTTATTTAATTACTTCCCCATCGTTTTTCCACTTTTTTTATTTTTATTTATTTATTTTATTTTTTTGGGTGATGATGATGACGACGACGACGACGACGACGACGACGACGACGACGACGACGACGACGACAGAAATTATGGTCATTGTTATTACTATTGCTGTTAAAATAATGTCAGGAACTCTTTTATTGGTTTATTTATTTATGTTTTGCTGTTGTTGTTCATTTATCCATTAATTTATATTTTATCTCTCTGTTTGCCTAAAGTTTTGTATTATTATTGTTATTATTATCATTGTTATTGTTATTATTATTGCACTATATTTTTATTAATATTATTTTCATAAAAGGTATATGGTGCACTTGTACGGAAACACACAATTTAATTATCTTTTTTTCCTCATTCAGGAATGCAACCAATTATCTTTTTTCAGAATTTATAACATTGCAGTCAACTTTATTTTCATGCTTCGCATGCTACACTCTCTGCACACCGTAATTTCACTCTTTGCACAATAAAAACACCAAATGTATTTATATCGGTAACACAGATATTTACCTATCTTGGCAAATCTACATGTTTCCTATAGCTACGACTGCAGAAGTGTCCAAATAGATTATATGGTTGCAGATATATACACATTTCATTGTGAGTATGCATTTTTTAAGCAGAGGCCTAAAAATGGCCACAGGGCTCAAAGAATCAATGTACCAAAACTGGTTTGGTTGTAGCAACAAAGCTTTTGGGGTTAGGAAATGATCAAAATGACCATTAATAACAGCATTTAATGTTATGCTAATGATACATTGTACTAAAGGGAACCCAATGTGGTAAATATAACTCCAATGAGTTTTGATTATTCAATGAAAACTCATTGAAAATGTAATGAAAATGGAGCAGAGCAAAGAAAACAACCATCCATGATCCATTGGCTAAACTCAGTATGAACTATAGTAGAGTACAACAGGGAGTCTATATCCCAGGTGAGAATGGATGTTAGTATTGTTGAGTTTATGTTGGCATAATAGGTGCCATATTTATACTTAATGATATAGATGAAAGGCTACAATCTTCAGCTAATTCAACCGGCGAAAATGAACCCTCAATATCTTTCAAACAACATAATCATGCTAATATGGCGGCTAAGTATTGTCCAATACAGATAAGAAACCTCATAGATGGACTGTATGAAGCTTTATGATTTTTTAAAAAGTATGGATTAAGAGTCTTTTTGTCAGTGTTTAATTAACTGATACATTTATTTCTGAGCTTTAACCCCAATCATCTTAGTGCTATTTGCCAATACAAAGTCTCTTTTAACCTTGTTCTGTACTCTTTACACATTTAAAATCATTTAATGAGTAATGGATTTGTTTTGTGTGTGTGTGTGAACCATCAAAGGCTAATGAGTATCATGTCATTTGAATTAGACAAAAAATAGTTTGTAGGTTCAAACATGGCTGTATCCTGTGTGCTTTCCTGTGTCCACCACAAGAGCGTATAAAATAATTATAAAAGATCCATAGAATTCTTAGCAGGTGGGAAATCGACATATGCTTTTGGCCATTGGCAGCAATGCAGACTTATGGAACAATGATTCAGCTTGTGAATAAAATTCCTCAAGTACAAAGGTAGTGAGCTAAAAGACTTAAAGAGCAGAGCAAAGTCTGAGCAAAGAAAGATTAGCCAAACATAACCCAGCAGCCTTCATTTCATTTCTCTTCAGTATGATTTAAGATACAGCAGGATGTAAAGCAGGTAGTAGTGAGTCTGTATAAAGGATATACATGATTCTTTGTATCTATTTAATCAACTGATCTATTTAGGCAAACTCATTTGGACTCCTGTGATCTCTTTTTATTGGGAGTGGAGCTTGGCAAACAAGAATGTTTGATGAGGCTGAAGCCATTGAGAAGCACATGCTGTACTTTGCTTCAGAATGTTAAACCTGCACCATGAAAGTGATGAACGTCCAGTGATTCATGCATACATTGTCTTAAGGAAAGATTGACTGATGAATGTCAATTAAAATAGTTAAAATAATATGTTAAAAAGATGGTGGTCCTAGGAATAACTCTAATTCTATCTGAAAATACAATGATGCTGTTAAAATCAGCCCCATTTAATACATTCTTAAGCATATTGGTATATTGAAGAGGTTTAGTTTAGATTGTCTTCTTTTTAAATATGGGGCAGTATGAAATTCTTCTGATTAGACAGCCATCAGCATGCTTTCATGTTGAATAAGGAAAGAAACAGGTGAGCCAAGCTAACAGCTGTACAAGACAGAAACAACAGAATAGCAAATTTTGACTTAATAAAACTATTCTAATCTCAAAAACGTTAAGGCAGCTCAAGTAAAAGGTTCTGTTGTGGATTTTTATACAATGTCACCTGCACATGATAATTATTTACCATTTCAAAACAACAGCTTGATGCAACATTACACAGTGTGCCTGGGGTGAACCTCATATCCAAATGGTACCAATTCCACATAGAACTGTTCTTAACATGTTCAAGTTCATTTGTAGGTAGTGTATATAATCCACACCTCTTGCAAAAACATTAAAATGATAAAAATAACAATGAAAATGCAAAAAAAGAAAAAGATTTGTTGTTTTTTTATGTTGCTTGATGCTTTCGCCTTGCTTTTTGCAACATCTTGACTAATCTTTATTTCTGTTTTGATGTCATCCTGCTCTGATCTTGCTATGATGATGAGCACAAATAATTTAAAATAACCTGCATTGTTAAATCCAGCATTATAAAGACGACTTTGACTGCCTTTTTAACCATAACAGTCATGCTAGTTTGTTGCTATGGCTGCTGATGTTAGCATTGCTAATGCTAACAGCTGAGACGAGGCTCAGTTTGCATTCCTTCATCTCCCGATTAGAGACACTTGTCATGAAGGTAATTTGTTACAACATTTGATCTCTGCACTTTCACTGTTGAAACAGTCTGTTGTTTTTGGGTTATGTGCATCAAATAAGAACGGTTTAAGTGGATGCAGCCATTGCTAATGTACTCAGAATTATATGTGATTAATTCCATGTGTAGTAAGAAAAGGCCAACATTATAACAGTTCTTTATGGCCCTGCTTCAGTGAAACTAGTCAGCAAGCCCACAGTGTCACTGCTAACACGCTAGTTGTCAGGTTTGCTATGTTTTCCATCTAAGAGGCTAATGTTTGCTGGGTATGTTACCTTAAACGAAAACAGATAACCAATGTACTGCAGAAAACTTATAGCTACTTGGTAATGGTTCTGAATGAAGAATGAATATCTGTTCCAAATTTTTGTGAATATATGATAACCACAAAATGATACAAAATGATCTTTTGGTGTTTGTTATGTGCACCTCTGTCAGTGTGCGTGTTCTTTGTGTGTGTATGGTATTAACTTGTTATCTTTCTTCTTCTGTGATTGGCTGCAGGAACTCCCGTTGGGTATGAAGCCAGGAGGGGGCAGTATCCTGCCTGCCACCACCAACAACTGCAGTGCTGCAACTCTATTTGGTTTTAGTGAGTTAAGAGTCCTGTTTTTGGTTTTGTTTTCTCAGGTTAATTTTGGTCTTTAGATTAGAGGGAGGAGCCTAAAATCTATGGCCCATTGCATGGCTGGTGTGTGTGGTCTGCTCCAATCTTTTGTTTCTTTTGGCCGGGGCTCCCTTCTCCCTTATTTTTGGTTATGCTGAAGTTTTTTTAAACATTGCTGTTTGGTGGTGGTCTCACGTGTTTTGATTCCATTATTTTGAGCCTTACCTCATATTGGTAGATATAAAACATCAAAGGACCAAAAGTTTTACAAAACTTCATGTTAGTTTGCTGAAACTTGCTTAAATATGTCTGTACAGACCAAACTAAAACCTAAAATCTTAGCAATGTGATGGATGGAAAATAATGTCCTGCTCCCAATTGTTTGCTCAACATTGCATAGAATTTTTATTTGACATGGTAGAAGTAATATTTTTCTGAATTTAGCATTTTTAACAGATGAAAATGCTGATCCATGGGAAACAAGCAGTAAAAAGCCTGGCTCTTTCTGTTGCTGCTTCTGTTCCACTCTCCCTCTCAGACAGACTCATGATGAACTCTCATGCTGAATTGATTACAGCAGCTGTTTGATTCTTGGCCATCCATCTGCTCCACCCTCTAAATTTGTAACCCCTCCAAGAACCGGTGGCTGGTTATTTTCACATACCCGTTCCCTTCTGTGCCACTTCCATCAACAGCCTTATTCAATTCCCCCGAAACAAATGAAATCAAATTCACACACTTTTCTGAGCTTTGCCCCTGTTGATTTTAAGTGCGGGACAAATTATGTCCTCTTTTGGAGAATAATACTGACCTAAATACCACTTGTAATGTGATTGCAAGTGTAGTGGCAATGCTGAGAAGACTTTTTGGAATTGAAAATATTAAATTCTTTGGTTATTTTAAACATTTTGGAACTCATTCGTGTTTGCTGTTTGCTTAATGTATCTGGCTCTCGGAGGATATAAATGAATAGAGCCGAAGCATTTCAAACATTGGTTTGGTAATCAGCCTTTTTGTGTGTCTTTGTGTTATTAGATTTTTAGAAGCAACATAAAACCTATCATTCTTTGCTCTCTTTAAAGGAGACATATTATGCACTTTATTCCCAATCTTAAACAATTCTCTGATATATCATTTAAATCTTGGCA
>JAOXYM010000023.1:6262316-6279792 GCA_028567055.1 Leptatherina wallacei
GATAGATAGATAGATAGATAGATAGATAGATAGATAGATAGATAGATAGATAGATAGATAGATAGATAGATATTTTTCCCACACATTTACATGCATATCTTTTTTGTGTGATGTGATTTAAGGTGTAGTAGAATAGATTTCATTGAAGACACAACACTATTTCTTTTCTTTCTCAAGTCCAGTCTTTCATTCTCTCTTCTAACTGAAAAAAAATTAAATGAACTGAACTTTGAACAAGTTCAAAACTAGTTTAGTGGAATTATACGTATCCGTATGATTTTACCATCACTTCGCATTCAGAGTCGGATTGTGACGAGGCTTGTCTTTTAACTCAGATGGTTATTGTCTTGAACTCTGAGAGGCGCAGTGATGGAATGAATGTGAGCCTTTCCTAAGAGAATAAGTAAAAGGTTCAAGAAAGGTCGATTCTGTAAATTATTAAATCCTTTATCTCAGCTCGGTAACATGGTCTAACGTCTAAGAGATGGGCATTGTGCAACATCTTGATGATTAATTTGCCAATTTTGATGGAAAGCCCGCATGATGAAACCTGGGTCAATATTTCATATGTTTTTTCAGTGTTTTCTCTCACTTCTGATGTCTTCAGAGACTCATTATAGGGCTTGGATTTCTCTTTGCTCCCATTCTACTTTCAACAGCCTCATTGAATTTTTTACAAGGCCAGCAGAACTTCAGGTGGAGCCACTACCTCTAAATCCATTGTGTATGCATCGCGCTGTATCTCTGGTTTATCTATACATAATAAATGAGGTGAAACTGAGAATGACGTGCCATATGCTGCAGCAGTGTTAGCAAACTCATCATAGTTCTGGGGTATGAATAATAAAGTATAATTCAATCGTATTTTTCTGTTTGTCTCAAATAATATGGCTGCAGAAAAAAAAAATATTATGAAAATCGGTATTAATTTCACAAATGTTGCAGTAAATGTCCTTATCATTTGCCAGCAGAAACATTGCCTTTCATGGTTTCTTTCCCCACTTCCAAAAAACAACAAACTCGCCCTGCTTAATGTGCATAATTATTTGTAAGAGTGCTTATCAGGAGAAGTTCAGTCCACTCTGTCTGTGTTTACACTCTTAAAGCTGAGGCAAAAAAACACTACTGAGCCAAAGGATTCACTATGAAGGACTCGAAGGGCCACTACTGGAGTGCTGTTGTGGTCCGAGCATAACCCAATTAGACATGAGCACTAACACCTCTCTGTTTACTCCTTGAGGTCGGTATCTAACAAGCCATGAAATTACATTTCCACTGTGTGAGGAGGGGTCACCTCTTCACTGCTTCACCCCAAGACAGCAAGCCAATACGGAGTCAAACTGTCATTTTAATTAGTGTCTACTAACTCTTATATGGGTCCTTCTTTGGTTAAACGTAATCACCGATCTGTTATCATTTTAGAAGGTTTGGTAACTGATACAGTTACACTGACAAAGAAGAGAACATATAAGAATAAACATAAGAAGTAAATATTTCATTTTGTGCTCTTTAAATTCAGATGTATTGATAGCTGAACTGTCAATTTACTTGTTAAAAACATTCAGCTGGCACAACCCTAAAATAACTGACAAGTGGAGTAGAAAAAAATGGACCATGGATCCTAATTTCTTCATTTTTTATGGTCTGATGTCAGTGGCTGTGAAAACTGTACAAGAACAGTTTAACTAACAAGGAGCCCGAGAAGTTGACTCAAGCAGACTCCACGGAAAAAAGACTTAAGATCAGCTTCCAAGCCCCCAGTGGCAGATGCCATGACAACCCCAGAAGTCCTGTGTTCATGGACCAATGGGTCAGAGCATGAGAAGGACAAACACTTTTGGCAGGCGGTTTTAATGTGGCAGCTGTATGGGATATATACTATATAAAAAAAAAAAAAGAAAGCTTCACAGATTTGCAACATCATTCCTTATGAAATTTTTTGAATGAGACATATTATGCCTTATTTTCATAAGTTGAAATGGTTTCCAGCGGTCTTAATGAAAAATTTTATGTTTTTTGTGCTCCTAAAACACCAATCCCATGTGATGAAATGACCAAATGATTAAAAAACAAACTAGATATGCCTCAACTTGTCTGTGTGGACACAGCCTTAATCTTAATCCCTCTGACTCTGAACAGTCTTGGGAACCCCCTCTGGTCTTTGGAGGGTCAGGGACTCCAGGTTGGGAACTAGTGGCACAGTCAACTTCACGGCACCACTCTCTTCCATTTTCTGTCTATTTTGAGATTTGTAACCCAAAGCACATTAAACATTTAGCTAAAAGCCTTAGAGCTCACACAAGCACTTACCACAAGCCCAGGCTATACACAAATGTGACAGACAAATACTTGACTGGCAGTTTTGTGAGCGGCAGTTTAACATGGGCTTGTGGTTTCTGCTTATGTGAGGTCTTTGGCGTTTTGCTTTTGTTAATAAAGTACTTTTTCTTTCTTTTAATGTTGGTTTTGGAGCTTTTTGAATTAGCAATAACTACAGATATCCTAAATATATGCACTGAAACACAATTGGCTTCTTCTGTTTTCTGTGATGTCTTCTAAAATCAGCCTGCAGGGAAACGGGTTCATCAATATGTGCTTGTTTTTTCCCTTAATTGTTAAATTTGTACCATGTCAGTGTTTCTATGAATAAGAAAACCTAACTTATCATGGTCCTCACAAATATGCATACGTTTATTAACCCTGAAGACTGCATATTGTTAAGTGCCAAAAACGCAACAGCGTAAATTCTTGGTTTGTTTGCTCCCAAATCAAAAGTTTGCTTTTGACTGCTCCTCAGTGATAATGTCCATAGTGATTTTCCAGGCTAATCTTTTTTCATAGGCGCTGAGATAAAACCTTTAAGCTTTTCAAAGAATAAGAGAAACATAACATAATTTAAAGCTATTGAAAAAGGCTTATGATAAAGAAAAAAATATAAGTGCCATTCTTTCTTCTTCTCTTTTTCTATTTCTTCTGACCTCCTTCTCACTTTCTGTTCTGTTTGTGCAAGTTTTTCAATCAAGTTCGTACTAAAGTCCAACTCTGCACCCAGACTGTAGATACATTTTTCATTTATTTTTTTTCACATTTGCATCTGGCTCCACTGTTTCCACTCCCCAAGATATTAGCTCTCCTTTGCTTTCCTCTAATCTTCAGCCCCAGCCTCAATCCCAGCCTTTATCTAAATTAGACAAAGTACCAATTTACCTGCTTTTATCATCTCCACTTGGCAATACTGAGACTATTAGTATTGGAACACTACCAAATTAAATTAAGTCTGACAAAATCTGAACTATATCTCCTTTAACCACTTTCAATTAATAATAAGCTATATAACATTTTAAAAAATGTCCAACTGGTCAGGATGAATAAATCTTGACACAACTCTCATCACCACAAAACAATATATTAAGGATATTTTCTGTACAGTTCAGTAATCTACATCATCGCTACCAGGAAATGATTTTCTAAAAGTATTTGTTGCATTTTTACTCTTATTCTGTCACAAAGGCAAAAAGGTTCAGATATCTACCAGTGAATTGTATTTAAAACTATTTGCTAAAAACATAAATTGTTTGAATTATTTTCCAAGTTCAAACTTGATTTTTACCATTTTTCGGCTGCATAAACTCTTTTTAAAATGGACACACATCAGAGATTTATTACTATTGTAAGGATTAAATTAAGAAATTCAATGTTTTTTTTATATTTTTTAGACATACTGTACATCTATATCTATCTATCAAAATGTATATATGATATATATCAATCAAAATTTCATCACTTACAATAATGTCTTTGTAAATATGTTCTAAATGTTGAAAAGGCTATGGATATTTCATGGCAGGAAGCAGGGATAAATAACAGAAAATGTCTAGACAGAAGCATAATTTCTGAAAGGATTCTTTAAAGACATTTCATGTACTATGAAGCTGTTCAAAGTGAGAATTGGAGCTCAAAATTCAGATCAATATCCGACTTAATGAATATACTCAAAAATGCTGTCTGAGCCCTGTTCCAGTATTTCTACAAACAGCATTTGCATGTTTGAAGTAAGTTGAATATCTAGGAAATATCTAGAAAAGCTTTTGTATGCATACTGAATGCCAAACTCGTTGCACAAGCCGGCTGTATATAATAGGTTTTCACACATTGCACTCATTGTGCATGTGTTCGTGCCAGATACATAAAGTATACTTCCACTATGCTTGAGGTAAAAAAGTTGATGTCTGCTTAAAATCTTTCATGAGGTTGTGGAAACTATTCATCAACCAGTTTTGCAATTTTTTGACCATTTACTTTTGTTGCATTCTGTTCACAGTCAAGGTGGCCCTTACTATTCAGAGCAATGTGCAGGGACCTTTACGCTGCTTTTAATATTTCCAACCACATCATTCAAACTGCCACATGCTAATGAAATACATATACTGTAATATTCAACACCTGCGTTTCAACTCCCCTGGTAGGTCTCACAATCTTTTTTCATATTCAGGTTTTGGAAAAAAATGGCAATATTCACCTCTGAAGATTAGCAGAGGTCATTTTGAGTAGAAGCAAAATAAGACGGAATAGAAATAAGGCGAGGTGCTTCTTAAAAATTCATACTGTGTTTATCCCTGACGTGATTTCGTCCTATCACAATGGAAGACAAGACAATGCATATGTGATATGATCTATTGGGTTTATTTTCATTGCCTCTGAATTTCCAATCTCCTCTGAGGCACTGTGTGCCCTCAGCTATGACCTTCTTCTCACTTAGACCACAAATTTTCAAAATTGATTTCTTTAAATTCTTATTTACTTTTATTTCTCATTATAAAAGCACATGACCTTACAGCTCCATGTTTGCCCGAGAGACTAAAGAGAAAATATATCTTTTAATCAGAATTTAAATGTTTTAATGTGCGTGAGATAACTAAGCTCTTGTGTAGAAATACCTTCAATGCAAGTCGTGAAAACTGGACTTTATTTGCTTGTCGTCAAATTGCAAAACATTAAAAGCAGGGCAATTATACAAGCTCTAAATGCTCCAAATAATATTAGAGATGTGTAACGGTGTGAAATTTGTCAGGGGATTCAGAAATGCTTTTAGTTTGGAGAAAACCAACAACCATAAATTTCTTATTAATTTTTCCCAAGCAAAAGCTTTAATTTAAGTCCAACCAACAGGGTAAACCAAGCATTTCATGGGTGGTATTTCACCACATAATTGCTGTTAAGCCAAGTAAAACTTCACCAACCATTAGAACTTCTGTTTTAAAACTAGAGAATAATTAACACCCAGAAGTGTCGCAGCACTTTTGTCTGCTCTGTGTTTGCTGAATTTGCAAGTAAAAAGCTTTTATCTGTTTAACTTAACATATTTGCAAGCTTGGTGGCCAGACAATTTGAGAGCTCATGTTTCATTGCACTGGCAATATAAAATAGATTGGCATGTTCCAGGCCGATTACAATCATTTATCCGGAAAGTTTGATACAACAGGACCACTTTGCAGATGGACAGACCTAAAACCAAACAGGCACAGTGGTGGGTGCAATTCCTCCTGATTCTCTGAATCATTTTGATATTATACACTGTTGATAGTGGGATCTTCAAAGTCTTCATGATTTTATATCGTGGGACATTTTTCTGAAATTGTTGCACAATGTTTAGACAGTTTGTTGCATATTGGTGAACCTCTGCCCAGCTTTACAACTGCCTCTCTGAAACGCTCCTTTTATATCATGTCATGCAGGGGCGGTTCTAGGGGCAGGGGGGTCCAGGGTGGGGCAATTCCACCCTGACAGCAGGCTTGGACCCCCTGTGGCCCCCTGTGCTGAAGGCAGAGCTGGAGGCATTACATTTTTGCGATAATTTCACCTGACATGAGATGTGGAACCAAAGCGTGGCTCACTTTCCCAGTCTGACCTAATAAAGAGATGCACCACTGGTGGCTGGGGGGTTTAAATGTTGTTCATGGATTTATGTAACAGTGTTGTTGTAAGCCAAAAAAAAGTTAGGGATGTCAATGTACAGAGATTAAGTCGTGGAATTTACGTTTATCATTTTGGTTGATGCATTAGTGCATAAACAACTACATTATTACTCATGCCTTCTCTCTGCAAGAGAAGCTGATTTTGGACACGTAGGTGTCTGGCCATTGTGGTGAACCAAATCCACCGAAAACTACTTAAGGCTGGTATTTTTGTTTGGTTATTTTTTTTCCTCTTTTTCTGATCAACATTTCCTTCAGACATCATTATGATATTGCCTTAATTATACAATACATTTTCAAATGCTTGAAGGCTCTTTGTTGTGTTATTTTCTCATGAATGTGCCTCCCCAACAAAACAATTGACCCCACCCTGTCCCCCCCTCTAATGTAGGTCTAGAACCACCTCTGCTGCCATTTTACTGTCTTGTTGCCATTACTCAGAGGTATTCCCAGGTCAGCAAGGACGTAATCCCTCCATGCATTTTCATACATTGTATTATGCTCTGAGAGTTAACAATGTGAAAACAGAGGCAGGCCTTTAAAAAGCTCTGCAAAACTCTGTGTAACCCCCCCACAATCACACACACACAAACATTCAAGCTATTTCATTTGATTTGATTAAGAAAGATCCACATCGGTTTTTAGGACATACTCAAGGCCAATCCTGTGTGAAGATACGAAGCGGCTTATCATCAAAATGATAGTTGTCTCATATGAATAGGAGATGCAGTTTTCAATACATCTCCTTATCTTCATGTTATTAATCTCCATTAGCACCATTAGCAGGAGCCTGAGGAAGATTGGAGGCAGAGGACTGTTTTCAGTGCAGCCATAGGTTAGTAAAAATGAGGCTTTTGTAGTTTCTGGGTCATATTTTCAAAAAGAACACTTCATTTATTTACAAATAGAAAAGAAGGTGAAGGTTAACTTGAAGACTGTGCCATTCTCAGCATAAAAAAATGGTGGATGTCTGCTGCTTGATTGAGGTAAAATTGTTCAGACTGAGAGAATAAGGCGATAAGAATCAAGAAAGCCTGAGTAAATGTGTTAACCCTCTCTGAGTTCTACAACTACAGGCCATAAACTATCAAGACTCTCTGTTCTGTGGAAAACTTTTACGGCCTTTTCTTTAAAGATGTAATTTAATACCCATGCAGGGGTACAATCACGCGTCAATGACCAAAACTGTGAAGCAGCTAAAGTGGTCTGAAAAATTTGAATTATGATTCAAATTTGTGAAATGTATCAAATTTAAGCAATTTAAGTTACAAATAAACAGCCAAAGGGCACGTTTTATACCATAAGATACTACTTTATTTATAAAGCACATTTAAAACAGCAACAAGGCCGACCAAAGTGTTGTACTGTACTCAGTGAAAAGAAAATGTAGGCTCAATTGCAGGTTCTTACTATAATCCTGGGTATATGTGTACTTCCTCCACAAAAACTGAGTTCTTATATCTCTCAGAACAAAAACCAGTAACAGAAAAAACTAATTGAGGTATATACACATTTCAAGCTGATCCATATTTTGAGCACTGCCCTCGTGTGGCAGTGGAAAGCTAAAGTTTGAGTGACTTGTCTGAATTATGTTTAAAATGATTTGATGTTGGTGAAAAGATGATGATAAACCTCCTTTAAAATGATTACTTGAGTGTATTTCAGTCAGGATTGTGTGACTAAACAGCACTGAACAAAAATCTACCCAGTCAGGATCTGTTGGATCATCCATCACATCATGTGGTGTTTCACTCGTGTCCAGCTGGATAGTGTCTAAATCAAAAGTTGGAAGGTTGAACATACCTCTGTCTCTTTTTATGTTGTGCCACTTCATGCAAGTTTAGAAGTTTCGATTAATTTCCTCTGTACTGAAACCGCTTGCATTCAGGGCTCTAAACAAACAAGATGTCTCCCTTGGTAGAACAAATCTGTCTGACACAGTTTGACACACAGATCATTGCATGTCGTGATGACGGACAGGGCAGGGTTAAAAAAGACAAAAAAAAATAACAAGAAAAAAATAACCCTCAAAGAAGATAGGAGTAGCCCAAAAGCAGATTAAGGAAGCTGGTGAGGTGAAAAAGAAATCTGTACTCGTTTCAGACTGCATTAAGGACTACAATAACTTGGGTGGTGTGGATTTGTCTGATGCTGTAGTTGGATTTTAGTGTCTGCCACAAGACATAGTGGTACAAAACTTTTTTTTTTCTTTTTACCATTTTGTGGACAGTGCTATCAACAGCTACCTTTTACATAAGGAGATGTTTAAGCTTAGGAAGGGCCCCACTCAGAAGACTTTGCTGAATGCTCTGCAGCCATTAAAGATAAAACTATAAAGAAAAAGAAGAGAACAACAGCTTATGTGTCCTTAAAGACATTGAGCTGAAAATATTAACTACATTGAAAAATTGTTTTAAAAAAACTCATTTGAATAAACAGTTTAAATAGTTATCAGGGTACATAAGTCGTCTGATTCCTAAAAAGGAAGGAGAAATGTTCATTTACAAATAGAACTAAAGAACCCAACCGATTCAGTTTGCTTAAACTAGTGACTACATTTCTAAAAGGGCAGTGTAAAATAGCGGCTAATTTACGAAACAGTACACTAAAGACTAAAAGCAGCTATATCAAATAGATACACACCCACCCATACCAGTGACAGTGAAAGGGTATTTATGCATTTCAAACAATTGTAGGAGTGTATCTTATAAAGAAAACAAAGGAAAAAGGGTCGGGAGGAAAAGCTTTCAAGCATGAAAGGAAATAAAAACTTTTGGACTCAAGCAAACATATCAAACTATACTAATACGACTCTTTCAACATACTGTGCTTTTAATCCCTGTTTCTCCACAGATACCATTTTCCAAGCCTTCACTTTGACGTACATGTGCAATGATTCAACTCAGCTGTAGACAAGAGTGATGTCAGGTGTGGACTCCAGCCTGCAATCACCTGTCTAGTTTGACACTGAGTACCCATGATCATGTCAACAACTGCACATATGGCACGGTACATCAAACACACTCGCATCTACAAACTCATGCGCACACAGACACACACACACACACAGTGATAGACCCAATATGGACTGTTAAGCTTGCATCAGTGGGATAGATCTGTTTTCCGTCAGCCCTTGTCATTGCTGTCATCTTAATTTTGGGCTTGGCAAATCCCCAAAGTGCCCCCCACCCCCCCATCACACATTACTAACAGCTTCCTGTGTACCACCCTCATCAGAGTAGAAAATGGATGGGACACCAACCACAGACTGTTCTACGTCTTCATGGCTGTGCATCTGCCTTCCAATCGCCACAGAAAAACTTCTTAAGAATCCCTGGAAAATCTTCAGTGAGAAGGGGGGGGGGGGCAATTTTTATCTCACTTTTGCAAATGTTCATTTTATCAAGCTTTCACCCTATGAGATTTATCCCTTGTACTCAAGCCAAAGCCCAATAGGGCCAAAAGCCAGTGAAGACTCTTATTGAAATTGCCATCTTATCAGACAAAATATCACCAAGACGTCGCCTCACAAATAGATTGGTAATAAGTCACGGTCAAGTGAAGTGCCTTTATATCAAGCACCTAAAAGTACAATGAAACAATTTTTCTATTACTCAGATATTTGGAGGATAAAATAGCATGCAGCAGTGGCAGAATGTCTGGACTTCTCCAGGGAACAGCTACAGTGATCGATGACGGAGAGAACACACACACACATACATGCTCCAAAATTGTAAGTCATAAATTTGCTATTATCAAGTATGCTGGATTGACTTTAGTCTTCTCCGGCTGAATGGGGCAGACCAGGTTGAAGACTAGAGCAGGAGATTGGTCTAAAGAAAAAGATGTGTCCACTCATTAAAGAAAACAAGCGATTATTGTCTTGGAATTAGTCTGATTTCACAAAAACAGGAATTAATGTTAGTATACCTTTCATCGAATTCCACCCAGCTCTAGAACGCATTGCAGCTTTAAGTCCTTAATAGTACAGATCAATATCTAAACAGGTTTATTCATACATATCTATATATATGATTTTTTTTTTTTTTGCCATATCCCTTTGAAACTGATGCATTGATATTTTATACCTTTCCTTATCTGTCATTCTGTCTCTTACCAACACACTCAGTTCAATCCCACTTAGTTCCTTCTGATTGAGGATGTGCTGTAATCTCAAACCACTATCTTCAAAAGGCCATACGCCATGCCTCTTTTTGGGGGCTGCCTGCGTTTGCCTCCAGGTAAGCACTTTCTGGGGAGCTCTGTTGGGATTGCTCTGTTTGATCTATGATACCTGGACTACAATGGAGCTGCAGAGAAGGATCCCCTCTCTCTGATCTCTTCCACACGCCAGCAGCACACTCTGTCTCCCAGTGGGCTGGGCTAATGCCTTCTGAGAAATACAACCTTTTTATATATAGCCGTTCTATTCTGGCTATTTTGATTCCAATAGTTCAATGTGCCTAATCCAATTGGAGCTTTGAGATATCTGAGGTCACAGCTAAAACTAAGCAGGGAATCTCACTGGGTCAGCCAACTGATAAGAAAACCCCCCACATGAAGAAATAATGGCCTCATGCTCAGATTTCTTTAGCAAATCTCAAAGCTTTATTTGACTAATTAGCACACCTTCTTGGTTATGGCAGCTTACTTGTGATTATTTTATAGCCATGATTGTTGCTATGGCCAAACACAGCTAAAAACTGACTGGATACCTCAGGATGTCTGGAGTAAAGGGAAGCTAATTATTAGCAGAGCTGAAAAGATTGATGTAAAAATAAAGGATCTTTTTGTTGGGTTTGTAATAGAGGTCATTCCCAACCTAGAATGTGTTTGCATGTGACTTGAAAATGCCAAGAAAAAGATGACCCATTACTCTCTGGTCCTAATGGGAGATCATTAATGAACAGAATCATTACTTTATTTAAAAGAGTCTTCAATGGTTTGCTTATGTTGATGCTTATGCTGACTGGAACCTAAATCTATAGTATGCCACACTATGTTGCATGGAAACAGCAGCAGTCAAGGGCCAAGTTTGCATTCGCAAAAAATTCCAAGGCTGATTTTCACGTGGCAGAGAAATGTTGGAGGTTACAGAGAAATGCCCCAAATCTGAGTCTGATCAGTCTTGTGTGAACACTTCATAGATGTGACTTGGGAGACCTGTGGATGTGTTTTTGACTGAATTCTAGCATCCTGGATATTGGATACTGGATGCAGTAAGAAACAGGGTCAAGGGACACGACAGTAGAACTTTGAAAAAGGCAAATAAACATACAAACTCAGAGTAGAGAATGGTGAAGAATCTGCTTCTCATGAAACTTGAGCAGGAACTGCAAAACCTTTTGTAACGTTTGACCTCTCGTTGCAGGTCACTTGTAAATTGCAAATCTGCTATGATTTTCAAAACATCCAATCACAGCGTACACTGTGTAGAGTGAACAATTCCAAAACCCAATGACACTATAAATGCTTTTTATCCTCTGTTTATCAGAGTTTTACGAATCAGAAAATTTGGATCAAAAAGTCATCCAGGGTTGAAAATGTCAAATTGTGATCCAACCTCCTGATGAAATAAGAATAAATCTCGGGCTTCTTTTTCAAATACATTCCCCTCGTAAAATACAAAGACAGAACATCTTTCAGTGTATTCATGAGGATCCTTCTGAGAAAAAGCCCAATAAAATAAGAATGAACTAAAAAAAAAAAAAAAAAACTGCTTCAAAATTGCAAAACTTGAGTGTCTTGAATGACAAAATGACCCATCCTGACCTTATGATGGTTTTGCTGCACTGCTAGCAAAACATGGACAAATTTGTGAAAGTAGCAATGGGCAAATGATGATGAATCAAAAACAGAGATTTAAATTACCAAAAGAAAAGATGACAAGGTATATCTTGCCCTAGGCTTGACCAGGTAATGGTCCAGTAATGGTAATGGTTAATAATGGGTAATGAGAGAGAGCACAGTGTGTTGTATGTCTCAAAATATCGACATCTGACAGTATGAAGCCCCATGGGGACGTCTCATCCTGAACACAAAGAAAAGCCCGCTGATTACTTTAGAAAAGAAATGACTCATCTGAAGTAGTTTGCAGAGTTTCCTGGTTTAAAACGCCTCACACGATTTCAGAGGATGATAATTCCTTCTGCCACTGACATGGTTTTAACTACAGTTAATGAAGCAGCAGCAACTAAACTAAAGACTATTTCATGGCACATTCCTTTGTACATTTTTTCTGGGTGCATGTGGAGCGGGACCGTGGGGGGGCTTGACATTATTGTTGTCGATAAAAGGGGGGGGCCCTGCAAAAAAAGTTTGAAAACCACTGACTTGAAGCGAACCAAGACCTACATTTTTAGGCTGATCAGAGTTTTGCTCTGTTATGTGGATCCGAGTTCAGTTGGCATTCACAGCTCCCCAAAGGAAGCAGACTTTCTGAGCAAATGAATGACAGGGCTAGTTACACTAAGGCACACTTACTGCATCAACACACCCAATTCACACTCTTGGGCTTACCATCAAGTTCTGTTAGAAGCTAATTAATGATCATTGGAGCCGAGTGTGTTCAAGTAGGGTAACATCGAAAAACATGGGACAGCAGGTCAGTAGGAGGAGGATTAGTGCCATGTCAAACAGAAACCTGTGCCTCCTGGGTAAAAAGTTAGTGGACTGATTCTGCCAACTTCCATCCAGCCTCTTATAATGAGGAGTTTTGTTGCTATTTGAGGACCCTGACATATGTGGCCATATATATTTCACCAGCAGGTAACATACTGACAGGTACTCCACTCTGTCAAGATATCAGGTTGGAATGAAATGGGAGAGACTGGTTTTTAAACTAAACCTGCTTTTAGAAGGATGAAAAACCCCAAAGGAATCACCAGGAGGCGCTGGTCTCAAACCATCAAACTGACTGCTGGAATCAGAAAATTAGGAGCTACAAGGGAAGAACATACTGTAGGACGAAGCACAATCATTTCCAACAACCTTTTATATAAGAAAAGGATGTTTTTTATAGATCCCACTGACAGACTACACAGAGCAGGTGACAGGTTGGGCCCCACTACTGACACACAGGGAGGAAAAAAGCAAAATGGCAGCAAAGAACTGAATTTAGAAATATTTTCAGTTTTTTTGACAGAGCTGGACATTCCTCTTCTTAGATTTGGCAAGTAAAGATGTTACACACAAGCACAAGTTTCCTTTAAGAAGAGTGAATCTTTCACTTTATATGATTTTATGAAAGTGATTTAGAAGATCTCAGACATGAGCTCCACCAAACAAGAAGACTTTTGCAAATAAAAGAGCAAAGTGGAATGCCTTGTAAGTATTATTGACATTTTTCATGTATATTTTTGTCTGTGAAAGATAGACATAGGTCTGCCAGTTAGATTCTGTTCTCAAATCTTAAACTCATTAAGACACATTTATGCACATCTATGTCATAAAACAGAGCAAACTGAGTGTCCTTAGCGCTGAGACAAGAAACGCTAAGGCACTCGACATGGATAGGTTCAAAAAAGCTTTTTGCAAGCCTTCACAAAAACAGGAGAATTAATATCTTAAGATGGATAAACATAGAACCTGTTTGTATTATGGTTTATATGACAGCACGGTTGCAGAAGAAATAATCTAGTCAGTGCAAGACTAAAGAAATGTGTCTGTTTTTTTGTATGGCTCTTATAATACTTTCAGGAAATGGCCCAAAGTTACTCATAGAGTCCACTCACCACATTCTCTTTCTTGTCAGAAGAGCTATTGATGCTGGATGACACTTTCTTTCCCTGCCAACAGTCACAGCCCAGACCTCATGGGCTTCTGTGGGTTTTGTTTATTTTGATCCGTTAATTGCTTTGATTTTGTGTTGCAGGGCTTGATCCTGATGGCAGATTGGAGACAGCTGGCTGAGGTCTGACCACATCATAAAAAGGTCCCCCCCCTTTCAGGACTGGAGCCCGGACCGACCCCTACCTTTAATTTCTGTTTTGTATTGGCACATTTGGTTTGGTTAAGAGTTGCATTGTTTCAGTTGGGTCATTTTTGGTGGGGGGGGGGGTTTCCCCAGGACCTTTGAGTAATTTTTTTCAGGGTTAGTTCACAGTTCAATGATTGTTACCATAAAACTTGGTGATTTAAATCTCAACACACTTTTCTGACACTGCAAAGAGAACTATGTTCTCTGTACCAGGTTGCGAGCTGAGCGAGTTACACACAAACACCAGTATCTGCAGGACTTGCTGCCGAGCAGAAGAAATACAGTGTCAAGAATTTTTTTTGTAATGTGCTCAACATCAAATTGCTAATATGTGTATATGAGCTCTGAAAGCCACAGGCTTTAACACCCAGAAGTCAAATTCAAAGCTTTGTGTTTGCTCACAATTTCTCCTTCAGCAGTAGTCTGTTGCCACTAAATAAGTCACAATCCATAATGTGAGAAGAAGGAACCGAACAGGTGGGAGGCAGACAAGCCAGTGTTAGAACCAGAAAGCTTTAAATCAAAATAAAGTGCTGCACAGGCAGGAAATCCAAGATACAAAACCCAAAACAAGCAAGGAACCGAGCTGATGCATAAAGACAATTTTGACCTAGAAAAAGAAGAAGCTCTGGCACAAGCATCTGGCAAAGAACGATCAAAACAGTCCATCCATTTTCTAATATACCCACTCATTCTCAATTCAGGGTCATGCTGGGGATTTTGGAGCATATCCCAGCTGCTATCGGGCGAGAGGCAGGGGACCCTCTGGTTCATTACAGGGCCAATACAAACAGAAAGCCAACCACTAACTCTCACCTGCAGGGAGAATTTAGAAACACCAGTTAACCTAATTAACTGAGTTTTTGGACTGTGGGAGGAAGCCAGAGTACCCAGAGAGAACACACGCATGTTCAGGGAGAACATGCAAACACTACATGAAAGGACAGCAGAAAAAAGGTTCCAGCCAGGAAAGTCCTCGCTATGAGACGCCGGCACAAACACCACACCATCATGCAACCTTACAATGAAAACCAAGAAGGACATAGTGGGAGGGTGATTAGATTATTGGATGCAGGTGAGTAATGAGTGCAGGGAACAGGCAGTAATATGGTGATCAAGTGAGAAGACAAAGGCAATTTAGGACAAAAAACAAGAAACCAGGATGAATAAGCAGATACAGGAACTGAAAAAGGCAAAGAGGACAAAAAATAAGAAATAAGATCAAATCAAAACCACAGAAACCAAAAGACAAGACACAAACCAAAACTCAGACCAGAACAGATCATAACAACATAAGCTTTAAGTTTGATCTCTTATAGATTTTTTCCCTTAGGGCAAAAGTTGTAAAATAGAGCAGACTCAGAAAAAAAACAACCGTTTTTTTTGTTTTGTTTCTTTGTTTTTAGATCAGTGTACATGCAAGCGCAATCTGATGGTATGTCTGGGCTGTAATACTGCTTTTAAGATTGAGATAACTTCATTGATGTATGATCTTTATTCTTTTCTTTTTAACATAAATCCATTTTTCTTCAAATGTCCTTTGAGCACAACAATTAAAATTCAATTACCTCCAGAGGCAGAGGAATACATTTCCCTCTGGAAGATACACTTTGCACATCTATTTCCCGTTTGTCTGCCCTAATCCTATTATAGAAAAGCTTTAATTAGAGAGAGGATGATGCAGTTTAGGAGCGTGGATGAGAGGACGTGAGCCAAAAATCAGATAATTGATATTGATGTCCGCAGTTAAATAATAATGGCACATGTTTTTTAAGGTGTCTGGGGAAGAGGCTTTTTACTAACATGATACTCTCATGAGACTTAGATTATTTGAATTTTTGGAAAATGTTGTGCTCTCTGGTTTATATTGAAAAATGTATCATCTTCTATCACAAATTCATCTGGAGAATTTACAAGCAAAGTGCTTATTTTAGAGATTTAAACCAAGTTTCGAAATAGGCTCTTCAATAAATCACTGACAGCAGAGAGGAGCAAACACTGAGACTGAAATAATGAAATAGAAAAAAAAGAGGGGGCTTCTCTTGAATATACCAATCGGCAGTACATCTGTGATGCATAGTAAACAAAAGGAAGACAAATTGCTCAGCTGCAGAGACACAGCGTTTGATTTAAACTCTTCCCCAGCTATTACATATACATGTTGTAAAATATGAGCGAGTCACAGACCTACAGAAGCCAAAAACACTGCCAGCAAAGACAAAATCCACACTTCTTATTTTTCTGCCGGCATTGACAAGGTTTAATGTGTTTATTGATAACTTTGTACATTTCATAACCATAAAATGATCAGCACGTATAAGTTGGGGTTATAGACATGAATCACATTTGCAAAGGTGTTGGGATGTATTTTTCGAGAAATTTCACATCCAAATTTGAAAAGTATTGACAACGAACATCAAATATTAAAAAAATTTATATGCTTATTCTCTTTATTGGATCACCTATTTCAAACACTGTCTTGTAATTAAGGAGAAAAATGTTTGCTTTTGGCTAGAATATCAAGATATTAGCAGTTTGAATTATGTGTGTTGGAGCAGAGATACATGGAAAACCTGCAGGGTGAAGGCCAAGGTTCCCCACCACTGGTCCAGCGGAAAAAATGGCAATTCTTGAAAAAGTTGTCATCTGAATTGTTTAATGTGATTTTCCACAATATTGATTTACAAAATTTCTACAACCCATTTCTCAATTTCCTTCTTCCCTTACATAGATGATTTACAACTTGCATTTGTGGATCGTGCCCAGAACTGTTTTGCCAGCAATTCAGAAGTCTTTCAAAACCCTTGAAAGACTCAGACTCACATGGATGCTTTTTTTATACCCAGTTCACTCAGACAGCTCACATGAATGTTTATGAAAAGAATATGATTGAAGAAAAATGATTTGAAATTTGGAGTCAGGCTCCAATCCCATCACTCCTTGCGTTTACTCAATTTGATTTTATAGGGGGATGAGAGAACCCCCTACCTGGAGTATACAGGTGGAGGCTGAGGTAGTGGAGGGCTTGAAAAGCAAACAGCGTATAGTGTTTGAGCAGCCGCAGCAAGGGTGGTATGAAAATCAGCCGGCTTACAGTGTTTGGAGGCAGCATTGGCAGCAATTATGTGGTAGAGAGCGAGGCAGTAGCCCACCTGTGTAGGTTCAGTAAATTGACCAGATTAGATGGGTATGTTTAATATGAGGCATGTAGAACAAGAGGTAGATCACATGGGAAGCAGAACAGCTTGAGTTCTGAGCTATCTGTCGCTTCATCTGGGTTTCTTACCCGCATACAATTTAGCTAATCATTTTTGAGTCAGGGGTTTTTTGGTTTGTTTCCCTGTTTTTAGTGTGATATTTCTCATTTGAATCCCAATAGGTTTATTTTTTTTTCTTTATTGGTCTTAATTTAGTTCCCTGAATGTCTGTTTTAGTATCCCAGCAATTAGCTGATAGATAGATAGATAGATAGATAGATAGATAGATAGATAGATAGATAGATAGATAGATAGATAGATAGATA
>JAOXYM010000023.1:6303385-6319738 GCA_028567055.1 Leptatherina wallacei
AGATAGATAGATAGATAGATAGATAGATAGATAGATAGATAGATAGATAGATAGATAGATAGATACTTTATTGATCTAATACTATGTAATAAAATATATAATTGAAATTAAATTGAAATTAAAAATTAAAAGTGCAGACTCTTACCTTAGTCCCATTGTAAAAGTCTTAACCGGACTACTCACTGTGGTGCCCCTCTACCCCCGCCTAGTGTGCTGTTAAACAGCCTGACGGTCCTGGGTAGGAAGGAGTTCCTGAGTCTGTTGGTAGAGCAGCTCAGAGACAGCAGCCTGCTGATGAAAGAGCTCCTCTGTGCCGTGATGGTTTAATCTGTCATGGGGTCTAATCTGTGAGACTGAGCTGATCCTCCGTATGCACTCACACTGTATTACATCTTCCACTCTCAAATGTGGAAACTGAATGGGGACGACACATGATAACAGATGATGTAATGGAATGGGAGACATAAACAGGCACACAGAAATTTACTAAAGTATTCAGATGAAGCCCATACTGAAGAAAAACATCCTTTTTTATTACACGTGAGACTCAATTTGAGCCAAATTTAAACCGCTCAAAAAGCATTGGATAATTGATCATTTCCATTTTTTTAATTATTGCTATCACTCTCAACTGGTAATTTTAGTAATAATGTAATAATATACTAGGAATTTCAATCAGATTCATATCTCTGAATGGTGTTGACTACAGTTTTGACTGTGCTAAGAACTATTTTGAATTTCCTTTTATAATTCAAATAGCATACATACAGCCTGGGATGTGTGGAAAAATATAATAACGTGGTCCTTGTCAGAATTTAATATTTGGTAAATGCATCCTCAGATTTACAACACACAATGTTCCTGTGTCATAATCTATTCAACAAAAACTGCATCAAAATGTAGAAGCAGAAGACTGGGCACACCATCACTGCTTCCAGGAGGGCCAGGAGCTGCTAATTACTCATTGATTATTGATTATTAGAGCTAATAAAAGCAGAAGTTTTGCCAGTTTGCTGGTTTGAAGCATGCAGGTGTTTGTTAATACAATTCCATAGTGGAAAGACATCTTAGAGGATCTTAGAGAGGCAATTCTTGCTGCAAGTCAATCCCAGAATTACAAGAATTTGGCAAGGTTCTTATGAAGGAGTTGCTCTCGTGAATTATCCAGGGAAGGCACTCCCTGGCCAATCAGTGGCATACAATCCGTAGACGTTGCATTCTTGACTCAAATCACCTCGCTTAAAACCCCAGCTAAATAGGTGAAAAGTCAAGTCGAGCTGATTAGTGGTAAAAGGCCAACCAAGGAATGTATGCAAATTAAACTTAAAATTGATAATGTAATTTATGTTTCTCACATCAATATATGCTGCATGGAACGTTTCTTTGTATACTTCATGCATGCATGTGGAACAGTTCCTCAACAGTATTCAAGGCCCATCTTTATCATCTTTAAGGACCGAGCATGGATCCATCATCTTTTTACTAAAGCCGAGTCTTTTTTGCACTCCTCCTCTGCTACACCGAAGACTGTAATCTTCTCAGCAGCGAGGAGCAGACAGCCCTGCTGAGATAAACTCCTTTCCGTCCCTGTTCTATGAAAATAGGTTGAGACCGTGAACAAATGTTCAAACAACGAGATGCAATGGGACAAAAACACGCCTTGTGCAGTGTGATTCTTTAACCTGCAGCTCTTCCTAAGAAATCCTCCGCTGAAACATCTTTAGTGTTGATTGACACAAGGCTGCTGAAAATTTTAAATCCTGAGTGAGACCCGTCCGGCAGTACAAGCACAGAGGGTACGGCCTGCAAACATGAGCAGACAGGTATAGCAGGTTATCTAAAAAGCCTTGGTTTGGTGTTTCCTGTCTTTATGAATGTCAAAGTGGATCTCCATGGAAACAGATGGAGATGTCACTCAAACTTGTTTGGCTTGCGAAGAACTCCTGGTATAAATTATTGACAAAAATAAATGTATTTGAAACTTGAAGTCATTATTCAGCCACTTGAAGAACTCAGTTCTTGGCCAGACATCTACAGGGAACCGTTCTTCATTTATTGCATTGCTACCTTCTGGTATAACTTGCTTCTCTAACCCAATATTTATGCACAATAAATTAAACAGCCGAAACATAAACATAGTAAGAAAGTAAAATAAACTGCCTCACACCGAGCATACCTCACTGTGGAGCAGGATCCGCCTATTAACTGAACTCTCCCGTTACAAGAGTACATTGATTTATTTTTGTCAGTTTGTGGAGATAATAGATGAGAATTTCCTCAGTGTGAACATTTATACACTTAAAGGATTATTACTCTGGCTCCCGTTGGATTTATCTGTTTGGACTCTAAAAGATAATTGAACTCATAAGTCAGCAAGTTGGATGTAATGTGTGTAGTATCAGAGGTGTCTCAAGTGAATCTCTTGCTTTTTACAATGAGCAACCCTGATTTAAAGTCAGTTTGGAAATTAAGAAAAGCCTGTCAGAATATCAAACACAAGCAGTTCTGCAGAAAACCAGTGTTAGTATGTGCAATCCATCCAATCTGCCTCGATCTTCAAATCAACCCTGTAAATTGATGGTCACAGCTCAAAGCTTGCCCCTGGACCATTGTTTAAAATTTACATAAGCATGAGATGTCTGTCTGCACAGAGGCACGATCTCTGGGATAAAAACCATCCATGCATCCTCTTTGGTCCGAGCAAAGAAAAAAGACGAAAGACCACAAGATTAGAGCAGATGAACTGATAGATGGAAGCAGAACAGGCATAACTTCATTTGAAGCATGTAAACTATTGTAACAGTAAAAGAACACTTATAATTGGATTAAATAGAGCTTAATTTGCTTGCTTATCTTCTTTCTCTATAGACAGCAGTACTGCCTTACCCCAGAGTCAGCCCGACATTGGGCTTTTAGATTAACCTGAAGCAATGACACAAGCTGCTTGAATGTTATCCATTTAAAAAGATTTTTTTTTAAAAAGCAGCTAATTACAACAAAATTCTGTTTTGTGGTGACAGATATGAAAAAGTTCCATTTCTCAGTACAAGAGGAGATATGACTGACTTTTGAACCCTCTCAGTGGTCTGGCTTTTTATTTTATGTGCCATTTGAACACACTGCTTGGGAAGATGTCCTTTCACAGTTTTGTTGCATCTTTGAGAAGGTGCGCGGCCGGTGCCTGTTTATCTTCAAGATCGTGTGAGAGTCAAATTTAACAAAAACTAGTAGAGTGGTGAAGCACAGGGAGGAGATATGCCTGTTGATTTTAGTGTGGGTGCAGTGGCATTGGCAGAAGATAAACTCACGAATTACGTTTTTTTGATAAACAATTGTAGTTTTATTTGTCAAGAATTGTGAGTTTCTTTTTCCTGACTGTAATTACTTAAGCCCAGAAACCAGTAGGTCCACAAGGGAGTCATCTTCTGTATTTTCTGTTAAATGTGGGTGAGGCAGTTGACATGAAAAGGACTTGACAATCAGCCATTACACAGAAACATAATCCTTTTTAAATTTCCTTTTTCGAGGCTTTGTAAGTTCAAAACTGGATGTTTTGGAGCAAAAATGTTATACACTTTTAATGCAGTTGTTAAACAAGGCTGCACAGTGGAGTGGAAGTTAGCACCATCACCTCACAACAAGAAGGTTTCAGGTTCAAACCTCAGCTGGGGCCTTGCTGTGTGGAGCTTGCATGTTCTCCCCACGCCAGTGTTCTCTCCCTCCCACAGTCCAAACACCATGCTTGTTAAGTTAATTGGTGATTCTAAATTTACTCTGTGAGTGGATGTTTGTCTATTTGTCTTGGCCTTAAGATGGACTGGTGTCTGATCCAGGGTGTATCCTGTCTCTAACCTAACAGCTGCTGGAAAAAGCTCCAGCTCAAGAAAATGGAAGGATGGTTTAAAACCCTTGTGGTCACCATATAAACCTCAGAGGCAATAGAAAAGAATGTATGATGAATATTTTAGCCCACACAGTTTTGTTTTTCCCCTGCTGCAGATCCACCTGCTGAATGTGGTCTTTGATCATTAAAATTTACGACAACAGTGTATTTTTATTGTAATGATTAGGAAATGAGGGTTATGCCCTGGCTGCCTGGTTAATAACACCACTGATCAACTATTAGATGAGGTTATTATTTTATCAGATGCACACTGCATCATTAAAGGATGCCACAGCAGTTGGCAATTTGCTTTACAAACTGTAAAGGGTACATTAGGCTATGTAAAAAAATTGATTCCATGTGTACCTCGTCCCCTTTTAGCCAAAAAACCATGAGGATGTTCATCCTAAAGCGATCAGATGGCAGGCTTGTTCAAGTTCAGGAGAAATAAATTTTCCATTTGTTCAGAAAACTGTTTTTATGATTTGAAGCTCACTGTGTGATTATTTATAACCAAGTGTATCTAGAGAGAAAAGAGGGAAAGCAGGTTTCAGTCCACATCCTTATCATTATTTTCAGTTTTTATTAATTCTTTTGGCATACTGCCCCCCCCCTCCCCCCCTCCCATCTGTGTCTGTTTACATGCGCCCATAAGACATGACCTTTACCTATGCAAAGTATGGCCAGCTGGTCTGTCTGTCTGTCTGTCTGAGGGATTGGCATTCACCAATCTAAGAGGAAAGATACAAACAGTTTTGAGGTCTTCAAACAAGTTCATGAATCTGACAAAGGGTTTGAATAAAAACCTTCAACTTGAAGGTACAGGGTGTAAGAATCACTGACATGTAGTGGTGAAGATGGGCATAGAAATGACCTCAAATGTCAAGCACAGTTTTGATTGGACGGTGGAATGAGCCCCAATGTCTTTATTCAAATGAAGTCTTCCCAGAAAGAACAGAAAATGCATTGCTGATTTCTGCCTTCATTATATTTTGTTCCATTTACAAATTGCAAAACCATCTGAGGGAAACTTTGAATCAGTTCCATTTGGCTTTACTTGAATGAGACAAAAGGCTTGGAAAGCAGAACAGGCCTGAATATGAGAACTTGATTCTGCTCTTGAGTGCACTTCAGTAAAGGACAGCATGCATTACTGATGAAAGCAATCCATGATACAGATTTCAATCTGACCTGCAAAGGACGTCAATATCTGGGTGCAAATAAGGAATCACTCTGGCAGAAGCAACATGGCTCCATGTTTCTATTCAAAGACCACAAGCGAGTGATGAATGCACTGAAGCAGGACTCAATTCTGTCATACAAGGGCAGGTTTTCAATGTTTCCCTGCTCCAACACACCAGACTCAAATTAATGCGTCATTGTGCAGAACTTCATAAGCTGTTGGATCCATTGAATTTGAGTCAATGGAGCAGGGAAACTTTGAAAACTTGCAGGACTGTGCCCCTCGTAGGACCCAATGAAATGGCTCTGCACTACAGTATCCATCTATTCTTTAGCTACTTCACTGGAAGTTCTTTTTCAAAAACATTGTTGTGAAGTGGAGACTAACCAAAATCAAAAGAAAAAACACACACTTGTTTATGAATGGTCTCCTACTTAATATGCTTTACCAGCATAACTGCAAGAGTCTTCAGAGGATTGTGTCCAGTACGGTGAGTGCTCTGTTCAAGAAAATGCTAAATGTATCAAATATTTGTTCAGTTGAGGAATCAATTAATTATTTGTTCTTTGTAAGAGGTAACAGGTCCTTATTTGGTACAGATTTGAGTAGACTACATGGAATAAAATGGCTAAGATTTCAAAACAAATATTAAAATATCCCTATGTTTTCCATAAGTTTATTAATTTGTTGAAGCTGTTTAATTATTCATGGATATTATGTGTCTATGGGACATATTTTCTCAGAAGCAACAGCTAATTAGTGATTTTGCAAATTTATTGTGGTACGATTTGTGCCAAATGAATTAAAGTTTGATAATGTGTATATTGGTGTTTCTCAGCCATCCAAGTTGATCCCAAGAGCTTGAATCAAAAGCAACTGGACTTCTTTTTGTCTCTTGAAAATACTTTGTCTCTCATCCAAAAGGCTTTTCCAGTTCTAAACTGTTTTGAAAAACTGAACTCCTCACCAGTCGGTTTAGAGCTGAAAAAGCATTTTGGGTGAGAGGTGAAATGTTTCCAAGAGACAAAAAGAAGTCCAGCTGCCTTTGATTCAAGCTCTGAGAATTTAATATGCATTCTGATGTATTCAATGAAATTCATCTGAACAAAAAAATATTCTTCCCTAATATTAAATCCAATAAAAGGTTAACTTGAGAGTGCAAAGCGCGCCACAATGCAGTTTCAGAGTTCACCTTGTCAAATTTCCGTCGTTATAAATCGCTTTGTCACATGAATATTGTGTCTCTGCGCTTGCCGTAGTTTAGTATATATACTTTGCAAACCGGAAGTACCGCCCCTTTTCATCCCCTCACTGGCCGACTGAGTGAGTTTCCTATTCTCGCACAAACATAACTATTTCAATCATCATCCATCTTCTTCTTCTGCAATAAATATAAACATGGCTCTGCTAAGTTCTAATTATTCTGTTCAAATGATACAACTTGATGTAACTATTTCGTTTCTAACATATTTCTTCGTGATGTAAAAACTGAATTTACTCCATCTTTATCCTTCCGCAGCGATCAGTCCGCTGACACGGCAGCATGGTGAGCATGGTTTCATACTTAAAAACACAAATAATTGTCTGTTTGCCGTCTTCAACACTGTATATTGTGCCAACAAACGTATGGACACTGAAGAAATGATCACGAGTCAATGATAGGAGGCTAAACTACGGAAATCGCGGTTAGCATGGGCTATTAGCATTAGCAAGATGTAGCCCATGGGCTAACTCGAGCCACCGGGTGTTGCTGAAGTTGATAGTTATATTTGTAATTACCGTGTGTATAGAGGCTACTAGGGCATGCGTTCCTGACTTAACCTACAGCCAAATCTTAATAAACATACATTTTGCCAGCAGCAAGGCGTCCAAACATCTCAGGCTGCTTGTGCCCGTGATGCATTCACAATCTTGCAAGAATAATGATGGACCAAGTGCTGAGTTTTGGCTCTAAACAGAAACTTCAGTTCCACCGGTCCACTGACAACTCATTCATTCTCAGCCTGACATCTTTGTTTCCTTGTCAAATGCTAACTTGTCTGCTTTGTTTTTGTAGCCTCGCAAGATCGAAGAAATCAAAGATTTCCTGCTGACAGCCAGGAGGAAGGATGCCAAGTGTAAGTTAAATGTCTATTTTCTTAATGTACCATGTTTACAGGAAAGCATAGTTAGCTGTAAAATGTTTTTAAGGCAATTATCTAATGCAATCCTCTTCAGTTCATGCAGTGGTTTGCATTAAAAATGGGACCATTTTTAATTTCTATTAAAAGCCTGTCCAGTAATTTTATTAGAATTTTTGATTAAAATGAAAACAATCTAAACTCTTAGTAAAAGTAGCCATTGCTTCATGAATGTTGCAGTACGATTTGAATTGTGACTATCCAAAAGACTGAACCTTACATAGTCTTGAATTTCTTTCCTCAGCCGTAAAGATCAAGAAGAACAAGGACAACGTTAAGTTCAAGGTGCGCTGCAGCAGATACCTGTACACGCTGGTCATCACAGACAAAGAAAAGGCAGAGAAGCTCAAGCAGTCCCTTCCCCCAGGTCAGTAATAGCAAAGTTAAAGTAAAATACCGGATATGGACACTGTTTTTTTTATTCTATACTCTCTATTGTGCACAGCAGTCTTGCCCCTCAATACATGCACACACAGGTGCACAGAGCGCACACTTTGGAAAATATGTTGACCACTGCCTTGTATTTGGTGGTGTTGGTTTGTCCGTCTGTCAGCATCATAACTCAGTTATGGACGGATTTTGATTTAATTATCAGGAAATCTTAGGAATGGAACAAGGAATAAATGATAAGATTTTGATGGTGATCAGGATCTGGATCCAGGATTTTTTTAAGTATCTTTTACTATGAGAAGATGGGAATAATTTTGTCATTTGACCTTCTAACTCAAAAATAATCCCCACAATCATTGGCAAAAAAAATTTATTACAATGGCTTGGCAGAGGTCTGCGCCCTCCGAGTGCTTCTAGTTTTATTTATTACTATGGGGCATGCAACATAAAATGTTAATTGGATGGAAGGAGATCAGCCTAATAGAGGTGAAGCTTGGGTATGTATGGAAAAAGCCAGCAGCCCATTCAACCTGTGTTCTGTATTATGTGGAGCAAAGCCTCCCTCCCTGTAATCAATTTCATTCCACACCTGTGGTCTATTATTAACTCAGGATTTGGTCACAATTTAGAAGGCATTTCAAATTACAAACACTCCTATCCAGTCTCCCATCAGGAACAATTACAATTTCCATCTGATTTTCTTTGAGGTGTGAAACTCTTAAGGGTATTAAATCCAATGACAATTTTTAAATAGATGGTCAATCTAGATAATTTGTACAACTGTCAATTATTCGATGTAATCCACTTCTGAAACTCGAAGATTATGTATACCCTTTAAGGGTCCTTGCAAAAATTTCAAGAGACTTGAAACCACTTCCTGGAAAGTTACAATAGCTTACAGATACCACTTAATGAGGATTAGAATACTGGTATTGGATACCACCAGTATTTCAAGTTTATTTTTCTTTTTATCCTATGAAACTTTGTCCTGATCAATATTTAGACTTATTAGGGACAAATGGGGAGGGCAGGGGAGTTGTGGGAGAGGGTTGGACATTCCATTATGTCAATAGGATGCAGCCACCATCATTTCTTATGTTTTTGATTGTTTTCTTTTGCTACAAACATATTTATTTCCAGGTTGCAAAGAAATATAAGGATGTCTTTGCAACCAGGACAAAAGTAAATGTTGCAAAAATGAAAGGTCACATTGTTTGTACAGAAAAGTCATAGTTGGTAAATAATCCTTCAGGGTAGAATCTAAAACCAGTCGCATTACAATTTTTCTTCCAGTGGATGTTAGATTTTGCATGTGTTGCAGTCCACATCCTTGTGGGATTCAGTCATTATTTGTTGTGACCGAACACTTATCTGTGGAATTAAATTATAGTGCAGATGATGCAATACCACCTTGGATCTGTTGCGGATGTTCAAATTTTCTGTGTGAGGATCAATGTGCCATCTTAAGATGACTGAATGATTCAGTGGAAGCAGTTAGCTGCAGTCTGATCATCTGTCTGGAGAAATGATGAGAATTAAGAGTTTACTCCCGACTTTAGTTCAGGAAGAGCTGGCAAACAATTGTTGCTGGGCAGCAGGTATCTGTAGCACTTCAGCAACCTCCATGAAGGCCATACAAGTTGAGAAAAATTGAACATGTGCATATGCACGCCTTTGTTGGCAGTTACACGTTTAGATTTGTTCAAGGCAGTTCTATACATTTGGACGTGGAGTGCTTAGCAAGGAGTAGTATTAGGGCTTCTCTTTCAGTTGGACAACAGACTACACTGGAAATGCAATGAGAAGCCATCTGCAAGAAAGAGTCTTTCACCAAAATGATGCACATCTTCTACAAAGTGCAATCTGCAACCATCTGTTGGGGCAGCAGCATCACATTCAGAGACTCAAAGAAACTAAACAACTGATCAAGAAGGCTGGTTCTGATTGAACAGAGGAGGACACTTTTTTAATTAGTGCACTACTATCACACCAATATCAACTCTCCATAATGCAGAATCCTTTCCCTGCAAACAGATGGTGATAGGAGACTACTGGTTTGCAGACTTACTGATGCATGGGGGGGGGGGGGGAACTTAACTAAAAGCAACAGGCATTAGTGTCTAGACGGGTGTAAACCAGGAAGCATGTAACTGTTTATTTAAAGAAAAGGGGGGAGAGTTTACACGTTATACTTTTAGTATGTCTTATGTTTTTGTCTTAGTTTTCTCTTGTTTTTCATGTTCGAAATAAGTACTTCAAACAGAATCAGATCTGCCAGCAACCATTGTCCTCGGGAGTGAGACTTGGTCTGACAAGTCTTATTCCATTTTCCTCGGGGGATAAAGTGTTTTTATTTTCATGTAGTGTTTTATTTTCTGGTCTAAACAGTTTGTTGTATGAGAAGATTATGTGAACTGGGTGAAGGGGGACTGTTGCCATGCTGTGCAAAAGTCAGCCAGTGTCTGTCTAGTCAGAGGAAAAAGGTAAAACCTGAGCTTTGCCGGCTCAGTTTTCACCTCTGTCCTGTTTTCTCTCTCAGTTCTGTTTATGAATGTATCCTCATCTGCTGCCTAAAGTGCCATTCAGTTGTCACGTAAACAGAGTGAAATGCCTGCAGTTGTGTGCAATATTGACAGTTGATAAAGTATTAAGCACCAGGAGCAATCAGGGTGCGCACACTGAATTCTCGGGGAAATTACCAGAGTAGTTTAGTCTATAAATCTACTGCCACCTCACTGACCCCAACTTGAGAGAGGAAAATGCAAAAACCCTGCAAGCTATGAAGTTTTAAAACAAGTTCTTGTTCACGTATCAGGATGAACATGTCCATTTTGCAAAAATTTTACAAGTAAATTTTTTTTTGGGGGGAAGGAGGATTTATTGGGAGTTGAGGTCATTGCAGAAGCTTTAGATGTTGGGAAACATGCTGGGATGTCACGTTTCATAAAGATGAAAATAGAGAAAGTGCCTGGAGATAAAATGAAAGAAATCTTTCATCTGTACGTGGATTGTCCTATTCATCAATGTTCTAACCTGACGTCTGTCTCTGCAGGTCTGGCTGTGAAGGAGCTGAAGTAAATCCAGGATGTACAGATAATTGTAATAAAAATGGAAAAGGAAAAACCTGTTTGTTCAGTGTTGTCATTCTAAGATCAATGACTGCAGGCTAGCATCCTGGGTGAAGATGGAGGAAGATGGTTCAGTGTTACGAGTCAATGTGCCGTTTTAACAGCTTTCCACTAGATGTCATATTTGAGCTGTTTTTAAAATGTATTTTCTTGCTCTGTCGATCATTTCACATTAGAAAACCTTTCCAGAATTCAACGCATGTATTTAAAATAAGATATTCATCCTTTTGAAAAATGCATTTAATTTTCAGGCAACAGCCCTTGAAATGCTGCTGCTCTGGGTAAATGGATCCAGCAGGTGTGCCGGGGTCATTGGACAAACATTCAGTAGAGTTATACTTTCAATATGTCTGGAAAATATGTACGCAGATCAATCTGAGCAAACTTAAAATATGAGGGCTGAATCTAAAGCCCTCTAGCTGGCGTTCTGGACCCTTGGAGGTAAACTGAAGGGTAATATTGTTTTAGCCCCATATTTCAGTAACGTGGCTTTACCAGCACAGGTCATATTAAAGATGGAAAAAACCCTCCACACCACCATGCAGTGCATCATTGGAGATTAGTTACTGATCTCAAATTACTGGCAATATGTAGGCCTACACCTAGTCTTTGATAAATCCTATAGCTTTATTGGTATGAAAGTTCAACTTGTAAAACTGAAAAATACACTAAAAAGTTACAGATGTTGAAAGGATACTACGCTAATGCATCATGAATGTAGTGAATGTATACAATGGTGCTTTATTCATCCCATGGAACTGAATTCATCTCGATACTTATGCAATGGTGTTATATAATATTAAAATACAAGTGTTGATTCAACTAGAACAATTGGTGGATTTATGGCCCCAGCACTTGCGTTTGTGTAGCTAGTTAATAAGCTTGTTACACATTAAGAACTTAAATATATAACGGTTGTTCACATGCGTTCAAAAGTTTAGAGAAAGTCAAATTAAATGGCCCAATTTAAAGTTAAAATGCAATTTGGCTACATTCTGACATCATAAACCAAATATCCCTAACTTTGTGTGAGTAGCGTCAACTTACAGCATCCATGTTCAGGTGCAGTAAGGCGGACTGCAATTGTGGTAATTGACCACTAGGTGGCACTGTAATATCTAATTCTGAAGACTATTTAAAAAGACCGTTACAGAGTAAAGACTAATATCTAAAATACATCACCAGAAGACTGGTGTGTTTGTTTCACGAAGCTTTTTACATCGTTCATTTTATTTATTAATTATTCCAAACCTCTGCGCGCCCCCACATTTCCTCTTGTCCCTTACTATCTGTGCGCGCTCCCGCTGCTGATAGTGTAGTCTGGAGCAGCTGTCGGCCGGAGAGTATCTGTGGATACAGAGACGCGAAGACATGGGAGCAGAGTGACTTTTGCTTTTTCAGAAGAAATAAATAAACCAAACCCCATCGTTTCACATCAGCGGAGGACTTGTTTTTTTCTTTTAGGTCAATGTTTTTCCGCCCCGTGTGTTGTGGAGTGGGAATTTCCACAACTGAGCATGTTTTTATCGTTTCCATTGTTTGATGTGAGACTTGATTAAGATCTCCGGCAGCGGACCACACCGCCCGCTTCAGGACTGAGAGGCTCATTAGGCTACAGCCTAACTATTTTTCTCCGGGCAGGGATGTCTTTGGCTCGGGTGGATTACATTGCGCCCTGGTGGACTTACTGGCTTCACAATTTCCCTCACATCAACCTGAGATTTCAGGCCATTGACAAAAGCTTCCAGCCCGAAGATGAGAACTACCAGCAGGTCAGTGGAGGATGATGGGATGGAAGGAGCTTTTTTTGTTTTTACAAGCCCAGTTATAGTCGCATAAAACTGGGACACAACATGCCTGTAGGGTTGCGTACTTCATGGTCCTAAATAACATATTCCTTCTCTTTTTATGCGTCTCCTTTTATATAGTTAACATTGATCATGAGTCCAACTAGTAGGCTTCCCTTACAGATCAATCCTGGCTGCTTTCAGATTCAGCTTGCATTTTGTATTATTGATGAAAGAAAAGTGGCCCATAAAGTCTAACTGAATGTCCTACAGTCCATTTAAATTGTAACCACCATGAATAATCTGCCATTTATTGAGTGCTCTGGTCTTACAGATCAGTCATGGTTGATGGGTGTTGTCATTTTTTAAAAGCACTTGTCCCCTTCTCTGCAATATTTCACCACTGAACAGCACATATTTGCTTTGGCAGTAAAAGCAGAGCATGCATATCTTTAAAAAAAAGTGCTTTCACTTGAGTGTGGCAGAATGTTTTTTATTTATGTGAGTGTGACAAATCCACTGGCTTTGTAAATGTTGAAGAGGCAGGGGGAAGGACTAAGTTTCAGCTGTGGGAGTCCAAGGGGTTTCTCATCCAACTCCAGGGAAGGCGACAAGACTATTTAACACAGCTTGTATATGAATTGGGGTCATCTTTTGAATGACTAAAACAGCAGCTAGGGAACATTTTAAGTCCCATAAATGTTAAAGTATTTTGGTGTTAATTGTTTGGTTTTTTTCAGGGTTACAGGTCAGCTTCAGTCAGTACAAGAAGTTCTATCCTGCTAAGAAGAGATGACATTTAAGTTTGTTGCTGCAGCATTTTCAACAGAAAGGTCTAGAATGAGGTTCGGTGACCTTTGAAGACAGATAGAAATGTTCAATTATTAATTTCAGTTTTGAAATAATAAAAAAGAAATTGACATGATTGTTTTTTTTTTTTTATCTAAAACAAACAAGAACATGTTTAACTTTTCAGATGAATTCAAATTTGAAATGTAGCTATGGATTCATGGATTTTTTTCCCTCTTAATTACAAGGAAAACTGAAGCTTCCTTGAAGGAATGTTTTAATGACAAAGCAACAGGAAATGACCGAATCAGTGTTTGGTTTTTATCAGCTTGCAGTTCACTGAACCTCAACCAAAACAACTGCTGTTTGTTAGTCTGACTGGGTTTTTTTCTTGCAGGATTAAACAAAAACTAGCAGGCTGATTTGCATGGAACTTGGTGGATTATTTATGCAAATGAAAAACCCTTAAAATGAGTCTCTGCTCCTCAATCACTAAAGCATTCAACAACAGGTTTGAAGTTGGAGGCGTCTTTAAGCATATTTTTGGACAATCTTAAGCAACTTTTGAGCAATACGTTCCCAAAGCGACGCCCCATCTGATCAATTCATTTAAATTCCATTTTTACTTTCAAAGTCAAGATGTTCAGTCCAGATATCTTCTGGTTAAATCCAATTCATTATGACTTTGTTATTCTTAAAAGTTGTCTAGCTAAGAAAAACCAATGGATCACATGGGGTTTTTGTCTTCAATCCAATCCCACCAAACCAAGTTCAAGTATGTTTCATTTTCTTGGGAGTGAAACTGGCAACCAATCAGATGAGCACAATAGAATCATATGTAATTAATCAGTAAATATAAGTCACCTTTCTTGATTGTCAGCATACGTTAAATCCACCCTTAGCTGTCTAGTATAGGATGCTGAGGAGTCCAAACGTATGTAATCCAGCTACAAATGGCTAGCTATGAGCCTTACAAGGATGCACCTGCTTCAATAGTTGGTCTTTTGGATTTTTTTTCCCAAATCGTTTCTAAATTAGGTCAGTTTAATCTTGAGACCAAAGCTAACTACATTTGTATGGAATTTTTCATGCTAAAAGCAAAGAATAAACTCGAAAGTGGTGTTGAAGGTGCCAAACAAGGAGTGAAGACAGATGCCAGAAATTTTCTGATCTTTAAAACGTAACCATAGTAACCGGACGTAGAACAAGAAGATTTACAGCACTACACCACTGGGAGGTGCTGCAAAACTCTGTTCTAGTATAATAAATGTTGACTGGGCTTCAGGAGGTCGCAAAGCTAAGGTGGCTAACTTGTCATTGGAGTGGAAGTAATCCCTCTCAAAGTGCCTGTTTTGTGCTCAGTAATTTGGTAAAGTTGCGGTTTTTCTAAAGTTTTTGTCTACGTTTTTAGTCCTTAAGTTTGAGGGGTCACATGATTTGAAAAGCGCTATACAAGTACAGTCCATTTACCAACGACTGCAACACCCCGCGGTAGTAGGTGGCGGTGCATTTAACACTGGCTAAAATCGGGATTTTCAGCCTCCCCCGGAGTCCCCCCCTCTTCATCTAATCACCTCACTAACCCAGTTGTTTTTCAAATCAGGTGGCCTACTTAAATGAAATCGTGAGACCGCTACCTGACCTTTCCTAAACTAGCTCACATGAATTTACATTTAATCAAGGTTTATTATTAATGTGAGAAATAGAAATACTTATTTTGGCCACCGGCGCTGAATTGAATTGGTGGTACGTGGCGCGCCGTCACTGAAGCATCCCAGAAGCGCCGTCACTTTGCACTTCTGGGATGCTTCAGTGACGCTGCCTGGTGAGATCTGAGTAGCCGCATCAGCCGCAAAGCCTCCTCCTGCGCATATGAATTACGTAAGCCGCCCAAAGATGACGTCAAGATGGGATGTATATCCGATACGTTAGACGGGTCACATTTAAAAAGATGGGATACGGATCGGATTTGGACTACCTCTTCATGTGGTCTTGATGTGAAAAGATCAGATTTGAAGTGGTCTGGGCTGTTTACACTGAAAATATGCAATCTGTGTCACTTGAGGGCAAAAAGATCAGATATGGACCACATTTGATTGCAGTCTGAAAAGGGCCTATGTTTTGTTTCCAGTGACCAAGACTCTGTAACACAACCTCGAGGCACTGAAAAATGGACAGATTTGCCTACATGTTCACTTCCTTCTCCTTACCAGGATCAGTCCTGATGTATTTCTGCTCAAAATATCAAATGGCAGCTCAATCTAATTAGATTTACCGTACGCTGGCATTAAAAAACAGGGGGTGAGGCAAAGAGACAAAATCTTCTCTTTTTTTTTTGTTCCTTCTCACGCTGCCAGCTTCAATACTCAGTTGCTTTGTAGAAGAGCAGTCAGAGCTGCATGGTGTAAGAGGGGAGGATGGTGTCTCTCAGCAGGTGAGAATCACTTCTTCCTGAGAAAACTGTCAACTAAACCCAGTCAATGAGTCTGAGGTGGGAAATCCATGTCAACTACTCTCATTCAAGGATTGTTTTTATCTCCCGGTAACCCTTTCATGGCACAGAAAGCATAGTTCAACTGTCTATTGTCTGTCTTTCTCAGATATATGTCGGGGCTATTTCCATTATGTTGATCCGTTTCATACAAGGCTCTTTACAGCATCATTGCTTACGTATTTTTTTCAGGCTGTTAGGTTTAATAGGAATCTTCTTGTCTTGACTGAATTAAAAAGTTGGTAGCAGAGGTGATGGACTGATCTTTGATATTCTTGCATAGTTATGAATGATAATGTAAGTTATACTCGGAGTTCTGCTCTAGATATAAGTTACGAGGCAGAAATGGATGGTAAACTATTTGATTGATATAAACTGTCATCTTGTTGCACAGGCTGGAAAACTGGGTGGGACTTTCTGGAGCGGTCCTTAACTGGTTCAGGTGTTACTTAGAAGGCCGGAAATACTTTGTTACAATCGGCAGCTATGAATCTGAGCAAGTGGCCATGACTTGTGGAGTCC
>JAOXYM010000023.1:6319838-6337150 GCA_028567055.1 Leptatherina wallacei
TGGAACAAACTGCCAGTAGAGATTAAACTTTCGCCAAATGTAGAAACTTTTAAATCCAGGTTAAAAACATTTCTGTTATCATGCATCTATGCATGAAACCCACACGGTAACTTTTAACTTCTCTTGCTTTCAATCTGTTTAATTATTGTTTTTGTGTTTAAATGATTTTATTGTAATTCTAGCTCCTTTTCTTATTTTTTTTAATTTCTTATCTGTAATGCTTTTAATGTTTTATGTAAAGCCCTTTGAATTGTCTTAAACCTGAAAATGTGCTATACAAATAACCTTGCCTTGTCCCGTTTTATGACATCACAATATTCCACAGAGGTATCAACCCTAGATTTATCCTCTTTTTTTCTACTCTGAGGGGAATAACTGCATAACACATACACTTTTACATTGTTTTAGTTGTAGAAAATTCAGTTTAGTGGCACAGAGATTGAGCTTTAATTGAGCCATGTAATGATGAGTTCATTCTATTGTACAGAAACTTCTGAATTGACGTCTGCTCGGCTGCTGCTGTGAATACAGTCGAGCAGTTGAGCGATGCCTGTAACCCAGGCCACATGCTTTGTCAGAGGAATTGTAATTGGCCTGTTGAAGTGTTGGCAGTCGCCGTGAAGTCCCGTCCTGGCTTCAGGCCATCGAGTGTGAAGGAATGTAAGAGGTTGAGATCTTCCATTGTTCTTTGTCAGAATCAGTGTATGTATGCGTGTGCATGTCTGGTTGTGGGCTTCTAGCTCCCTGTTGGATGCTGCTGTTATCCTTACAGGACTCATCTGCCTGAAGCCCCCCCCCCGTCTAATTCCTGTCTTCTGACTCTAATCAGGCGGTTCCGTTTTTATCTCCCTCTCGCATATTTTGGAAAATTTCATCAAGTTATGCAATAAACGGACTTGCTGACTGACTACTTGTAAAGAATAAAGGCTCTCTTTTAACATCTCTCTCACCCATACACAGCAGCTTCTACTTGAAGTGGGTGTTATTGTTGAACTGTCTTCTTACTGGAATCTCTTTAGTTTTAAGCAGGCTGCTCGGAGGAGAACCAGAAACATGCCGTTGCTAATCATTTTGTGGACGCACATCTGTTTGATGTAAGGTTGTTCTGTCCTTTTTAGCTGGGACTGTCTGATATAAAGATGCATTTCTCTGCTCCATGTCTTCCAGTCCCGAAGCCTGGAGGATAGAAAGAGGGCAAAAAAATTAAAAAGCTTTCCCAAAAATAGGACGGAGGCCTAGTTTTTCCTGCGTTTGTGTGCGTTTGTGTGCGTATGTGCACATGTGTGTGTATTGAGCCTGACATCATGTGTAGGTCAGCAGGTCTGTGTCCATCTGACATCTCTTTTCTCTTTCCACTTCCTGCTTTGTGTCAAATACGCTTGTGCAACATAGTTTCTGTTCCCACTACACCCATCCAAACCAAAGCAGTTGGATACTGCATAGTTACTAAAGGATAGAAAACTGTCTTGGGGGAATTTAGCTTTTTTATTTTAAATGCTAAAGCAGCACTAGAGAACCTTAGCAGATTCTTTGCACTTTGGCACCCCCTAAAGAAGATTAATTCAGCATCTGTCTTGCATCCTGTCTCTTTTCTGAGCTCTCTTCAGCAGATAAAAGTCAGTCCCGTGTTGATTCTTGTCTCATCTCTTGCTCTGTCATTTTCTCTCTTTCTTTTCAGTGCTTCCTCTAATACGGTCCATTTGCTTTTTCTTTTTTTTTTGCTAAATCAGAAATGGTGCGTATCCAAAACTGCCCGTGTTTTGATATCCAGTTGCTGGCGTGTGACACAGTTCTTCAAAGAAATACAGAAAATGATGAAAAATGACAGCTCCAGAAATGTATATAACGAATACAGTATCAATATGACATCAAAATATGTAAGAAGCACAGTTTTAATGTCGGAAACTTGTGGAGCATTGCTTTAAGGCGGTTTGTAATTGACACGCTGCACTATAAAGAAAATCAGACAAACTGTTACTTTGGCCTTCGGGGATAGATTTATTCATTGGTCAACCAGTTCATTTGGCTTCTTATTGGAAGTTTGAGTGATTTGACATCAGCCGGTTATGTCAAAAGGTTAATAATCTGGAGGAGTCTTATCAGTGCAGCAATGGATATCCATGTCATTAAAACATTTTTTAAATTTTAGATTAGTGAATTGCAAATTTAGTTGAAGCATCATGGATTGTTTTCATGTTGTATCAAAACAGAACCTACAGTCTAACTGGACAGCAACTCTGATGAGAATAACAATAATCAGAAAGTGTATCATGCTCTCAAAACAAGACATACTGTACTTCTTGGCTAAAATGTAATGCTCAAACTGTGAAGAGTTATTGTTTTAAAGCTAATGCAATGATGATTATTCTGCTAGTGCAGCTATATAACATCTGCTTATATTCATAGTTATAGATAGTTTTAGCTTTCTGTATTCAGTTAGTGTCTTGGTGGTCTAACTACAACAGCATTGGGGTATTAATGCTCGCTTCTTTTTAGACAGTGACTTTATGTAAAACCATAAATGAAGTCTGAGCAGAAACACACACAATACTGAATCTCTTAAATCTTTGGAATAGCCAGGTGGAGGATTCAGAGACACCTAGAGGTGAAACTGCAGATTGCAACCAATTGTGCAACCATTTCAAAAAAGGGGGAGAATGAACTATTTATTTTTTTGGTTTGCTATTTTGAGTTCTTATAAAAAAAAAAAAGGGTTATGCAAAAGGGCAGAGTATGAGAAAGAAGTATTTTTAAGGGAATAAAGACACCAGAAAATATTTTAACTCACACTTAACTTTGACACACCTTTGTCCTGAGTTTCAGCTCCTCCTAAGAGACATGACATATGTGGCTTGGATATATGCTTCATGAACATTAAATCATTATGATCATTATCAGCTTTTGTTTATGTAATATCTATAAAATTCTTCATGTAAATAAGACATGCACAGAGGAGCAGAAAAGTTAGCATAAGAGGCATTGAAGAGTGTTTCTGCAGTAGACAAGTCATCCATATTCTGTGCTGGCACAACTAAAACAGTCTGCAGTGGAGAGTGGCATCATTTATTCAATTTGCATTTAGAGAAGATTAAAGCTTTTGAATTGCAAGGTAGGGATTTATGTTTGTCCTTGTGTTTGTATCAGCTTATGGTCACTTCACACTTCACAAGCACAAATATATTCTGTATTTGTAGACTATTTATGCAAAAATAAACAGCCCTGTGTAATCATTTCTTGAAAAATTGCAGTGGGAGCTACCGAATTTTCTAAAATATTTCAAGTGAATCAAAGTGTGTGTAAACAGCAGAGGTTCAAGAAGCTGATGATTAAAAACAGATGTTCATCAGGTGTGAGAGTTGAGTGGCAGCTGAGGTTGCCATGGTGATGTTAAGTGGTACTTATCCCTGACTCAGACTGACAATTCACGAATACTTTGTATCTATTTCTATTCAGAGGGAAGTGATAACTCTTAATTACATAGTTTTGCAGCCATGGATGGTGTAAGGCTGTCTCACACACATCTGTTTACAAAAATAAACAAACAAACAAACAAAAAAGAGTTCCCATTTTGTTGTTTTTGTTTAAATAAACAATAATTAAATTTCTATAAGTATTTTCGCTCTTTCCACTTGAAATGATGTCATGTTTTGCAGTGAGCATGCTGTGCATTAACTTTGAATGTTTTTTATTTATTTGTTTATTTATCCGATTATTTTGGAAACTGTACAACATATGGCCAAGAAAAGTCATAGTAATCGTCATGCGGCTGTTTCTTATTTTTGCTCAGGCGAAGACAGACTAACGGATAGCACTGAGAGAGCAGATTTCTACTGGAGCTGTTGCCTTGCCAGAGGAAAAAAAAAAATTATGCCCAAACCCCGGAACAGACTTTTTCCCTAATGGTAGCACTGATTGTCCTTGAGAAAACATGTCATAATGTCCCACCATGGATGTCTGTGTCAGACAAGTCACTGTTGAAAGCTTTTACCAAATTATTCTCATGCCTTAGAAAGATGTGGGATAAATTAACAAGCTACGGACATAACATTCAATTTCAGGAACAAATACACTCTCTTAATACACTCTTAATACACTACTTTATTGTTCCACCTCAGTAGCTTCTCTTAGTTATTCTCTGAGAAAAGCCTTCCACCCGGCTGCACCCAAACAGCCCAGATTTCCAGACATTCCAGGTTTTTTTTCCGGTTGTCTTTGTCTTCACTGTGTATTTTTTTTTTCATTCATCAGCATGCCCTTCACCTCCCCCTACTCTGTTCATTGATGTCAAACCTCCCTATACCAATTTAGATGGTTGTGTCAGAGCCATTCATATGTCTGAGCGACTGAGAATCTGTGAATTTCCTCACTTTTAGGAAAAGATTGTTCTCCAAATGATGCACTTAAAGCTTGACAGTTCTGCTGCACTTATCTCGTACTAAAAGGGCAGTCATTTTTTTTTCTCATTATACTCTTGCATTTCTTAATTATTTTTAATTCTATGGTCAAAAGTAGGTGGATTTTTTTTACACCATCCCATATTCACATATATGAACTAGACTGTCATGTTAATTGTATTTAGTTTGTGTGATGGCAAATGGCAAATTATGGGTGCTGAAAGCTGAAAATCCATAATCTGTTTAGCTATCACAGTCACCACGATTGCATTGGAAATTCATCAACTCCCATAGCCTCCTCCACAAAAAAAATCAGTCTTGAATCCATTGTTCCACCTCAGACTCCATGTCTGAATGGATTGTTGTGTAACCTTATTGTTAAATCAGTGATTCACCCCAACTGAGCCTTACTAGTGTTCATTTTTTCTTCTTTTTTCAAAGGCAGCCATCTATATACCCCTTTTGTGCGTCATCATACACTTAGGAAGCGCTTTCACGGTGTCCCTTCTGGCTCTCCAGAAGGTCGTTAACCCCAATCTGTCTCAATACTGCTTGAAGCCAGTGATTAGCATCACCTGATTGGTTAGATTGTATGCTTGAGGTCTTGTACTAGTAAAGCACTGAGTTCATCGTTAATGCTGATCTAACGACACACAAACAGGATATGACACCATTGAATGATTTGTGGTGCTGTGAGGTTGTGTTTGTTTCCGTTTCTTTGGTGTCATCATTTTTTTGTTGATCTGCAGAACAGTGAAAGACTTCAGCCGGTCCGATTAAAAGCATGTGCCTATTTGCCAGCGCTGCGTGAATTAGGACAAATGGGTTCACATTCCCCTCTAGTATAAACAAGGCTGAAATCTGCTCTTCCACAGAAACTAAGGGGGGGTTGGGTTTCCTTTGTTGTGGGGGTGTAGCCTCAACGTCATGACTCCTGACTCCCCTGAGGGAAGTGTTTGGTGCTTGTGCTTCAGAAATGGTGTCAAGAAAATACAAAAAACTGTGCTTCATTGCACTACAAAGATGTCCCAGAAAGCATGACCTATACAGACAAACCTTCCAAAAACCACCTAATTATGTTTTAAATTATCCCTTAATATATTCATAACTCCTGTTGAAGATCACAGCTATAGATTTCATAGAGTATTTACTGTAACGTCACCTTTTAGTTTAGTTTGTGGACTGTGGATCTGACTGAGTATGATTGAACTGTGCACACGCATTGACTCAATCACAGCATGAAATTGCCTAAAAGTGTTGCATATTTCTTGTAATATATTTTAAATGAGTCCATTATTGATAAAATTAGGATTAGAAAAGAACAAACTAATAATTAAGGCTATAGAATATTTACTGAGGACACCAAAGCTAAGTGCTAAGCAGTCATCATCCTGTAGATTTCTATCCAAAGTGACATCTTTTCCTGCAGCAGGAGTCAGAAAGCTTTTGATAGAAGATGGCCCTATTTTGCTGCTCATAGATTGGAAATGGATGAATCTTAAAGGCAGACTGTTGCAGTCTTCATCTGTTAGCATTATAATATTTATGCTCTACACGGAAGACGGATGATCAGACGGACGGACACTTTTTGTCCGTATCCCTCGCCATTTGTGCACATAATTTGATGCAGAAAATGGAGCAATACCACCGGAAACCGCTGTAAACATGTTGAGCTGTGTGGCTGATATATGTGAGAGGAACAAACTAGAGAAGAAGAGGAACAGGAAGAAGAAGAAGATGATGAGCTTTTGAAGAAAGAGGGTTAGAATGGCCACGTTTACATGAGAATAAAAATTTCATCTGCTTTAAAGAGATGAAAAATGACCATGCAACTAATACCGAATGAAAATGATAATTCCAAATTAAACTTAATTCCGAAGAAAGTGGCTGGTTTATTCCCCTTTTAATTCTAAATTTCCTAATTCCTCTGTCATGTATACCTTCATTCTGCTTGAAGTTAACTCCAGTCGATCTGCGCATGCTCGTTCCCTGGTCCTGTTGTCATGACGCACATATTCCGTGCTGGCCGCCCGAAGCGAGTGTTGGACTCTAGCCGAGTCTATGCACTTGAAAGTGAAGTATTATGCTAGTGTCCAGCTGCTGCTTCAAAACTAGAATCAAAATCAAGCGAAAATGATTCTTATGACGTGGTTTTTCCATGTTGTAGTCGAAAAGAAAAGAAGCAGAAAATGCGTTTTCCATGTAAACCTGAAAGAGAATACTTTAATTCAGAATGATTTAATTCAGAATAATTTATTCAGAATTAAAAAACATCATGTAACCGTAGCCAATGTGTTGCAAACAACGTTACAGGGGTGCATTACGGCCACCAAGCGGTGTCTGAAGCTGGACATGGAAGTAGCTCTGAACTCAGCACTGCCCACTAGTGGATGAATTGACTTAACAACCACGACAACGTAAAAAACACATGGAAGTGTAAGGGAGGCGACGTATGAATGTCTGAAACACACAAACCTATTTACGTCCGTAAAGGAGCATAGATAGATCTTAAGTCTGCGTTTTACTGAATGTTTAGACGTGTTTACGTTAGCCGTACTGGTGATAATGCATGTCGGTGTCCCTTTGGTCACCTTGCGGGAACTTAATGGTGTCCCAGCTGTAAACATGAGCAGGCCCAGCTGAGTTCACTTCAAAGGAAAGTACCCTGGTCCCAGGGGCATTCATCAGCGTATTGGGGTAGAACAGGCTGTAGAGTTGGAAGACTGAGTCAGGTTGTTTCTATTGATCTTTAGGTGCATATTTTACTTTGTATTGATTCCATTTCAGCTTGCTTTTTAAAAGGTGCTTGGAAGCTTCGATTCAACCCTTCCTGTTGGGATAAATTCCGTTTTTTAAACTAAAAGTGGGATCTTAAATATTCAAATATCTCTTTAAGACAAAAGAAATTCTCAACAGCCAACTTGGGGTCCCGCAACCCGCTTCGGTTTGACATTTTAAAGGTGAAAATCCCTCCTCCTTCCTTGTCTTCTTCTTTCACGAAATGACCTGACACTCATTTAACCCCCTTCGTGTTGGAGGAATGTCACTGTCCATTCAGGCTGAACACACACACACACACACACACACACACACACACACATACATATATACTACATTGGTGCACACAGCGCCTGGAGACTTTCTCCACCTACACACAGCTGTCTGCCACCTGCTGTTGAGCAGGCTTGCTTGCGGAAGACATTTCATATCACTTAGCTTGCATTTAGCACCACTCCCAGTTTGCGGAGCCCCTCTTTTACATGACTCTATGCTACTTCGAAGATGCCCGGTAACATATGGCTGTGCTTTCTCTTTCTATGTATTAATTATGTTTCCCACTTGTGTATTAAAGATTGATTTTTAATGAGAGATCAGTGTAAGGCGCATACCGTGTAGCACTAATTCAGCTGGAGTTTGCATCTGCTTAACATCCAACTCATCTTCCATCCCTGGTTTTTTTTGGTCTCCTTTCTATTCTAAAAAGGCAACAACGTGTCCATAGAGGCATTTACTCAGGTCGGATTTCATGTGAGATTATTGTGTTATCCCCTTTAGCAAAGACAACACATTTAGGAAGATGTTTCACAGTAAATCTCTGTTTAGAGTCTTCCTGATGGATGCTAATGTTGCATAACCATTAAGCTTTAAATATGGACTCATCTTAACCTACATTACAGCTCTTTCACTTGCTTTCATGCATTGACAAGAAATCGCCATAAACTTGCCTTAGAGCTGCGTGGGTGCTGCACAGCGTGGATCTTTACATCGTTCCGAGCATGATCTTTCAGTCCACTTTCACGTCACTTCTTGTAATAATAAATAGTTATTCTAACCAGATGTGTGAGATTTGCTTCTTTGAATGTTTCAGTGTTTGTTATGTTTTCCAGATGGCTTTGCAATAGGCCGTAACATCGTCACTGATCATTTATCTCACTGTCCCATCTGTGCCATCATCCTCGCACTGGCTTTTATCATACCTCAGATGGGACTTTGGGGAGTTTAAATGCCCTGTGGGGTCATTTCTGCCTCATTATACTTCTTCCTTTGTCCTGTAGGTGTGTGTGTGTGTGTGTGTGTAGGTGTGTGTGTGTGAGAGAGAGAGAGAGAGAGAGTATGTCTGAGCCTCTTCCTTTGTTCTGTTTTTCTACACTGGTTAGACACACATGCACTCCATGCAGACATGGATCTACCAGTTTATGAAGAATTGCAACAGTGAAACATGTTAATTCATTGGTAGATTTTTTTCTCAGTTTTTTAAGGTTGTTATTGTTGACTCTTTCTTCTTTTTTTTTAAATGACCTTGGATGAAATAAAAGTTGAATAATGTGTCAATGTGAAAACTTAAAAAGACTTCATCAACCCTTGAATGGAAATGATAAAAAATGTAATCATATTCAATAAAACAATGTTATTTAAATTAGATACATATAGCAACTTGCATACATGAAATAAGAGATATTATACATGTAAGTGATGTATTTTTGGACAAATACAAATGAAATGTTCCATTTAAGGTCATTGATATTTAGATGGGTTGTATTATTTTACACATTGTTAGACTGAATGAATAATAGCTTTAGATTATGATGATTGTAATAATTGTAAGTCTCAGCCTTAATCGGATTACATAAGTGTACTAAAGCGGCATGATGATCAAACAGAATATCTGAACTCAAAAGTTCCTTTTTAAAAACTATTTTTCTGTAAACTTTTCTGGTTTTGCCTTTGTGTCATTCCTTAAATTAGCCTTATTTGTCATCCTTTGGGGAAAAGCTCTTCGCCTATTTGTCTTTCCCGTGCACTTGTTAAGCTAATTTCTGTACAGTCAACAATGAGTATTTGAGGAAATTTGTGGTGTTATGCAATGTTTTGGCTGCAGGGCAAAGTCATCTGCAACGAGACTGTGACAAGAGAGAAACCGAGCTGAGGTGAAGAGTGTATTGGAAGTAGCAATGTGGAGGAGGATGCTATGTCTTTTTAAATTATAAATGCACATGCAACACATTTCCTTTCAGTCAGCCACCTCTTTCCCTCCTATTTCCACTTTTCCCTCCCCATCCTGGTGTCTCACTGTCACCTACATGTATTACATACATCATTCCCTCCATCATTATGTCACCCTCCCTTTGTGTTTCTCTGTCATTTCCTCCTCTTGGCGGTCCAGACCTCGGCTACTGCCTTTACTCTCAGCTAGATCTTCTTTTTTTCCCCATTTACATCGCCTCCAGCCTTGTGTCAAACCCCTACCCCGTCTCATTTGAAGAGAAAAACAAAAGAGGAAGACATTACAACCTCTTTACTTAGAGATGAGTAAAATAATGAGAAGGGTGATAACATATTGAGCTTTCATGGGAAATTACTGGGTCCTAATTTAGGCAACAGTTAAGTGGTCAGAGCAGTCAATTTGATTTCACCAAAGAGAGAGAGTGTGCACACTCTGGTCAGTAGAAGATAAATGGTGTTTTTTACCTTAATGGAAGGTTGGAGTGCTTGGGAAGTGATGGTTTCAGGATGGGGTTGTGGTATGTGTGTGTGAGTGTGTGTGCCTCTGTCCTTTTCACTGAACTGCTACATAATTCAGAAGCCATTATTTTTGCACCCTACAACTGAGGAAAGAACAGTAGAAAAGGATGGAGAAAGAAAGTCCTCTAACTGCTTTTAAAAGCAAGAATAGTTCTCATTTTTGAGTTCCCTCATGAGTGTGTGCATTTTTGCTTATATCAAGCAAAAGGTCTTGAGAGGGCTCACTAGATAAAACCAAGCAAAACAGTATAAGTTGACTCTTTTGGTGGTCTGTGCGAGCCCTTATGTTTCCCAGTCAGGTCTGCTGAATGTGAATCGTTTCCCTCTTCTCCCACTTCTGCCACATTCCCTCCTTTCTCTTCATCGCCTGGCTGCAGACGAATCACAAGACAGAGGCATGGCAATTTAAGTGAGCCCGTCACATGCTGCTTAATTCAAATAGGCTGTGATAATTCGCCCTTTCACTCATCATCCCGCTCTTTTGCAGGGGCACTGACTAACCTGCATGTTTCCATGGCGATGGTAGCGGCTGGGGGGGGGCCCATCTTTGTGTGTTTTTAGCAGGAATCCCCCCCCCCAACTCCCTTTTTTCACCCCAGTTCAATAATCTGAGGCGTTCTCCCACCCATCCCCCCCAGAAATTCATATTCTCCACCTGCGCCCCTACATCTCCATCTCATTTGCACCGTTCACCTCAATTACACCCAATTTTTGCCAGCTCTCATCATTAAATACCCCCGCTCTGCCACAAGATAAGACATGGAGCTTCTTTCAGTCTCTTTGTCTCAGCTTTGTAGAGCTGCCATCCTGCTGTCTGGTCACAGCATTCATCACTGGTCCATCTCTAAAATCATGGCACCAAATTTCCATCCATCTATTGCAAATATTTTATGGGGTCTTGCAGGATATAAGGAGACTGAGTGACTCCTGGTTGATAGTTTCTAAAACCTCTAAGAAAAATTTTATGACTTCATGAATATGATCTAAGGCCTCATCAGATTTTCACACAGGTCCTCAAGGTAGAAAAAGAAAACCTTTTTAAATGGCCGAGGGGGAAAATAGAATACTTGGTCATTTATTTACTGAATAAAATTATCCATAAGTGGGAAAAGTGTATGAATCTCAAAAAATTAGCTGTTCATTTAAAGGTTAGAAACATTTTTGGGGGAGCCGTTGATGCTCACCTGGCTCGAAAAGATTACAAAACCATCTCTGGGGATTTTTTACTAAAATTAGGAAGAGCAAGACAACTTGTAAATGTAAGAATATAATGGTGAGAATAGAATAGCGCTTCTGTTGTGAGTCAACATTTATTTCGGTCACATCAAGCAAAACTCATGTAGTCAATGCCATTACTACATATGTAAGATATATATATATATATGTATATATGTAATAACAAGAGAAAGAAACAGAATCAAAGGATATGAAAAATATATGGAAAAAACAAAATGGTACATCCCACTAAAAGAACCTCATCCCATCTGTAGATCATGGTGGTGGTAGTGTGATGGCTGGGTCCCATTTTCCAGAACCTTAAGGCCATTACATACCAGGACGGATGTGAAAAAAACCACATGAAATTGTGAATAATTCGGAGGTGAAATGTCAACATTTTGTCTATGCACACCCAGTGCAATACGAAATTGCAAATAAATGAAGATTCTTAAAAAAAAAACGTGCAAGGTGGCAAAAACTCAACATCAAGCAATGATGACATTGTGATGACACTGTGCTGACATGCAGGCAAAAGAAAAAGGAAAAAAAGAGCACACTGGGTGCATCCTATTCTAGAAAAGAGAGGAGAACTTGGGGAGTTTCAGACTTTGTAGTCCAAGAGCTGAAGCTGAAGCTGAACCACGGCCGCTTCAGGACGTAGCTGTGCAGAACAGGCTACAAAACACTGTAATCAATACATTTGATCTACATTCCATCTTCATAATTCAGCTCGTTGGTAATTGTTTGCCACACATTGTTTGAAATCATTAAAAAAATTTTCCTCACTTGTCAAAAAAGCACGAGTGCTGTGAGTCGTGACTTTAAGTTTGAATGAAGTGAAAAAGTGTCTCTTCAAAGCTGTCGGCTCTGGTGACGCTGTCAACACGCCTTCCCTGATCGGTGGAATGATTATTTGTCAGATGCGAATATTAAATAGATTATCCTCAGTCCAAAAAAAATGAAACTTGCAAAATCACCGGATAGAATTTAATCTCTGTGAACATTCAGCTGCGTTTCCGTCACCCCTAGAATTGCACAAAAGCTAAATATCGCAATACAAATCTGGTAATGGAAACACCTACATTTTCAGAGTAGGTGTGTAATGGCCTTTAGCCAGGAGAGCTCGCCATCTTTAATTACAAAGTAAAGTCAGAGTAATCCTACGAAATTCAAGTCTTGTGATCTGGCCATGACTCAAATCTGAGCAAGAATTGGGTGATGTCACAAGACAACTCTCATGAATACAATTCATTCTACCAAAGACTGGTTTTAGATGTGCGACCTTCTAAATGAAAGGCATGTCAGGCATGAAACGGGACATGAGGCACTGCTCCCCAACAGATGGAGCTGGAAAGAGGAGCAGTAGAAAGATAAAAAGCTTCTGAGGGGAATCCTGAAAATGTTAAAAGGAAATACTCTTTTTTATAATGCTAGTATCAAAGTGAGGCTCAAACTTGACAGGATTGTCTCGGATTATGTGGACTGTTGCTGGTTTTAGCATTTTGAAAGGTTTTTACATTTGCAGTTTACCTGGCTCTTTAGAGCAATCTTGACATAATGCTGCAGATTCTTCTATTCTTGCAGTCTAATACCACCCCTTAACTTAGACATGACATCACAGAAAATGAGCAGATGGCACCAGAAAAATTTCAGACAAACTTAAAAACAAGAGGAAGGGTGAAAAATAAGGGCCTCTGCTTGAATTAGCCCATCTGCTCACAGAATTCATTTGAGGTTGTTACGGCCGTCTCGTTGCTATTTTTGTCTTCACACTCCATCTTTTGCAGAAGGTGGGATGGGGGTTAGAGAAATGAGAAGGAGAGAAGTGGATGCATGAGGAGGTGTCTACATGCTTTCCAGCTGGAGGCAGGCTCTGAAAATGCAGCTGGCCTCGTTACTGAAGCGGGTGCAGACATATTCACTGGCTTTCATGTGTCATTTTACCCCGATAATCTCAGTAAATGTTTACGGGAACTTGTTTGTTTGGAGTCCCAGAACATCGTTTTGAGTTTATGATCTAAGCGAAGGGCTGTTTAGTCGAGTAAAAAGCAAGCTTTGTCTGTAACCTTCCAATCAGAGTAAAAATGTGTCAATATTGATGGCAAAAATGAATTATTTATATGAAAAAAGTTAACTTGATTCCTCTAAAATGATTAATTGCTCACCTTATCACCTCTTGTTTATATGAATGGTAACAGCACAATATATATCAATAACACGTGACAATGGTACAAGTGTGATTGAGAAGTACAAACAAGCAACTCTTTATTTAGTGTTGAGAAACCAAGCAATTATACACAAGTTCATGCTTCAGCAAGCTCATCAGTGCTTCATGGCAAAACTTCAGGTCATAATCACTGAATCAGGATGTTATCAGAGCCATGAAATGTTTTGAAAGTGACCACAGGTTGACCCAACGGGCTGTTTTTCAGCCACAGTTTAAGGCTCACTTAGCTGTCTGACAACAGTAAAAGAAAAATATGTGAATTACAGCAGTTTTATTGGCTGTATTAAAATATATTGTCGCACTGAGAGTAGGAGAGAAGGTACATATGTTCACATTATGACTATGCTAATGAGAATAGTACATCTAACAAAATGAGTTACATTTCAAGCAGGCTTTAGCTACATTTTCTTATTGAAAATAGTTGGCAACATTGGTTTTAATTTGTCATTTTACTTACTCAAACACGACTACTGTTCCACGGAGACTTGAAAACAAATTGGGTTCTCATATTAGCGCATCTTTAGGCTAGCAATGATAAACAAACTCCAAGACAACTGATAAGTGATGGAGCGGTTAGCAAATGAGCACATGTACACATTGAGACACAGTATTAGCATTCATTGTTGTGTTTGTGGCCAACTGAGTAAATCAAATAAATTGTCTTCAGTCTCCATTAACTGCTGAAAAAACGAATATTTGTTAAACATTTACCAACAGCTAGCTTAATCTCTGTTTTTGTCTTTCGAGCTGCTACGTTTGGGTGGAATAGACTCCAGTTTGCTTTATAAGGCTGAAAAGCACAAAACAATTAAGATTATCAAGCAACCCAATGTAGGAATTGTGTTGTAGTTAATATGTAGATTTAACATGATTTTACTGGAATACTATCTGGGATAGTTTTGAGAACGTAGTAGTGCTACATTGCTTAAATAGCTCCTCCCGAGTCAACTTCAAAATGTTCCTCGTACAATATCGCCCTGTTGTATGGTCAAGAAAAGTGTGAATGCTAAGTGGCAATGACATTTTTACTGAATGTACAGTTTGAAATACTTTCCACTGCTGTTCACATTTAATTGATTACTTTATGCCTTTGAATGTAAAGGAAATCTTTCCTCCTCCTCCTTTCTCTCTCTCTCTCTCTCTCTCTGTAGTCTCTAATGTTCCTGGGCTGTGTGGCAGCTGCAGGACTCGGCCTCAACCTTCTCTGTTTGGCTATCTACCTGAGCTGTTTGTGCTGCTGCCGCAAAGATGAAGAGGAGGAAAGCAAGAAGCCCAACTCCTGCTGTGTCACCTGGTCTGCCGTCGCCGCTGGGCTCATCACATGGTGAGAGAAGAAAGACACAAACAAGCGCTTAGGACTAACTAATTATTTTGCACGCTTGTTCTCTGTTGACGTCTGCCATTCATGTCCTTCACTGATCACCGTTTATTCTGAGCACAGAGCTGTAAGTGGTGTGGTGTTTTCATCATCTTAGACTAAATTCTGTTTTTCCCCAAACTGGATCTATTACATTATAATTTGAAGCACGTCAATTTTCTGTATCTTTACAAGCAAAGCCGGTGTTTTTACTTCCTGTGTGAGAATGTTGTACTGAGAATGGCACTCAGGCCATTTTGAATACAATGACACTCGTGTGTATATAGTATGTCATTTGTCTTCAGCAATATTTTGTCAGAGGAGTAGCATCAAAAACTTTGAGTTCTGACTGTTGAGAAAATGATGTCCTTATCACATAGATTAGCTGCACCTGCTTTATCCTGTAGCTTATCCCAGCTGACCCAGGAGTAACACATAGAGACAATGCACAGAGATGCTTACAATTTTAAATCCCCAATTAAGCTAATAGACATTTGGGTTGACACAGAAGTACCCAAAGAAAACCTATTCAGGAAGAGAAAATGTTGCTTTTTCTGCTACATTTCTTGATAAATATTCTCCAGTCGTGCCCAGGTCATGCCTGCCCTACTGTCTATCTTTGTATTCCCTCTCCCGTCTCTGGTCTGCATCCCTCTCTGTCTGCCTGTTTTGTAAAATATCCTAAGCTTATATTTCTACTCCTGCAAATGCTATGGATTGGGGTTCACAATAGCAAATTCGGTGTATATATATATATTTTAAAATGTTCTTCTTTTGATGAGTGCCGCCTTTGATCTGTTTCTGCGAAGTCTCTTTTTAACTACGAGACACTAATGTGGATAACATCTCTGTGAAAATCCTCACTCTTTGAACATTTTCGTAGGATTCCCGGTTTCCAAATGTCACATGGAATACAGCACAGAATGAATGTATGGAGATGTGTTTACTGGCCTTGAGGACGTACCAGTATATGATATTAGGGGGGTATTGGAACAATCCTTTTTATAGCAATGTTTGCTTCAGTGTTATTAATGTTTTCCACAGGCATTCTGACTCAACTGTTACACAGTTGGGGTGGAAGCCTGATGTGAAAGTGTTGTCAATATTCTGCTGACTTTGAAGTGTGATTGTGGAATCCAGTCATACTGGGAGATAGCCACGGATATATTTATTGCATAAACACACTGGATGAGGACCCAGATCTAAGATACCAGAAGCAAGCAGATAAAGAACAAAATCTTAATTTAAACTTACAAAAAACAAAAAATGCAGCACAGGCAAGAAATGGAAAAGTTCCAAAAGCGTGAATCCAATAAAAAAAGTAGATATGAGACGGAGCTACTAACAGAGGAAGTGACATAATGAGGATGTTGCAAAGAGCAAATAAAACCATGTAAACAGAGACCACTGACAAGATGCAGGTCAAGCAATCAGCGAGGGAACTCCATGTGAAACACGGACAGGAAACAAATCTAAGGGAGGAAGGATTTTAAAATAACACAGGAAATGAGCGTGAAACAGCCGTTTAACAGAAACCACAGAAGTAGAAAGAAACCAAGAAAATCCAAAAGAAAGGAACATCCTTGAAGACAGAACATCTTAAAATAAAACCCACCAATCAAAAAAAAAAAATCCATGTGTGAAAAGAACAAGCAATGACCATGAAGATAACAAAAATGATGTATACTTGACATGAATAGGGTGCTACAAACATGGTTCTGCGCTCTTGAAAAACATGAAAATATATGAAAATTGATTTTCAAATTTTTATATCTTAATAGAAAACATGCACACGTGCTTTTTGAATATATTCTGTATAAAAGACACTAAGACACTGGGCCCCAAGTTGCTACTAATGCTAATAGTCTTAAGCAATTACCATAAAACCTATTAGTTTGATGTGAAGTGGCCGAAGATGAGGATTAACACCAACAAATGTGAGACATGGTCCGGAAAGTGTCCTTTCCAGGTCCGGAAATGAGATCCTGCCTCAAGTGGAGGAGTTTAAGTGTTTCAGGATCTTTGTCAGGGGTGTGAGAAGAATGGAGCAGGACATCAGACAAATCGATGCAGCATCTGCAGTGATTTGAAAAGAGCTGAGCTGAAAGGCAAAGTTCTTTCAGGTCAGACTACGGTCATGAGCTGTGACCGAAAGAGGATTGTGGATACAAGCAGCTAAAATGAGCTTCCTCCACAGGGTGTCTGGCCTCTGCCATAGATATAGGGAAGAAGTTAAGCCATCAGGGAGAGTTGCTGCTCCCCTGTATTAAGAGGAGGCAAATGAGGTGGCTTAGGCTTCTGGTTAGGATGCCTCCTGGATGCCTTCTTAGTGAGCTGTTATAGGCTAGTCACACTGGGAGGCCTTTGGAAAGACCCAGGACCAGCTGGAGGGAGTATGTCTCTCAGCTGACCTGGAAACGTCCCAGGATTTCCCATGGAAGGGCAGGAAGAAGTGGCTGGGGAGAGGGAAGTCTGGGCTTTATTGATGGATGGGCATCCTGTTATAGAGAAGAGCACGAAAACCAGGTAAAACAGGACGTAATGTATGTTTTGTTTTTTGCAAACGACGTCATCCCCTGCTGGTCGTTAGAGA
>JAOXYM010000023.1:6383577-6395592 GCA_028567055.1 Leptatherina wallacei
GATAGATAGATAGATAGATAGATAGATAGATAGATAGATAGATAGATACTTTATTGATCCCCTAAGGGAAATTGTAATTCACTGTCTCTTAAAATGTTTGCTTTTTTTCGTGACATCAGTGCACTGCGTTGCATGTATGATCCTCCACTTTTCAAAGTTCTATCCTCAAACAAATGTTAATTTCTCCACTTTTTGAATTGGTTCAATTTCAAGTTCAGTTTCAAGTCCACAGGTGTCGTAAACTGTGTCAGAAACTGCCTTTAAACAAGGCTTCAGAATACATTTGGCATGCTTTCAGTGTTAAAAAAATCAGTAATAAAAATGCAGTGAAGTGTTGAACAGGCAGTGATGTGTTAATAGTATAGAAAATATATGATGTTTTAGTTTTAAGGGTGTAAAATATGTATAATTATAAGGTTAAGTATATTCACTACATGTGAAATGAGGGTTGGATGCTAAAATCTCACCTCTGGATACACAGATTAATAACTTTCATTTGTATATTCCCTAATGTGGGGACTTTTAGAACAGATGACCAAACTGTACCAAAATGGTCATTTTGGAAAGCTCGTCTCAACTGTCTGTACTAAACCTCTCTAATTTTGTTCTGCTTCACTTGATCAGAGTTGGTTTTTGCAGCTACAGCTGCATCCTCCCAACTGGCTAACCATATTCCTCATGGATTCTTTCCCCCAGGTTGACCCTGAAAGCTTTTTCATTTGTTCTTCTTCATTTATTCTTCACCAGTATCACATTAACTGATACTTAGACATCTTTACAAATTTTTACGAGCGTTCCCTTTTCTACGACTCCAAAAGTGTTCAAATAGATGCACTCATTTTTATTATGGGGATGCAATTTTCAGGCAGAGGCCTAAAAGAGAACCACAGTGCTCAAAGGGTTAATATATATGCAATGAATAAATATAATGCCTCTGTCATTTAATTTATGCTGTTTTTATGTTTAAAACTCTGACTCTTGACTACAATTTGGATAAAAACGTCTTAATTGTATCATTTTTCAAGGGCTAGAGTTTGCAGTAATTATAGGTCAGCAGTTTAATGCAGTACCAGATTGAGGGCTTTTTAGACTGCAGTGTTTGGTGTTTTTTAGAACTTGTGTTTTGATGTAGAGAAATGACCACATGAACCCTATAATCATCACAAAGCCCAGATATATCACATCTGAAAATCTACCACTTCACAATTGTGCTGAACTTGTGGAGTTGCAGTTAAGAGTGCGAATGCCATCTTTGTATTTTTGACAGATAGTTTTGTTTCACTGACGAACCGATTCATGTTTATCTGCATGGAATTTTTCAAACTGCATGTGAATATAGTCTAGGGTTAGATTATTGCCTGTAAAAACAAAGAAATAGATGCATAATGAATTAACCCCCCTCACAGAACTTCTAATTATAGACCGGCAATAGTCAAAACTCTGCGTTCTCTGAGAATCTCCCCTCAGGAATCCTAACACGCTTGCTTCTGAATCGCAGAGCTCCCTGGTATCCCATGTTGATAACAAACTCACCCGAGCTTGCAGAGGAATCCAGCTTGCTTTATCTCATCTGTGTGTTTGGGGGGCTCATTAGCGTAACCCCGAGAGAAGGTTAAGCTACACGCAGTGTGTTTGTCCTGAGCCCGGGGGACATTTAGCATTCAGACAGCACAGTTCGGAAGGGGCCGCGGCTCACAGGTTTAGTTATTTTTGCCAAGGCAGGTTTCTTGTTGGCAGTCTGAAGTGCAGTGAAAGTGGTTGTGAGTGACAGGACTAAAACGGATTCCTGCCTAGACGTGTTTTTATGAAAGCGACGTTATTTCCTGTTTTGTATCAAAAAGACAAACATATTTAACTTGATTATAACAAAAGAAATTTCATCACTTTTCCAAGTTTATTTTTGTTTTGTTTCACCTCTCTCACACATCTGTGTTATTTCAGGGGACGAGTGACTTCTGTGTGTCTCCTGATAAATACGTCATGAGTCAGACGAAGGGAATCATCGGCACTGGTAAGCATCAGTGCCAATAAAACTAAATCCTTTAGCTTTAACAGAGAGATCTTTTGCCACGGCAAAGAATAATGGCTGAAAATACCTTTGCCTTTTCAACAGATATTGTCCACTACTACATTTACTGCAACCAGACTCTCTCTAATCCCTTTCAACAGGTAAGAAAAGAACTGCACTACTAAACAGAATATTCACTGATTTGACTTATTTGTAAGCATTTGTCATAGCATAAGCTCATGAGGTGATCTGCATTTGGGTAAAAGCATTGCTGAGTGGTTGAAAAAGTAACATCTTGTAGCTTTCTGTGAGCAGGAACTTGCTTATGAAGTTCATATCAACACTACTTTCTCAAAAAGTTCAAGAGAAATCAGGTGAGAGGCTCTTATTGGAAAAATAGCAAGGACCCAAATTCTTTGTCTGCATCAAGGCAAACAAAAGAACTGAGGAGAGTTTTGAAACTACGCAAACTAGTTAAAGACCGTTTGCTAAAATAGTATCAAAAGTACGGATCACAGTCGTGTTTAAAAGCGAAACTAAGAGCTTTTCCACTTGAAAAATGTAAAGATAACTCATAGTATTTGGTTTTACAATTAGACTCTAGAGCAATGTAAAAAGGTCATTGATGAGTGAGTGATGGGTGCATCAGGGTATGAAGAGTGTTGGATGGAGTGGTGCACCTGTTAGGCCCGGGGGCCCTACTATAAAAGCCTGAGTAGGCAGCATTATAATCTGGAGTTGCATAAGTTGGTCTGGTCTAGGTTTAAAAGCATCATATGCCCCAAAAAACAGGTTCAGCTGACAAACTGAATATACTGAATGATGAGGTTTTTCAATGAAGAGATATTATTCCTCTGTGATGGCATTGACATATTCCAAGATGGCAATGCCAGGATTCATCAGACTCAGATCATGGAGGAGAGGTTAAGCATCCAAATCTAGGATGTGCTGGATAAAACTAAAGCGGTCCAAATGTTCCATGAATAGAAATGTAATGTTTATATTTCTTGATGTGTTCATTGATAAAAACGGTAACTAATTGTTTAAAATCTTAAGTATTTATATGTAAATTGATTAACAAAACAAAAATATTTGCCATTATAATTATTGGTTAAATAGCATTTCAATGTCGAAATGACAGAATTTCTTTCTATTTAATTGATAAACATACAACAGATAAACCACAGTATTGTAACTGTAATGTATTAGCATTAAATAACAATTCACTGTGCTCAATACAGAGCTCATATCTCTGCCCCTCACGTTTTTATCCAGCCCTGTCTGTCTGAATTCTGTCCCATCTTCAAATCCCACCTGCTCAGCATCTATTCTTTCTCAGACTGTCCTCTTTCTGTTTCTCTTGTATTTCTTGTTTGCTGAAGCAAGCCTTAGTTACAAAAAACTGCCAAGACAAAGACTACGAATATGCCGAATAGATGAAACAATTTGGTGAATCTCCTTCTTCCCACTCCTCTGGGGTTCTTTGCTGTCACTACATAGAGAAGCAGTTGCAATTGTGGGTCACATCACTACTTCCCCAATGGCATTACTCAGCATTTAAGTCAATTTCTGCAAGCTCTTGCCCATAAGAGCTCAGATTTTATTATCCGACTACATGCCCTGCAGAGAACAGCACAAGAACAGACGAGCATCACCCAGCCTAGTGAACAAAGTCAGCACTTGTTTCTGGCACGCAGATAGCCAGCAGACCAAAGTTCATAAGCAAGTTGGCAGCTGATTGGTAAATACACAAGCTTTTCCTCTTCTTTTTTTATCTTCCTTTTTCTTTTATCTGTCTACCGTTCTCTCATGCACTCCCAGGCTGTAGTTCAGCAGCAGGGCACCATAGATGTAGTGCCCTGATATTGCATTGCTTTTGGCACCATACTCCTGTAGGCTACCAAGCCCAAATCTTTTCACATTTCTGTTTGTTTTTATCCTAAATTCCTCTTCTTCTTTTTTTCTTACTGTCCTCCATACGCTTTCTGTCCAATGTTTACCGTATTTGGTTAAGAACAAGCTCAAATAAAAAGCCCAAAGTGATGAGGCTGTGAGACTGTGCAGCTGAGGGGTTGCTGTTTGGACCACCGACAGTCATTAAATCCAGAAAAAAGTATGAGACGGTTATATTTGTGGATAGTCTGGGTAATTAACCATATCCTGTTTCAATTTAAAATTCCCCTACAGGCCAGGGGGGTTTCCAGGCTTCTGTGTTAGGCTGGATGACTGTGAAGATGCAGTTTTAATTTAGAAATGTGGCACATTAATTAATTTATGGGAATGCTTGAATGATAATTTGAAAAAGAAAAAAATAGAAAGAGGGTGTTGCATTTTAGATGAAATATTGTGCAGATATATTCTGCTAAATGTGGAGGATTATTTTTTGCCCCTGTTGGTGAGAATATAAACCTACAAGTGGCTGATGCAACTATGTTTTCACGTTGAGATGATTAAATATGATTTAGAAATAAACTAGAACACAGTTACCCTAATATATTAAATGCATTTAAATTTAAGATTTTTAAATGTAGGCTATAAAATACAGGAAATATATAAACAAATGAATAATTAAATGGGTAAATAAATAGCATAGAAATTCAAGGAATCGTGAAATTAGCTTTAGCTTAGATTAGCAGTGACTTCACACACTTGCTTGACATGAAGCAAATATTCCAACTCTTTTCACCAATTTCATTTGATGAAACACGTCAGACATTATGTTCTAATATCTATAAATAAGTTTTAATTCCACATCTATAAGGCAATAGGTGAATTCTATTCAAACATGGAGAAAACAACTCGAGACAGACTGCTTAAAGCTAACTAGCCTAGCTTAAATGCTAAAGATGGACAAAGCTGATAGTATTTGACTTTATGATAAATTAAGGTGGTTTAACCTTAAAAAAAGAAATGATTAAAGATTAAATATATTACTAAGCTAACTGTGTCAGCCACAGCTCACTGTGCTGCTATTAAATTTGATTAAAGTTAAACAAAAATGTAAGCTAATAATTTAGAGGTAGGCTACTGTTTCAAATACAGATCCATTTTAGGACTCTGTGCTTTTAAATAGGTATTTTTGTTGTAGTTGTTGTTTATCTGTTTGTTTTCAGTTTATGGAATTAAAACAGCAATGTAGCTATACTATTATAGAAATACTGTAGGGTAATTGTTCCAGTTGAAATACCTATACAGCCAGAGAATCTAGCTTTCTGTGTGAAATGCAGACACATCATTATAAGTCTTTCTCCTTTGCAGCCTCTGACCATCTTCCAGAGGTCTCTGACCACCATGCAGATCCAGATCCAGGGTCTGCTGCAGTTTGCAGTGCCTCTGTTTCCTACAGCTGAGGTATTGTGGATTTTATTTATTCATTTACTCATTTAAAGAGTTGTATTAGGGGAATACTTTTGCATAAAACTGCAGAAGTGTTTTTCAGTGACATGACTTCTCCACACAGAGAGATCTTCTTGGTATCCAGAATTTGCTCAACTCCTCAGAGGCTAGTTTGCACCAACTAACCGCCTTACTGGACTGCAGAGGGCTCAACAAGGTTTGTTCATTGCAGTCTAATTGCAACACAATAGTACAAACTAGGCCAGCTTGAGAGTTAGTGGCAATGCAGGATTTCAGTATGTTCACAAAGTGGAACTACGACCAGAGCAGAACAGGGAACTTTATTTAACTACGAGTAGATTTAGTTTCCTTTAATGTCTACCTACAACAGTGTGGTGCAGGACTGCAATGCGGTTTACATGAATAATGCTGAATGTCACTCTAATTGAGCAATTCATGAATAAATATATCTTCCTGGAGATGACACACACTAACGCTCGATGTGCTTTTTCATCTTTATTTCATTTTGTCTGCTGTGAATTCAAACATGGCAGCCAGAGTAAGAGCAACAAGGAAACTGTTTGTTGCCATTTTGTTGGTTTTCATGTTCTCTCTTTTGACCTCTTTAGGACTACCTGGATGCTATGGTGGGGGTGTGCTATGACGGGGTGGAGGGCGTGCTGTACCTCTGCCTCTTCTCCATCCTTGCAGCCTGTGCCTTCACTGTGATGCTGTGTGCCATTCCCAGGGCATGGAGACAAATCGCCTGCAGGTCAGTTTGTTCTCAGGCTTGTCTTCCTGCCTGAGCGCCCTCATTTCACCATGCAGTACTAATCTCTATGTGCACCATATACTGTAGTGTCTCAGCCAACTGATGCATGTGTGCGACTATTTTTTATGTGCAATTGGCAAGTTAGTTAGCTACAAATGCTGTTTCCACTGTGTGAGGGGAAGATGTCTGGCCCCAGAATGCCTTCTTAAAGTAAAAAATTTGCAATAATAGTGAAATAATCTAAGAAAATTCCTTGTCCACAGCTGTACATGCACACAACAGTAACAAAAAGTGTTCAGATGTACATTTTTAACTAACTTTAAGCTACCGGTAATATTCTTACTAGGGATGCACGGTTTTAACTGAAGCAGAGAAGCAATGTCAGCGGTGTGGTAGTTTTTCACGGTATCGAAAAAAGATACTCCTAAAAAAGCAGTATGCAGTACTTGCAACGTCAAAGTAATGTGAGAAGGATGTCGCATCAAATCATTCATACAGAATTTGATCATCTTAACTTAATTTTTATTAAACGATATCGGTAAATATCGGTTATCGGCCATTTGAAAAATATTAATATCGGTATCGGCCAAAATTTTCATATCGGTGCATCCCTAATTCTTACTTTGATTTTTTTCTTCCTTCATATTTAGGGAACGAGATTACGATGACATTGATGAAGAGGACCCATTCAACCCGCGAGCGAGGAGGATAGGCTCCCAGAACCCCAACCATACGAACATGCACAGCTTCTGCAGCTACAGCAGTAGCATGGGCAGCCAGAACAGCCTGCACCCCCCCGCTCCGACCGTCTCCAACGCCCCCATGTCTGAGTACATGTGAGTGAGAGAGAACAGGGTGATTTCTAAGTTTTACTTGCTAACGAGATTCATTCCTCCAGCATCTGAGGTGCGTCTTTCATTCTTTTTTCCAGGAACCAGACGGCTCTTTTCGGGGGAAATCCACGGTACGAGAACGTGCCTCTGATAGGACGAGGCTCCCCACCCCCCTCGGTGCGTTGGGTCCCAGAGACCAAGTCCTTCTTATGATGTTATTTCTTTTAGAGCTACATTTAGCCTCTAACGGACTGGAAATTCACTAAGTGGCTCAGCTTGCTTTCTTTTTTCTGAAATTATATATATTTACCTCAACAAAGCTCAAAAACACAGCCTCATGTAATATTCTTTCTTTAACGTGATCTTTTTTTCTTTTAAGTATTTAATGAGACACTGTGCCTTCAGCTGGTGCCCATAACTTACAGGAGGTTGGCTTATGGTGCCAGAGCAAAGAAAGGAGAAGTAATGTAGTTCATATTTAATAGGGACAGAACACTATTTAACTTCTTTCAGGCCCATTCCCGGGAGAGAGTTACATAGGTCTAAACTCTTAAACTGGTGTCACTCAGGGTTTTCTTCCTCTTCACTGCTGGGCCACATGTCTTATATCACAGAGATAAAAATAGAAATGTCTTTAATTAAATTTTCATTGGGCACAGCCTCTTAATAACGTATTCCAGTCAGGTGTACTTAGATATGTCATTTAAACATTTAAATGCATGTTAGGTTGACATTTATAGTTCAATCTTTTTTTTTTCTATGTCTGGTCAATTTGTGGTGAGTGTAGAAATTTGAATGACTAAATTTATACAGTTATCATTACTGTCTATATAGAAAGTTTTCCTTTTTATTTCAATCATCCTAATCATGAAATGAAATGTACTTTATTATCATTATTCAGCTCATGAAACAGAAACTGTAATATCCTCTGCCTTATTATTCATTTCCTAATTAACACCAGCAAGAATATTTAAATTGTCCCTCATGACTACAACTGTGCAGCACCATGCAGTCGTCTTCTGCTAACAGCTTCTTTAATTTTTTTTTATTTGTTTGTTTGTTTGTCATATGTGTGTGTTTGTGTGTGTCTGTTTGTATCTTTCATTTCTATATTCCTTCTTTTTTTAATCAACTTTTGGAGATATACTCTCAGCAGTATAGAAACCGAGTAAGTCTTTTCTGCTCTTCCTCAGGATTAACTCCCTTCCTTTTTTCTTCTGTTGCACTCTATCTCCATCTCTCACCTCTCTCCGTTACCTCACGTAACTTTGGTTCCTGTGCAGTTTTTCTTGTTTTGGCATGGCTTTCATTCCCCACGACCTGTTGTCCTCATTCCACACAGTTTCTCTCACGTAGAAAGGGTTTTGTCTCCCCCTGGTGTTCACATGGTAGTACTGCAATCCCTTGCTATTAGTTCTGTGTGCATGCAGTTCTGCTCCAATCATTCAGATCTACCACTTGTGCTGTGACTAACTTCTCAGCAGCAGGGTTCGTGTTCAGTGAAATGAAATATGTTTAACCTAGGAAGGTTTTTAAATAGAAAAAGTAGTCAGGGATATATCTGAGTTGAAGTAGGTATAATTTAAAGGAGTAATTCCACTGAAAATGTATTTTTTGCTTACTTTAAACATGAAATTTGGCATGTAAAAGTTTCTATCTTGCTCATTCATTAACATTAGCGACACAATATCTTACACCGCAATTAGCAGTGTATACTCTTGATACCCCCCCCCCCCCCCCCATCCAAACCTGCCTCAGACAATTGAGAGGCAAGAATTTAATCCTCAAAAGATAGGTTTTCAGTGGATTCCTCCTGCAAGCACCTACCACCCCCCCCCCTTTCCCTCATTTAACATGATTATTCTGCTCATCGCCATCAGCTCAAAGAATGTTTGTGTAATTATTTATGTATCTTTGTCTTTGTCTTTCCTTTAAAGTACTCTCCCACTATGAGGGCCACCTATCTGTCCATGACCGAAGAGCAGAGTAGACACTTTGGAAACGACTTCCAAGTTTAGACTTCTTTACTTGCCCGAGGAGAGGAGCGGCATCACACAACCTCAACAAGATAGGAGTGTGTAACTCTTAAAGGCATCGCAGAGGACAGTGTGCAACATCTGGCTAATCCTGGACTCCAGTGTGTGTAGTCTCAGACCAACAGAATGATTTCTGTACTGTTCTCTATGTTCAAAGCTCCTAAGATGCTATAAATTTCTTAACCTGCTCTTAAACTGCTATTGTGTTGGCTTGATACCTCACACAACCTTGTGAAACATGTTCAAAAATGTTGAAATTGTGACTGAAGATTTCTTTTTCCGACTCTTCAAAGCTTTGAGATGGGGGTGTGTGTATTACTTCTGACAACTTAAATTCAGGTCTCCAAAGAGTAAAATGTGAACACAGTTGCTGATATTATTTTCTATGTACTATGACTCGAGACGGACGTTGGTGAAGCACAAAGCTGGCTATGGCAGAACACTGCAGGAGGTAACGGTGAGGAATAATGTACCTGCTTTTCCACACATGCAAACATGTCTACAGATGAAGCTTTACGTCTCCGAAACCTTATCAGACGAGACTACCTGGAGACCACGGCTTCTGTAAATAAGTTGTACGATAACAGACATTCTGGTTTGAGTTTGCCCGAACTTTGTGCCATTATATGTTTTTTTATCTAGTTTTTTTTCTTTATGCAGTTTCACATGAGATTTTTTTTTTCATTTTGTACTTTTAAAGGGTCATTAATTTATTTTGTCTATAACTTACCTAACGATAGAGCTGTTATTTATGTCATGACTTGGGAAGCTGTGCTGCTCTAACTCATCCAAACAGCACATGTTTGTATTAACTAACAGTGACATTTTGTTCTTTCATAGGGATTAAAATACATGGAGTGTTGTTTATTAATACCTTTTTGTTTAATTTCGGCATGTTACACTGTATAGGCACTAAGAGTGGTGCTTAATTTTGTGTGACCCCCCCCCCCCAGACGTCAGGGTCTAATAGTGAGTTAATTAAACCAACTTTGAGTACAACTTGATGAGTCTTTATTGTGTTGATGGATGTGGCTTAAAAACATCAGGATCTGACTTTTTCTACTTACTTTTTACTTCATGATCAGAATTATCAGATACTATTAAGTCTTTCTGACCTTGTATACCTCACAAAAAGCAGTGTTTACTAAATATTGATATTTTACTTCATTCTTCTTGCATCTATCATTGAAAAATGTATTGAAATCATCTTTTCCCTCTTATCTCATGGGGGATAGATTATCTAGCATCCTTGTCTACTGAACTGTATATGATTCAATAATTGTTATGGAGTCAAAGAATTACTTTCCACAAAGAATACTTCTTTATTGCAAATGCTTTTCCAAGACAAAACCATTGCATACAACAGAAAACATGGCACAAATAAGCAAAAATGTAAAAGTACATGTGCAGATTTTCTTATCATCGATATTCAAACATCATTTATTTTTTCCATTATTCTCTACCTTTCCCTCGGATTCTCATTTTATGAGTTAAATGTTCTGTATCGTGTAATTCCCATCCAGTGTATCCATCCATCTTGCGCTGGGAAATTCTGCTTCACACCATTTCCTCAAAATTGCTTTTTACAGGCAGGTTAACAAGTTCTACAAATGAGCGTCCTGTCTTTGCACAATGTTATCCTTCATATTTGAAAAGTACAGTACCTTACAAGTCCCTCAGTTAATTCAAGCCATAACTCCGAATTCGAGTAATTGTTGAATGAACATTCATCAGGAACTTGAGGACAAGACTAAAATTCATGAAATGGTCTAAGTTATTACCCTATTTTGTCTCCATGCTCATATTATTAAAAGGTGTCTATTTAAATATTAATTCAATGTTCAGTAATGGATCAAAGTGAATTATTTAATCAGTGTTTTCTGCAAAGATGCAACAGTCTGTGCTGTTCTTCAAATATGACCTTTGTACCCAAATGGCCTATTCTTTTTCCTATTTATATTGACATGCAAAAATTATGATTCTTGTTCTCTCCATCAGATGCTGATATAATGTCGAACAATACATTTAATTCGCAATCTTCATTATTCTACATTTCTTTAACAGTAGATGCTGATTATGGGTCTTAAATTCTAGTATCATGTGTATTGACGCCTGAGTTCTCTGAAACCTTTTAAAACATTTTCTTGACTAATACTATATGCAATCTATACCAGACTAATTCACACAATGTGATTTTTTTTTTTTGTCAGCAACTCCTGTAACTGAGATAGAATATGGGTACAGCTGGTCCAGGTCACACGTCTTGAAGCAATGATGTGTTGATTCATATTCAAAATTGGCCTTTTTGCACAATAAAAAATGTGCACGAGACAGAAATTGAGATAACTTCTTAATTCAAAATGGTTAAGAGATAAAGGATCTTCACATTTTTTTATGCAGAATTTTTTTTGTGTTTAATGGATTAATTTAAAAAGATGTGTTTTGTTTTATATTGTTATCTTTTCTCCCATTATCTCCCCTAAAACTTGTGGGCAACATGAATGTGAAATACAAGTTAAACCAGCAGATGTCAGCACGGTGCTGTAAAAATACTACAAGCTGTTACTCTAGCTTAGGTGTTCGCAAAGTAGACATTTTGGTAAAACCTCCCCCACAAACTACACGTAAAAAAAAAAATTAAGGCCTTTCATTCAATTATTTTAAATGTCCCCAATGTCTTTAATAGCCATATAGCTAGGTAACGTCAAACTCTGATATATCAAGTAGTGTTGTTATTTAAGCTAGCATCATTCACTACCAGGCAAAGGGAAAGATTTAGAACTGTTGGTCACAGTTAATTGATGTGTAAAATATTGTTTTATGGGTTTTAAAGATATATTCAGCCCAACAAAAGTGTTTCCAATAACCTCAATTTAATAATACGGTTACAAAAAGAGACCGTTAGATTTGCCCAGTTACAAAGAAAGAGGCACAAACTTTGAATCCGCTAGATTTTATGTTGCTATGCGACGGTTCAAATTGAAATATCCTTCTTGGGAGTTAAAAAAAAAAAAAAAAAAAATATATATA
>JAOXYM010000023.1:6404884-6417606 GCA_028567055.1 Leptatherina wallacei
CCCAGAGTCAGAAGCAGACATGGAGAAGCTGCATTCAGCTTCTATGCTCCACATGTCTGGAACAAACTCCCAGAAAGACTCAGATCAGCAGAAACACTCAGTTTATTTAAATCCAGGTTAAAGATCCACTTGTGAACCAAGATTTCCATAAATCCCCTTTGTTTTCTCATAAATGCTGGCTCAAACTACAAGCCAAATGTCCTGACTTTGTTGTCCACTCTCTTGTTCTCAGTGATGATTTTCCAAATCAGTATTTGTTTATTTATATAAAAAATAAAACATAATGTGGTAAAGCATAAAAGACCTGTCTCTTAACTATAGCCCACTAGCATGATCTGCTTCTTATAAGAATGACAAAAGTTATGAGAAAAAAACAGCAAACAAAAAGAAAAGGGAAAAAAATCCTTTCAATTCAACATGAGTAGGAATAAAGTCTAATTTATTGAATCCCCACCTCTTTCAAATACATGCGAAAACATAAATTGGCATCCACTGTTTGGTTATACACACACATGCATGCAAGGTATCATATCAGGTTATTTTTTTTATTTAGCTCTCTTTATTCTAGGAGATGGGATCTGTAACCCATTTTGAGAAAGACGGCGTAATGTCTGTTCTAAACCCAATGAAAGTTTTTTGTGTAACGCGGCTACAAAAGGCCTGAAGCCACAAAGAAACAGGGAAATGGCTGCTTTTGTGTTTTACTCATTCTGTCCTGTCTGATGGAGGCGAAATGGGCTAAAATGCTGAAAATAACATGCTGCTGAGTAGCACTTTGCTATTACTGTTATTATATGTGAGCATGGGTGTGAAGTTAACTTGGCACAGTACTGAATGGATCTCTGAACAACTTGTTGCTGCCTCCATCTAAAAAAAGATCCTCTGAGGATCAATGCTTACCAAAGTGCCGCCATGTTTAGTTTTTTTCTACACTTAATCTTTGTATCTGACTGAGGAGAGTCACATCATAATGTACAAATATACTAAATATGGATTTGTCATAAATGATGAAACATGAACCAAAATGTTCTTCTGGATACAAATTCATCTAAACTGTTTAGGACAGCATAGAAATGAAACAACAGAAAACAGGGAATTAAATCCCATAATATCATACAACAGGACTCGGCTGATTCAGATGTTTATTTTTCACAGAGAAATATAAGATATTTCACTTGATATTGCTTGAACATGTCTGAGTCTTAGTCAGTGCAGATTATCTTTAAGCTTCTGTTTGACTTGATTTTAATCCAGAAATGTCACGTTTCATGCTTTACAGTAAATGTAGCCGTACAGGTGAGTCTCAGGTGGATTCTCTAGAGCTCAGATTTTCAGTCTGAGGTTAGATGTTGACCCAAAAAGACCTTTGAGATCTCGAGTGAGTGCATATCGACATGTTGTTGTCTTGGTAATTGATGATTACCCTACTTTGTGTGTTATGTCCAACATCCGGGCCTCAAGTTTACTTCTGACCTCTTACAACAGCCTATTGAGTTTTCCTGCTGGATGTTTGTAAAGATCAACCTAGTTTCTTCTGCCTGTCCGGCTGTGTTTTTGACTGTTTTACATTACAATTGCCCCAAAAATCTGTGAGCACCATAATTCTTCCTGGAAGGACTAGAGGAACAAAGAGAAGCTGATTAGCTTCTGTTTGGGATGCAGGAACGTTGCCATTTTTCTGAAATAAGAACATCTGACACATGGATGCCTGGTGTTTTTTTATTGTTGGATGTTGAGAGTGTTATTATTTGTAACATCATGGCACCTTGATTTCTCATCTGCTGTTGTTCCATGTTACAATACACAAAGGGTATTGAACAGGAGATGAAAAAATTAAGGAATAAAATAGAAAAGAAAGGAAGGAAGAAAAGTCATTTGTGTCATCCTGTTTGTAGTTCTTCAAGATCTCTTGTTGCATTGCTCCATCGGTTGAAGTCATATAGTGTAGATTGTTGAGTGTCTGAGTTGAAATTACATAGACCCTGACCCGATGGTGGCAATTTAACATTCAATTGCCACAGCCAGACATCTTATGTAACCTCAACTGTAGAGCAGCCCTCGCCATCAAGCACAGTGTATCAGGTACACAGTGGTCAAACAGACACCTCCAATCATGGAGAGCCCCTGAAACGGGATATTCAGCGGCATTGTCGGGGTGCAGAGGGCAGCACTGAAGGTCTCTATCAGATAACCACCTGCAATTGTGTGCGGTGGATTTTTCCAAAGCTTTAGTTGCATTTCTGAAAGGGCAACTTGAAAGGTCGCCCCACCGAGGTCACCGCTTGGACCTGATTGCTTGCTTTTTTTTTTTATGTGATCTTGATCTTTTGTTCTTTGCTGCCTTCTCAGCACAGCACACAGATGAAATTCTTAAACATCTGCTGTTATGTCACCATGCAGGAAAGAAATACAGTGACTCACACATATACATACTTCTGTCATTTAACGATGCTGGTTATTACTCTAGAGATGAATAACTGCACGGAAATGAAAGGGAAATATGTGTTGGTGACTCATAGGAAGTCAGCAGGATAGTCTAATAGTCCTGCTGTCTAATGGCTTATTTTAGTCATGCTTTTCCTCAGAAGATGTGACTGAAAGAATATTTACTCTTCCAACTATACTTTCACTAAGTGCACCATAGTAGTTGCTGAGATTCTTTTTTTTTTTTGGATGGGCTGGATGATATTGTCCTCCCCAGAGCTACATCCACATTTCAGTCCAAATTACTGAAATTTTTTTTTTCTTTTGCTGGATTAGAATAACGCCGTAATGAGTTGGAAACATGCTTCCATGGCAACCACTTTGTCACAAGAGGATGAGGGTTTGAACAAGGATAGTGTCTCAGGGGAGCAATTAGATGCAGAGATGGACGTCCAACTCAAGATGTGACACATGGACAAAACGCTCCTCTTAATCTTTATGATCCATGATCAACCTGTGAAGCTGGTGGATGTAACCTCATGGCCTTTGCAGCCAGAGCCACAAAGACGAGACGCAAATGTAAACAATAAAACTTGACATCAATACGAGTGGCAGGAGGGTTCGGCTCTATCACTGCGATTCAGACCCCAACTGTGTGTTTTTGTTTAAAATGGTCGTCCATCTGTTAAGACTTGTACTATCTCATCTTTCCTCTCTTTGGGATGCTTTTCTCTGCACTTGTCTGCTCATTTGACAGTCTTCTTATGAATTTCATATGATATCTTTTACAAAATGCAGCAGTTTCTCTCCAGTTCTACCTTCTGGGAGTCAAAACCTGCTTATGAAGAATAATGGATATTATATTCAAGCACACATGTACAAAACAGGACGAGAAATTTGCTTCTAGTTCGGTCTAGTATCAAAGCATTACTGACAGCTGCTACACTACTGTCAATCTGAAATTTCTTAGTGACCCAAACCTTTATATTAGTGTGATGAACCTGTGTCTGAAAGGTGTGCAGCTGCTGACTTTTGTTGCCTGCGTTGGCAGCGCCTGCTGCTTGGCACGCATCAGCCGAGGGCGTCAAGACTGAACCACCCAGGGCTGTCTGGCTTGTGAAACTGCACCACATCCAGGCTTTGAATTATGGATCTGCGGTGGGAGCGAGCGGCGCTATAATCAGCAAGATGGCCAACCAAGTGATCCCTGCTGGTTTAATGAGCAGCACGGCAGGTGCCGTTGATCAGCCAAGAAAGGCACGGGCCGAGGTGCTTCATCGCACCCCGCTGCTTTTTATTGTGTTTAGAAAACTCCATCACACTAATTGGTTTCATGTCATGGCATAAGCAAGCTGTTGTTTGACTTTGGCTCCTTGTGAGGATATGAATATTTTAGGAGCTTCTTTTTTCATGGCTGCAGCGTGGAAACCCACGCTCTGGCCATTTTATTATGTTAACCTCCGGGGTCAGGTTAAATTGAGACACACCCTGCATCCAAACGAAAAGATGCATGGCATGTGATGCACGGCGGCAAACTACACAACATGATTAAAAATCCTAAAAATAACATCATATGAATGGGGGCTGTGAACCAGGAAATTGCTTTCCTTTTTCTCGTCGTGCGGTTCGCAGATCCTTTTGGTTTCTTGCCCACTTGTGTCAAAATTGATGACTGATTTAGTGGCACCCATGAGTTAGTCAGCAGCCAACGAAAGGGGTGATTCGAAACAGCGCTGAAAGCATCAGACTTCACTCAGTTTAAAGCTTTTATCCTTTCTGCGAGAGCATGATGTATAAGCTAAACCAGTGAGCTAATGTGAGGGCTAAATGTTGGATGGAAGTCATGCAGTGAACTCTACACACTGTTTCTGACTGACTGCAGGAGTACAGTGGCTGCAATTCTGGGTGATAGAGATATTAAGAAATAGATACTTAATAGATATGCTGAAATGGTAGAGTTTTTCAACAGTAACTGTGTGGATTTCTTAACAGTGACACCATATCAATTTAGAAATTTCTATGTAAGGATGTAGGGGCTTGTTGTGTTTGGAGAATGGTTGCCTTGCAGCTGTCCACTGACTCATCCCTGTTTGAAGCCTGCTCATGATTCAAGTGGCCCAGAATGAGAGATGAACTGGTCAGTTTATATGGGGTTGATTCTGCCAGCTGACAGTTTGTGCAGCTGATTTAGATGATAATGGATTTAGTGTTTAACAGAGTTCACTTATGGCTGAAAGTTGTGATAATGTACCGTATATAGGTGTAATGTTTGACAATATGATCGCTAATTTGATACTTAAATGAATGATGATTATTTAATCAGTGATTAACCGCTGTATCTTTATGTTTTATATATAATTATTTCCTCTTATTGCTAAATGGAAAAGATAATAAGCATGAGTATCAAGCCAAGCGTGGGCCAGGCTCCTTTAGAGTCAGTCTGCCCCCTTTTTCATCACAGCATGAAAACGCTTCCAGACATCTAGGAACATCTGGGAGCCCTTCAGTTTTTGTTTGAGGGCTTTTTCCCCCTCACTTGTTCATCTTGCAGCAGGCTTGTTGTTAAGCTTTTTTTTAAATCATTCTTTTTGTGTAAATGCAGCATTATAGTTTGCTTTTTGAGCATCTAGGGTGTTTGTTATTTGTTTCTTTCTTCTTTTTTGTTTTGTGTTTAGATATTGTAACTGCACCGTAAACCGAAATTGTGTCATTAGATGCTGTTATATGTGATTATCTGTGTCATAAGTGCTAAAAATGAAAATTAAATGAAATAGTGACATGTTGGTCGACAATGAAACAGGAATACACTGCAACAGCATATGTAAAAAGAAAAAGGGAGATACATGAAGAAAAATTTGGCAAAAATGGATATAAACTATAAATCCATACTGAATCTTTGAGCTGTTTCTCATCATCGTGTTGTAAAAGCCATCCTTCTTTCATCCTCAGCTGCTTTACACAGAATGATGTTTGCCTCTAGAATTTTGAAAACGTGGTTCGGATGAGCTTTTTTTCAACAGTCCTGTAATGTGTGTGAACTAGTTTATATCGGAGACATGAGTCCTCCTTGTCACAGTCCTCCTCTGTGGTCAGTCATGCTTTATGCCTCCTTTCTACTACTCACAAACCTGCTTGTTACTATTTTCTTAGTCGCAGAGTGTGTATGGGTAAATGTTTCCATGCAACTGCCAGAGGTAGAGAGGATATGTGGGAGATTTCACATGTTCCAGGAGTCTGCCATGTTCCTTAACCTGTTCTGTACTCTGACTGGCTGTCAGGGCTCAACTGCTAATACTGACCTGTGCCTCACCTCAGACTCTTTGTTTCTCGGAAGCCTCTTAATTGTACACAGAGGACAGGCAGTGAAGGGCGCTTGCATGTGTTGATGACGTCTGGATGGCTCTGTATAGTCCATCACTGGCCTCCATCAGACATCCATTCCTATTATCTCATTGTAGCCATCACCTTCCAGTTTCATCGGGAGACTTAAGAAAATGAGTGGCTTAGAATCCTCCCGAGCAGCAGCTGCTGTGTGGATGTTCGTGGGTGGAGCTGAGGAGGTACTGTAACACAAGAAACACAGGCAACAGATGGGACTATAGGTGTCATCATCACCTTTAGCTTTTAATGATTTTCCTAAGTGCATGTGCAGAGACAAAGCTCTGCATGGACACTTGATCCCTACTACACTTGCAGTTATGTAAGAGCATTGTTGCGTTTATTAGCTTTCTCAAGGAGCCCAATTACACAATTACACAGGCACATCATGCATATAATAGCAGGCCTTGTCCACTTTAACAAAAAAAAAATTCTTTGTTAATCCTTTTGGGTTTTTTTAAACTGTAAATGTAAAACAGTGTCACATTTTAAAACATATCAAACAATACAAATGTGTAATATGTACATACATGTGTGTGTGTGTGTATATATATATATATATATATATATATATATATATATATATATATATAAGCAAGTTTATAGCACATTTCGTGTACAAGACAATTCAAGGTGCTTTACATAAACAGAAGCATCGCAGCGGGGTGCAGAAGAAGCATGAAGAAGTATAAGAAAACAAACTTTTAAAAGAAATGTGACAAATGGATTACATTATTTATTATGTATTTATTAGTTATTCATATTAGGGTGACATAATGAAAAATAGTTATACCCTGTTTATACCCATGGCTATGTTTTCTATGTTTTCCTTGTATTTAGCATTCTATACCCTTTAGTTAACCAGTGTCGGCACTTCTACTGTCTCTGCGCTCATTTACTGTATTTCAATGCAACTGAATTCCTAATAAAGTCGTACTTATTTAAATTTTTTCTGCTTCTGTTGTCAGACGGCACAGTGAGTCGAAAATATTGACTGAAATGATGCCAATAAAGACCACATGTAACCAGCAGTAAATGATTTTACAAATTCATCTTATTAAACCACCTTTAACACCCGTGTGTTATTTGAATTTGTTTGCACTTAGATTTATTCATACAATGAATGTGAATATTTCTTCACATAAACAGCTCACAGTAAGGCTGTTGCTCTGCAGAGCCGTGAAACATGAAAGAGAAGTTGTTTTATACTCAACAGACAGGAGGGAAGTTTGTCCAACATGTTGCTGCATTTAACAATGCTTGATTTTCTTTCATTTCTATATCACACAACTAACCACTCAGTCATTTCATCTGGCTTTCTGGTCCACACACGTTACCAGTCAACTGTAATGGAATTTATTAGTACTCATATCAGAACTCGGTATTGGCAAGTACTCAAATTTGAGTACTTGTACTCAGTTTGTAAAAAAGTAGTATCGGTGCATCCCTATTTTGGATAGCTGTCAAGTTAGTAACTACCAGGAGAAGTTGTACGTCAGTGTGCTTACAAATAGAGACGGGAAGCAGGTGAGGGGCTGCCTAAGTTGTGATTGAAGGCAAATATGAGCATTTTGAAGCAGTCTTACAACTGAGCTGCTTTTCCTGTTCTCTCAAGCTCAAGGACTCCTGGTGTTTGCCACTTTTTTAGTAAACTAATTCTTCAGACTATTCTCACATTGATTGTGAGGGATATCAGACTGACTGAGTGACTGAAGAGCTTCTGACCCTGGATATCAAAAGAAGTACACCTTTGTTCTCAGTGTCTTTTTTCTGAAACACGATCAGAAGTCGCACGTCACTGCAGCCATTTGGACGAGGAAGAGGAAGAGGGATCAGGAAGAGAACGGCATTCGTTTGCTTCACGTTTTCCTCGTTCCGAGATCAAGTGTTGCTTCTTCTCTTCCACCTTTCTTTCTTTACTCCTTTCCTTGAGTGCTGCGTCCTCCTCTCTCCTGTCCACCTTTTTTTACTTATTGCAGGCTGTGCAAGCTTGCCTTGCCTCCCGCCTTCATGTGTTGTTGTCAGTTTATTAAAAGTGAAATCTCCCCCCCTCTTGAATTTCAATTGAGAGGCTTCAAAGTGAGCGGCTCAGCGGTTGAGGGCGTCATCAAACAAGCGGGGTGCTTAAGCGTTACGGATCTTAGAGGACTCTCAAGGTCTGCTGCTAAATGAAACTGACCAGCTGATCACACCTCGCAAAATCCCAGCTGGTAAAAGACTTTAGGGTCTCCACATCTTGCCGCTGGAAACTTGAATGATCATGATGCTGCAGCGTGTTAGAGTAAATTGCACCCACACCGACTCTGTGGTCGGTCAGCCATTTTTTATTTTCTCTTTTATTTTAACGCCATGCTGTTGTGCTTGTCCCTGAAAGAATCTTTGAGAGCTTTCATTTACTGGTGGTTGTGGGAATAAGAGTTAGGCATTGTCAAGTAGCACAGCTGGAACAACGTGACATTTCAGTCTTTGCATGTTCACATAAAATGCGACGGTGCCGCTCACACTGTGCACCGCTTTTTACAATGTTCCCTTTAAATATACTTGAGTTTGTATCTGTCGTCCACATGCTGTGGATGAGTTTGACGTGCGGGCTGCTTGTTCAGTCATTATGACCGGGAACCAGAACATTTCAGATGGCCTGTGGGGATTGCTATTTGTATAAATGAGTGCATACATGCTGTGTCTGTACCATGCAGACTGCAACAAGAACCACCTGTTAAATACCCAAGACAGCTTCCATTGACATTTCCGTTCTTTTCATCTTCTCCTTTTCATCTGTCTCTTTCGCCCTGATCAAAACGCGTTTTTTGATTTGAACAAACTACATATTATATGTATTTTTTCCAGCGGGAGAATGAGGTTAGCCGAGTAGTTCGATTGACTTGAAAAAAGTGTAGTGTAGTGCGCGGTGCGTGGAAGGCATCACTGTGAGCTCCCAGGCCGGCAAATCCCCACATATGAGAAAGCGGGCAGATGGAAAATCAGAGACAACAGGTTTATGTGGCACATTGACATTTACAGATATATACATCTAAATTACCATTTCGCCTTGGGGGGGGGGATTGTAATTTCCTCATATTTGAAAATAAAGGGGAAAAAAACTGTAATAATACAGAAAAATCTGTTATAATACAGTTTTTTTTTACAGTGTGGATTTTTACCAACTTCACCTCTGACCAGCATTGATGGGATCACAGCATCAAAGTTGCTAATTAGCTTTATGCTATATTCTCTATATGCAAACACCAGTGGTTCTATATGTCCTCTAAGTCTCCTTGCAGTGTACCTGACAAATAATCTAATAAATGTATAAGATAAATGGGCACAGCTCACTTTATCGTCATAGAAAAACATTTACTGATCGTACATTGATTAACACCGGGGTCACAGACAAAAAGACACAAGACTGTCCAATTTTACTTGACCTCAACTTGCTTTCTGTCCTTTTTAACAAAAGCCATCACTAATGTTTAAGGATTCCCTGTGTTCCATGTCTCCCATCTTTCTTTACATTCAGCTCTGTAGTTTGCTCATAGACAAACCAAAAACATGAGAAAAATAGTGGTTGATGATCATTAAGGGGATGCTGGACCTCATGTTGTTGTGCTGGAGATGTGTATTAATTAAACGGTCAGCAGCCTCAGGAAATGTACCAGGAACTGATTTTAATGATTCACAGCGCTGAAGGTCGTGATAGCGTCTGGCATCTTTTTAGAACTGTATCACATGTGAAGTGACTCGCTTGGAAAAAAAACATCCCTGACAGCTGTTACTACAGATGTGCATTATATTTGTTTTTTGTTGTTTTGTTTCTGGGTGTCTTTTTTTGCCTGTTACATTTATGTGTTAATGCACATTTTCATTTAAAGAAAGACTAGACTAATTAGACCTTTTGGCTGTTAGAACAATCCGACACGTCAGTCATCTACTCCCACCAGAGTTGAGTTGAGAGAGTAATTTGTGTTTCACTGACATTTCGACTGTCCTTTCTGCTTTCACCTTTGCTGCACTTCCAAGCCTCCACTCACTTAACTGAGATCACATTTGCACATTAGCACAGCTTCCTACAGTGATTGACAAAGAGACGCATAATCAAGGTAATTGGCCACTGAAATGTCAACACGGGTTAACTGCCTACTGACTTTTTCTTTCTTTCTCCATCATTAGATGGTGGTTCTGATGGACCCTATGGAAGATCCAGATGACATCCTGCGTGCCAACCGCTCCAGGGAGAAGACTTACATGTTTGACGTGGCATTCGACTTCTCAGCCAGTCAGGTTAGTCAGACATAAAAGCTGAATGAATCAAATTCTCCATATTTGTGTTCATCTAATGATTTTTTTCTCCCTCCGGTGCAGGAAGAGGTTTACAGATCTACAACCAAAGGTCTGATCGAAGGCCTCATATCAGGCTACAATGCCACTGTGTTTGCCTATGGACCCACAGGTTTGTGTTTTTGTGTGACCCAGATACATGGTGCCCTGTCTGAATTTAGATGCCTTCCACCAATTTCATCTGTCATCTTCCTGACACCTGTTTTAGGTTCCAATTTTAGCAAAACGTATGGTGAGAAAATGAGTCATGCTCCTCCTCCGACATGTCAAGTGGATATGACAGATTGTCAAAGACTAGTTGAACTCTGTCAGTCAATCAAATTAGCCCACCTTTCTCTTTGTTTCTCCAACTCTTTCCCCATGTTTCCCGTACAACCGTTCCCAGAAGTTCCCTGCTGTCGATCTCATCTCTTGGAGACGTAAACGCAGGAGTCAAATTAGTTTTTTATCAATTAAGTTTTTGTGGAAACAAAAGCCAAAACTCACCTTAAATCTATTTTAATCTTCGCCGGCTGCTAAGGAGAATGATCGGCCCTTTGGCTCCATCACCATTTTGGTCCTGACAGCTTGTGTTTATTGTGTCTTGTTGGTAGGTTGTGGGAAGACATACACCATGCTGGGAACAGACAAGGAGCCAGGCATCTACGTCCGCACACTGAACGACCTTTTTCGTGCCATCGAGGAGACCAGCGATGACATGCTGTACAGCGTCTCCATGTCGTATCTCGAGGCAAGTCTTCTTCCAAGGAGCTGGCCTCCAGACTTAAAGACAGAATCATTCAGCCAATGCAGCAGCAATGTCACATCATCTAGTAGTCATTCATTTATGATCGCTGCTGATTTCAACTGTAGATAATTATCACTTCCTCAGTCCGGTATAACCGCAGGACTGGAAGCACCAGTCCTAACATGTAGCATGCCAAAATCAAGGGGAGAAACTCAGATAAGACAAGACTCTACCAAGCATTGTCATCCAAATTAAACACAGATGTAACAAAAAGATGAGAACAGTACTGTCCACTTCAGTGCTTCTGCTAATTTCTCCACTTCAAAGAAACCATCCAAACAAGGTGTCATACGAAAGCAGAGACTCTGCTGATAACAAAGATGTCTGTCTCATCACTGTGTGAGAAACACTCACACAGTGAGTCATAAAGTCTGTCTTGCTTTTGCTGTTTTGTGGTCAAAAGAAACTCTTCAGTGAAAGAATGAAAAGCATTAAATTAGTCAGTTTGTTAGTTTTACTTCCTTCAGGTCAACTTGGTGCGTCAGGGCCGTTACATGGAGTTTGCTCCAAAGAATAGCCTGAATGCAATTTACAGAAAACATAACAAGGGAATCGCAGCAATGGTGTAGCTTGTCAAGTGTTTTACTTTTCATAAGTCCGTGTAACTTCAGCTTCATCATCAAAGAGAGCACAGATGGCATTTCACACAAGTGCACCAGCTCTCTTTAACACCAACTTACACGCAAAGTGTTACACAGTAAGGAACACATTTTACACGGGCTGTACTCTTATATGTGCAGGGAGCTATCATCCTGTTGGCGGGGTGATTATCTCTTCCTCTGTCAGTGGCTGATCAGGCACAGATGAAGCAGCAGGCTGATGATGTGGCTTTCTCTGTCTGCCTGCTGGCCCTGCTTCCACACCTCATTACAAAGAGGCAGGAACAGCTCAGCCTGGGAGTTTAGTGCCCTTAGCAGTACTGGATACAATGTAGTTGGTTCATCTGACTCTTTACAGCCGAGCTGAGCCTCAGTGGTCATATTTCACTTTCCTTGATTTTGGAACTTGAAATGTATGTTGTCACATTGTAAGTTTGTAGTAAAGTGGTCATAATCAGATGTTCTGGAAAACAGCAGGAGCGTGAAGAAAATGGGATTGATTCAAAGTGTTCAGGCTGTCACACAGAAGAGGAAGAAAAATCGAGCACAAAAAGCCGATGCAGCTGATGAAGAGTGACAGGGAAAGAGGCAGATGATGAATAGAAAACTGTTTTCAAAGAGCCAACATGAAAAGAACATTCAGCCTTCAACAAAAACTGAAAGTGGCACAAATAAGCACTTGTTGGCCCCAAATTTTTATCTTCAAGGAAGCAGGATTGGATTTGACATCAAAATTGAGCTTTTTGTTTTCATTACCAGACACTGTCATTATGCACACTGAGTGACAATAGCACTGAGGAGCAGCTCTATAGTTTCTCTCCAGGTGGGTGGAAATGAATTTGTTTCTCTATGAAAACAGCAGGCGTGAAATCTGAATGCTCTCTGACCTGTATTGATCTCATCAGGATGAATCCTTAGACGAGTGGGGGTGTGTGACGCATGTGTTTGCGGTTTCCAGGGAACAATCTGTTACCGCTGCCACCTCACCGCAAAGAGGTTAAATGTTGTTTTATAGCCCGATAGAGTAGAGAGCGCACATCTGTTCCTTTTCTCGTTCAGATCTCAGTGTGCACGTGTTGAATCACGGACACGTGCACAGAAATGAAATGGAACCTGCTTGGTTTTTTTCTTTCTAATGAAATGATGTGCTAACTTGGATGGTTCCTGACTTGTTCTCTACATGAGTTGGGTGCAATCTG
>JAOXYM010000023.1:6449712-6462560 GCA_028567055.1 Leptatherina wallacei
CTTTGTGTGTATATATAGTGTGTGGAGTTTTGGCTCTTTTGTTGTTTTCTTGGTTATTGTTTTGTTTTCGGCCCTAGGTGGCCCTCCTTTTGTTTTGATAAAGCCTCCACCTATTTTGTGTTTGTCTGCAATAGAGCAGTTTGGGTCTCATTGAGACCTTGTTTTTGTTTAATGCACTATTTATTTTCCTTTTTATTGTCACGGCACCCTGTAAATAAACACTTTTAAACAAAGGATTTGTTTGTGGGTTTAATGTTTACAACCCCCTTTCCCCTAACGAGCTGGGGGTTCGTAACATAAGACAATACTGTTGCATTAGGTTTGGCTAACACACAGTAAGCAAGCTGGCTACATGTGCTTCTATTAAAACTGCTGGAAGTTTGCATTGCAGTTGTGTCTTTATGGAGTTCTTAATGATTTAGTTTGTGAATATCATGCATTTCCATGTTTTGTTAGCTGAAGGTGATGCGAAATTAAATCTGGCTTGTAATAATAAAATAGAAATAAAACTCTTTGGTTTATTTAATTTTTAAACACAGCGGGGTTCCATATAACACATAATGCACACTATAAAAGATGCCTAATTGCATCACTGCTATTAAGATATATACTTTCATCTTTCTGGTTGTTGCCTTAGTCTTAGCACAAACACGTGCTTTGCCAGACACATGAAGTGTTTAATCAATAGCTCCACTTTCCCTCCGTAAACGGGAGATGCAGCGAGTGTGCATATATTACTTTTAATATAAAGCGTATTAATAATGCATGATGGATTTTGCATACTATGCCCTCAAACCCAGATAACATGGCTGAAGACTGTTTTATTGCTTGTCTTTGCAAATTAGTCATTTAGACTTTAATCCTCTTGTTTTCAGTAGACACAGCTCCATGTCATTGCATTATTATTTCACCACGCTTCTAATTACAGCTTTTGTCATTTCTTTATTTTGGCCTTAGTTACTTTAACCTGCAGCTACCTTCAATGTCAAAAAAGACTGTTTTATTATTTTAGAAACTACAAAATGTAATTACAAATGCAGTGACACATGTGAGGACATAAATCTACCAAGTGTTTGCAAACACAAACCAACAAACACGTGCACAGAGACAGAACGAAATAAACATGACTTTGATAGATCCTTCCTTCTGGGTCAGCTTCTTTGAACATTAGAGCAAATCTTCAACTACAATGCCTGCGTAGAAAACTAAATTCTTACTTATGAAACTCAGGATAAGCATTAACAAATTTATTTGTCAAATCAAGGTGAGCTTTCAGACAGATCAACTGACCTGCATTGTGTCTTATTTTGGAGAGTTTAAACCTTCAGAGAGAAGTCATCAATATCTAATCTCAGGAGTCCTTAAAGTGCGCTCTGTTTTTTCTGCACATGTTTTCAGAGAACTGAGAGAAAATAGTGTATAAATGGATGAGCACAGATGTTGCTCTATTTCCTGTAATGAGGCTAGCCTATTGACAGATTTACAACAATAAAGTGCTTCTTGTGTACACTAATATTGACTCTCTGATGAAGTGTCTCCAGAAAAATGTGTAAAAAAAAGAGTAAGGAAAAGGTAAGAAAAAAAGGAAATATGATTCTCTTCTTTGAGAGAATTTCATGATTTTAAAATATCCAAAATAAATAATTAGCAGAGATAATAAATGAGAAAAAAGGACACTAATTAAAGAATGTTGACTTCACGTTGAAGTCTGGTTGCCAGTGTTATGAATAATAACTTCTGAATAAGTTGTCACACATCATTAAACTGGGAAACATCTGAGCTTTACCGGCTCATATTTCAAAGAATATTTGGGAATATTTAATTAACATGACCAAAGCTTCTGTGTGACTGTTTGGTGGGAGTCATTTTCATTAGTGCAGTCATGCTTATATGATGCAATTTGTTTTTAGCTTCCTCGCAGTGACTTTCTGGCTTAAGTTTTTATCAAACAGTTAATCTTTCTCAGCAGATAGATAGATATAAATATACAGAAAAGAAATTCTGCTTGTAGCTATTGATCATCTCATATGGACTTAAGTTTTTATAGCCTTTTTTGAATTTCTACATAAAAAAATACAAATAAACTAAGTGACCATTACATGAAGTAAAATCTTAAACTTTGTTAGTTTAATCTCAGTAAATCTCAATAAAGATTGCTGAACACTTTCTAGAGATCTCTTCTTATTGAATTATTATAGAAAGTGGATTAAAATGATTACATAACCCAAAATTATTTCTTAATGAGAAAAGCAGAGAGAAATCTTCTCTCTGCTAATAGATGTTTTTTTGAGACATGATATTTTAGTCTGACATACTCAGGTCAACCTGAGTATCATGAACGTGGGCGACCTATAATGTTTTTTTTATGGTAGACTTTATTTATCAAAACAATCTTTTTTTTTTTGCAGCCCACATGGTGGTGTAGTGGTTAGCACTGATGCCTCACAGCAAGAAGGTCACTGGTTTGAGCCAATTGGCTGGGAGGGGTTCAAACAGTGGACTTTCTGTGCAGTTTGCATGTTCTCTCTAATCCATTATTATTAATAAAATAATGGACATTGGCTTACTTCCTGTTTCCCACTTGGACTCCAATACTGATGCCACTCTCCTCTCCTGTATCATTCAGCACCATCCTCAGCTCATGTACTACCAGGCTTTATTTATTCAGTACAAATTGATTTTGTTTATTTTCCCCATGTGTTTTACCTTCACCCCATGTCTGATCCTCTTATGTCTTTTCTCCATTCATAACAACAACAAGAACAGCAACAATAATAATAATAATAATAATAATAATAATAATAGTACTGATAATTATTATTATTATGGATTATATTTAAAAAGCACTTTTTAGGACATTAAAAGGACTTTACATTCAATCCAATATTTATTTACTCCACAAACATTGGCAATGCTAAGCTACATATGTAGCTACAGCTGCCCTGGGTCAGACAGAGAGAAACATGGTTGCCAATCCACACCAATGGCCTTTCTGACCGCCAAATATTCATTCACAACAGCTCCTTCTGCTCTGTCTACAAATGATGAATTAAAGTTTTTCTACTATAAATGTTTCTCCACATCGTGGGTCAAAGTTCTCTTTAAATCACATGATGATAGACTTGATGAATTTAAGCAACTTTCAGTAACTGTGAAAAAGGCCAATTGATTTCATCCACTCTCAGCCAATTATTCTAACACCTGTGGTTTCCCTGTCAACGTACAACAGTAGGCTATACCGGGTTTGTTAAACCCAACACCAAAAAAAGCCTAGCTCGGTCCCAGACGACTTATTTTTTACTGAGGAATGTCAGAGAGCAGAATGGTCGCTTCAAACTCGCACTCATTCACTTCTATTTCTGTACCCACATCACAAGCAAACGCTGCACAGATGTACCTCTCTCCTGCTGCTCTGAGCGACAGAATAAGGCTAGTACTGGAACAGGAAACAACAACCACGACCAAATGCTCGGGCTGTGCTTCAGGCGTGTGTCTGCGCATGCAAATGTGTGTGTGCAATTGGTGGGAGGGGTGGCCATCTGTCCTGGCCTATTACGTCCATCACAGGAGGGCTTTTCCACACAACACACAACCTCTTAGATGTTATGACACATGAATTGTGGAAAGAAAGGATGGGGTGAGACTGACTGAGGGCTTTGTTTTCATATGGTGTTTTGTTTAATGGCTGCTTTGAGAGAATATTGCATCTTGACATCACCATCAGGGGGGGAAGTGGTGACATGGAGAGGGGATGGAGGGAAGGGCAGAGCGGTGGCGCACAGAGATGACATGGCAGATGGCTGATTGGAGATTATCACTGTGGGAGGAAACACCAGGAAGTCAATTAGGGGAGGGGACAGTGACACGCAGATGGTCAGAGGACCAATCAAATCCTTTATAATTTCTCTTTCAGTTTTAGTGTAAACCTTGAAGGTGATTATTAGACAAAAAAAATGAAGGAAAGTGCACCCCCTCATATTATGTTTGTTCAGTTTCTAGAAATAGGTTTTCACAAATTACCTTTTGAGTGAAATTGTTCGTGTGTGAAGATGTTTGTGTCCAGAACTGTTGAGTTGTGCAGTGGAGTCTGTCAGCTCCAAGCCTCAGACTTAATGAACTGTTTTAGGAGGTTATTATGGCCGAGACCTCTGGGAAGTTCTTTTAATCATTGGTAAAGGGAGAGGAACAAGATAGTGTTTGTGTGTGTCTGTGTGGTACAGATGGTGAGGGAGGGCTGGCAGAGACGGTTACAGACCAAGAAGAGGCAAGGATGATGATAACAAAACTTTTCTTTTTCACCTTCCTCTTTTCTCTCATGTTTAAAATGAGGTATTTCTTTTTCTGTCTAAATTTGACTTTGTAAAAATTTCCAAAGATGTTTTTTAAAGATACATCATGAGAAAAATCAGACATAAATAGTGCAAGGCTGGACATTTCTGTTTTTAATCTGCAGAGCAACACGTGCAGCCTCAGAAAATTGCCGTCAGAAAGCCTATATATTACACGTAGAACAATATAGAAAGCAATCCTGACCACTTCCAGATGGTGCTTTAGAGCTAATATGTGAGCATTGTAGGGAACCAATTGGATAAGAAGCTAGCAAGCAAAAAGATCAGTCTGAGCAGCTCATACAGTGGTGGAAATATTGTGTTAGAATAATAAAGTATTCATTTAAAAAATACTGGAACATTAGAAACCTCCAGGCCATTGCTCTGGCTCCGCCTTTGCATCTCACATCAGGCAGCTGCAGCTCTGAAGCTGCTGAGCAGTGCATTATCAATGAAAGCAATAAAGTAAACACATTACAGTTATAATATTTCCACCTGCATGCTACCTTGTATAATTTAGCCTCTTCTAGAAAATGACCCTCAAGTTCAACCTTGTAGGCTGTAGCCAAATGACCCCGGCCACTGTAAAGTCAAAGTAAATAAGACAAGTGTCATCAGATGCTGGCAAGCAGAAAAGGGCATGCAGAAATTTTGGAAGGACCAGATTAACACATTCATAGATCCTCCTGAATGTGAATGAAAGTGCAGACTCATACCCCAAGCCATCTTAAAGCCAGGAGAAGCTTTTTTTTTTGTAGCAAAAACTTTGAGGAACAAAAATGAGGTTTTAAAGGATTGTTAACCACAGGATGGAACTTTTAAAGTCTTCTCACAATTTGCGTCAACCTGTATCAGTGATCCTGCAGAATTAAAATGAGCAACAGTGAGCACGATTATCATCTCTTTTAAAAAGTGATTACAGGATAACTCTTTCTTTTCAGGTTTGAAAACTGTGACGTTTCATTGAGCACCCAGTTTATCCGAACATATCCTGCAAACGGAGTCCATCCAGTGTTGAAAGCAACACTTCCGTTAACTATATCTAAAGGCATCCTTTATATCTTTGACTCATTAGAGGGTTAAATCTTAACACTGCAAAAACTGCATTGTTAAAATTAATGACGAATTTTGTTGATGAAATTGAACTGAAATTTTTAAATTTGGCTTTTGGTGCAGTTAATGAATTTAACCTGATACAGTAAGTCAAGCTGTTGGATTTTCATTATAGCACATAAAAATCTTGAAATAAATTCAAAAAGACAAATGTTAAGTAAATTAGTTACATCTAAATAATACAAAAAAGACCTGTTGATAAATATCATTCCTGTATATTGCTAAGATCAGCTTAGTGTTGCCAGGCTTGGCAAGTCACATGGTTGGGTTTGAAAGTAATCAGAGGGTTTCTTTAGACGGCACAAGATAATCCATTTACACCAAAATAAGACCAACTAGATTTAAGATTCTAATACATGGTAGGGACTGCAGCTTTTGCAGTGAAGCCAAAGGCTACTTTCCACACAAAACTCACACTCTGTGTTTTATTCAAACTGAAGGATCTTTCACGTACAATGGCGCTGAATACAAATGCTACTCAAACTCATGATTGAACTGCCTTGAGCCCAAACAACAAGAAGAAAATAATCGCGTTGTAAAAGCTCAGTTCTGAGGCAGGCCAATTAGTTTCGACATGGAGAAAATAGGACTTGTCAGTAAATGTGTGAAGGGCAGGCAAAGAGAGGAAGAGAAGCAGGGAGAAGGAAGGGTTTATGCTAATGTGTCTCACTGCTGCTCCTTGTCCTGAATTCGTTGGGCCTGGAGGACGCAAACCTGAGAGGGAATCCCACGTGTGACCCCTGGAGAAGCACTTTGCCTGACACTTGGATTATTGACTGCTCTGCAGCCAAGGATATGCAAATAAATTCAAATTTTCCACAGTGCATGGTGCGAATTTAACTTTGGAGAAGTCTTAACCTTGCATCAAATTGGATGCAGCTTTGGAAGACTGGGAATAATAGATATGAATTAATATAAAATGAAGAGAACAACACCACCATGCTGATATCAAGTCTGCTTGTTACTTTGCATGCTGACATTTGTAACTTACCGCTAAATTCAGTATAGCTACAGCTGATGTGAATGTAATTTTTGTGGGTATTTTTGCATAAAAAAACCATAAAATTCAAGTCAAATTGGGACTAGGCACAAAATGTAATTGAAATACATCCTTTGAATACTTAATAAACCACTCCCTTTGGTCAAATTGAGCAATTTTCTACTCACATTCCACTTCATTTTCCACTATGTGTGTATCCTCAGGAACAGGGGTGATTTGAACTTTTGAACAAGTAGAGGAAAGGAGGAGGGGAATGAAGACTATGTAGCCTCAGGGTCTGAAAAGCAAGGCCACATGAAAACGGCTTTCTTTGTCATGGGTAGCAGGGGGCAACTCTTCTGGTAGCTGAAATAAGTCAGATTGTTTATGATAAAATGATCCTCACTCTCGCTTAATCTACTCCGTAAACATTTTAGAAAAGAGTTTAAAATCTCAGCTGATGGCTTCAAGCCTTGTTTACTTTGTGAATTATGCTCCCATTTCGAAGTGGCTTAGAAGTGCCCATCAGTGCTCCTTTTTTAATCAAGGGGTAATATCAATAGATCTTTCCATGGTTGGTTGAGGTTTGACTGATAGAAGCATGGCAGAGTACCACTCTTATGCATCCCTCTCAAGCATAATTAAGATACTTGCTGATTACAGACTTGCCTGATTAGAGCTGTTCATTATGTCCCAGGTTGAGAGCTTTCACACTGGCTGCAGACAATCATTGATGTCATTCAACAACATCAGGTGGATGAAAGCTTAATGAACCATAATGGGGCACTTTTTCTGCCTTTTATCCATCTTGAAAACATTGTCAACAAGTATAGGTGTCTGCTGATCATCCGCAAGCAACAAAGCGTTCGCTCGAGCACTTACGAATCTTTTTCTGCTGTCCCCATTTCCCAAATCTTCCCAGAGTGAAAGACAAAGCTGCCAGGCTTCCCTCCTTGTCCTCAACCTCCTCCTCTGTTATTTCCTCTCGTCTCGCCCGATCTGTCAGTGAGTGTCTCACAGCCATCACTCTGTCTGACAGACGGATGGTCTAAGAGTCGTCAGTCACTCCACTGCCTCTCTGCAGCCGTCAGCACCAGCCGGCAGGGACACCCCCTGCAACAAAGCCGTCAAACTGCAAATGAAGAAAGGCCCCTTGCCACCGAATTTGTGGGGGAACATGAGAATGCTATGCACACTGATTAAGAGCCTTGCTTTCTCATGTGGTTATAGCTTACAGTGGTGGATGTTAAGTTGAATTTAACAGTCAGAATGAGGAAAGATCTTCGAATTTGTGCAAAATGCTGGAACGTAGATGCAGAAGTGACCAAAAAAGCTGTGTTCTATGACAAATGTTTCGTAATTGTCTTTAAATTGAAGAGGCAGGAAGTGATGATGTGCCAATGTGATCCACTTTGCTGGTGTTTGTGGCACCTCTTGCAGTGGAGTTCTGCAACATCTGCAGCTGTATGATCACATCTTTATCGACTGCATTACAGCAGTGTGCCCGGAATCACAAAAGAAACATAGTGGTAAATCTGAATATTGTGGTTTTAAGAGGGTAGATTTCTAAACCAATAAACAAACTACTTCTGATTTCTTTTGGTCATTAAACCAAACTTGCCCCGCTTCCTTAAAAACGCGCTGCACCTGCTTTAACGTCTACGGTATGTTTGTGTTGAACTGATTTTCCTGCACTGTTTTGTTTTCAGTTTAGAAAAATCCTATTTGTTCCTTGGGCTTGCAGGCTGACGGAGTTTGTCACGTTACATCTTTGGTCACGCCGGTGTTGTGTCCCTCCAAGGCGGTTTCCATTTAGACTGAGGCAGTACAATGGAGATGTGAAGTTATAAATGTATTTCCCTAAAAGCATGACAGATAGCTGTATGACACTTGAAAAACACAACAGTACAAGGGAGGTGTGCGTGTGTGCGCGTCTCGGAATATGTCAGTGTGTTTGTGTAAATAAATAGGGCAGCCATTCTCGATATAGATATACCCACCAGAGCAATCATGCTTAATAATGTGTCAGTGAAGATTGATGGTCAGCTAAAGGATGGCACAGGCTTGTTCATGTGTGTGTGTGTGTGTGTGTGTGAGAGAGAGAGAGAGAGAGAATGTGTTAGTGCGAGTGGTAATGGCTGTGAATAAGCAAGTGTTTTCATTTAGAAAACACATCCACATTTCCTTCTTTGTCCCTTTTCTCATTTCTTTATTTTCCCCAGTCCCCCTTTAATTTTCCTGTTTATTTGCTGTCATGTATTCATCATACGTACTTCAATGCCTTTGCCTATAGAATAACCGAATGAAGATAAAAACTAAATCATTAAAGGGAAAACAAAGTGCAAATGAAATGCAAATCATAGTGTCATACAATCTGAATACATTTGTGGTTTAAAGAGTCGGCGCACAGTCAGACAGAATTAAGATGCAACATCAGGATATACGTCTCTCCTCATAGGAAATGATTCAGAATATATCTTGCTGCCTAGTGCTGCTTTTACGTTCATTCTCTCATCATTTTTCCTGTCTTCCTCCTCCTCCATCTGTTGCACTGAACTCTTACTACTGTGTGTTTTGTCAATAACTATTTCCACCGTCATCAAATAAACTGAGGCAAACCACCATTGGCTGCTCCTCTGGTTTGTCCTGAGCCAATAAAATGAACTCCTCTGACTGCAAGTGGCTGAATGAATATAAATAACTGCGAACCCACCAAATCCTGTTGACAACCGTTTGGTGCGGCTGTTATTTGAAGTGGCATCGGGTGCAGTTTCCATTCCAAATATTTAACACCGCTGGTCACACAGATTCCCAAAGTGACCTTGCTCTGTGTGTGCATCCACCGATGATGACGTTTGTGTGTGTGAGTGTGTGTGTGAGTTTTGTTGTTAAGAGTTAGGTATTCTGTGTACTTACAGGGTAGACAGGAGGATGTGCTTTGCTGTTGGGGGATGATGAATTATAGATTTAATGAAGCTGTATGTGTATTAACTGTATTAAGCCTGTAATGTAATGCGTAATATACCCACCTTATTAGCTTATGGTCCATTTTAATGATATGAAACTTTCATTAAACAGTAGTTTATATTATTGGCTAGAGTTACACCTAAATAAAGTAGCCATCTAATCAAGCTTCATGGTTTATGTGAGACCTTAATCAATAAAACTGACATAGAAAAATAATCATTTTTGGGTTTATCAGAGCAGAAACATCTCTCATTCTGCCATACAAAACTATATTTTACGACATTTTAAATCCACAGCAGTGTAAAAAGCTGGATTATACTTATTATGTTTTACCCGTGTATAGATTTCTTTTTTCCTTTTAAATGTGTTGCAAGGATGAGCTGGAGAGGCTTAAAATTCATTGCATTTGGTTTGTTTGTAAAGATATTCTGAAAGATGTTTAATAAGATCTAATGTAACTACTTCAAATGTGTTATGGCAGCCTTTGGTTTAGCATATAAATCATAAATATGTTTTATTTCTCTTTTTTATTATCATTATCGCCACTCAAAGGTCTAAAATGAGGATATTTAAGCTAATGGCAACTTCCTCCTTTATTGACTTGGTTTTATTTTCATGGAGAATGTTTTACACGTTAAGGTTTCTATAAAATCTTGTTTTAGGTTTCAATGTTTCATAGGTTTCCCGCGCCACCACCCTATCAGTGTGTGGTCCAATAATAATCATAAAAAGTGTAATTTTGTAGGTATCTTTAATGGCATTTTCAAGTTTGGTCATTCTCTGCTTCCTGTTCATGTTTTATCCAATGAAATGCTTTCTTGAAGCTTCACATGAAGCTTTTTGGGAGAGTCTCCGTTACTTCTGTTTTTAGGATTGGCTTTATGAATGCAGATAGTGCAGTAATAAGTCATTTTTATAAACTTAAAAAAGAATGAAAGTTTTTACTTTGACTTAAGTACAGCATCGATTAAAAGAAAAACATCAAGTCCCTTTGTTTATATTTACCTCTATTATTATGTTATTATAAATCTATTGTTTTCCAAATATTGTACCTTTTATGTTTATTAATCATACAGCTCTCGTGTGACGGCTGATTGTTTCCTCCTTAAAGCCTGATCTGTGCCAGATTGTCTGCTCTCCTGGTATCGTACAGCCAAATCTTCTGAGTTGGAGCTTCTGAGACAAGTTTTTGTTGCTGATTTAGTTTTTTTTCCCTCATCTCTTCCAGCTCTTCTGTCTGGATATTTTTTTTATTTACCTCCAAGTGACTGGAAATAATCCATAATCATCAATCAGTCCTGTAAGCTCTTCCATCCTCTTGTCACTCAGCACCATCACCTGCCTGGAAAGTTTTGTTTCATGAGCTTCAGGAAAAACCCTTACGGTCAGAACTCTCATTCCACTACGGATCAATTTCCTAATACTCACCTGTATCATCTCTTCCAGCAGTCACCTCCAGAATCCCCTTCCCCCTGTGTGGGCACTACTTTGGTTCAATCTACTTAATAAACCCCTTTTTTATTTGCAACCCATCGTCTGTCTGATTTTGGGTCCTGCCTCTTTTACCAAACCTCAAAGTGACCAGTCGTGCAATTATTTGTGATGCCGTTATCTGGAGGAATCTGCCTTTCCTCCATAACATACACAGCCCGGTTGCAAACGTTGTTTTCTTGATCAAGGTGAGCTCATTAACGAGAAGCTAGCAGCTAATTTAAATGGAAATTGTAGCAAATAGAGAAATTATGACAGTAAATTGAGGCGAGTATGTGTTATTCTGTTCAAACAGCTTTCCTGGAGTTTAACAGAGAAATCTTTTGTTTTAACACAAATTTGGAAAATAATGAAACCTTTATCCTTATTATCTAAAGATAAGTTAAACATTCAAGCATAGCCGTTATCAGCTTGTGTATAGGTTAATATTCCACTATTAAAATGAAGATTGTAAGTCATGTAAGTCATGAGACGTACTTGACTAAGAGCTGTTTTTTACTCGAGTATATATATATATTTATATATATATATATATATATATATATATATAATGTATTCCCATGTCAAAACAAAAACCAGTATCAGAAAAAGCAAAACCAGGAGGCACCATGTTTCAAGCTGTGTAATATTTCAGCACTGTCTCCATGTGTGCCACTAATATGGATCTCTCCGAGGCAGAGAGTTGCTTTTTAACCTTTCGTTCATGTTGGAGTGTAATCATTCTCATACTTGCTCGTGTGCTGCACTTGTTACTGGAGGATTCCCTTCAGGAGGCACTTTAGAAAACTCAGACTGGGCAGAGTTGCTGCATTTGTAGGCTGTAAACAAAATTCTAAACATGGCGACGATAGAGGAGGTTCATTCTGAGGTGACGGTGATAAAATGGACAGCAGTGGTATTGTAGATGGTCCGTGAGGTCCCTAAACCAAGCAATCTGAGTCTTGTTTTCAAAATTATCCATCATTTTTACCACTTTTTTCCCTGTGACCTTATACACCGCACCTACCGGTCACTCACATATTGCAGTCTGCCATTGTTTCTTAAACTTGTGATGTTCTGGTTTCTGTTACTAAGACCAAGTGCTCAGCACTGATACAAGTAAGGCGATAGGATATACAGATTTATCAGCATTAAGTGAATTGAAGTCAGTACAAGCAGGTAAAAGGGCATTAGTAACAATGTCTCACCAAGCACACAAAACCTTGTGTGGAGGGCGTCTTTGCAGCGATGGCCATTAGTTATCAGCATCTGTCTCCTTGCTGCATCTTTCATCAGATCTCTGCGCGGCAGTCCTGCATTGACATTGAGGCCAGCTGTTTCAACACAGTCTCGTGTGATTAAGACAAGAGAAAGGGTGGGATGGCATTTCCTGGGTGAAGACAGTATGTACAGAGATGGCTGCCAGTCCTCATGGGACCAGCACAATACTTAATCAGCTCACACCTCTCCCCTGTTTCATCCTCCCACCCCAGATGCCCAAAGCAGCCGGTCAGCATCGGGAGATTATTTTTTCAATCTCTCTGGTTTTCATATTCACCAAGTTTTCTCTGGCCCTTCTTTGTCCTACTTCCCCATCTGTGTCTTTCTTCCAATGTCCTTCACTCTTTTTCCATCTTGTTGTCCTCTCCATTTATTACTTATTGACCATTTATGTGTCTCTACCTGTTTCTCTCACCCTCTATCTCTCAACATGGTGTCTATGAAGATAAATGTGACCCTATGGATACATGATATCTATTATCCAGCCTCAGTCAATATGCCACCATGTAACAAGGGCAGGTCCTCTCTTAGATGGAGAAAGAGTGACACAGAAAACAAGGGTGAGGAGAAAAAGTCTGAAATTATTATGTTTTTGTTAGACTGGTACATGTATGTCGCACACAATGACTGTACATATATGGACGAGGCTTACCCGTAGGTTTGTGAAGAGCTGAAAAGAAGCTCATTGGGAGGTTCCAACCGTCGCCATC
>JAOXYM010000023.1:6475292-6495684 GCA_028567055.1 Leptatherina wallacei
TTGTTGTTTATGCTGTAAGGTGACCTTGAGTGTCTAGAAAGGCGCCAACAAATAAAATGTATTATTATTATTATTATAATTATACCCGACTGCAGTCAGCTGGAGGATCTAAATAGAAATTTTATGGAAGGAACATTTTGATCAATACATATGTGGTTACTTGAATTAAAACTGGCCCATTTTGTTGCATTTCAACCTGAAACTGAAAGTGACTTCTGATTATCTATTCATAATAAATACACAGTCCAAAATCTCAAATAATATTTCGGATTTTGCTGGTGATGAGTCGCTGGTTGTGTTTAACTCTGCAGCTGCTACTTTAAAGATAAAAGGTTAAGTTATGTTACATATGTTAGCATTAATGTGAGTGTGGTGGTAAGAGCAAATGTATTTGGAGCCATGTATCAGTACATCAGGAGAGATGACTTAAAGAAACTGAACAAGCTAATAAAGAAAGATGGCTATATGCTGCGGACGACTCTAGAGTCCCAAGACTGTTGAAGAAACACTAATAAACGAGTTTTTCAACATGATATAGAAACTTGACACCCTTGAAAGATTAAACAACGTAGTGTTCAGACGGAGGCTAACATACGCACCATATTTGCCATCCCATATGCCACGTCATTGACAAGGCTTCACATAAAATGTTCTTTTGATCTTCCCATCAAAACCGTTGCTCAATAACCCCTTCACTTTCTTCCCTCATCTCAAAACTTTGTCCTCCCATTTTGTGTCATTTACTAAAAAGGAACCCAACTGTGGCTACAGAATGCAATCCAATAGCAGCAGGCATCACAATCGACACAGTTAATCAGATTGTCCTCTTCCACCAGAGGAGACAGACAGAGAAAGATCAAGTAAATCTCTCTGTCTCTCCCTGCAGCGTGAGACATTCCCTATTTACACAGATAAATAGACCAAAAAAAGCATACATATGAACAGTTAAAGAGAAAATGATCGTGTAAGACAAATGGAAACAGACACGTTAAGAAAGCTGTGACAAAAACAAATCGACATTTTCTGGTCCTCTGAATAAAATACGAGATGTAAGGACATTTATTTTTCACTAGGCCTTATTCATTATTCTTTTTCAGTCAAAATCATCAATTGGGATAAAATGTTTGTAATCAGTCCAGTTGTGAGTGGAACTAATGACGAAAAAACATGCAACTTCTAAAAGTAAACAGAAAAAGAAAAAAAAAAGGCGATCACGTTACTCCAACAGCAGTCTGAATTTTCAGTCCTTTTATTATTTTGAAAAAATGAAAGAAAAGATGTATCACCTAAATTTCAATAGATTTTTAATCAATGCTTTGAACAAATTTTTCTTTATTTATTGTAATTCTGATCAAGTTGTTATCTGGTGACATTAATTAAGAATACATTAATTACTAAGCCGGGAACTAGATACTGTTAGCTATATGTGGGAAGTGAGAAGCAAACTGTGGCTACAGTATAAATAGGCATTGTATTTTATGCCTACAGAACACATGTAACTTGTAATTCTGATTTAAATTAATGTTGGGATGAATTATATTGACGTAACCAAGCTTACTAGGTTCACTGAGTGGCTACAAAACATCAAATGGACACCAGGTATGACATTCCACGACAGCTCCACCGCTTTATTGTTCCCCAAAAAAATGCATGTATGTCCTAAAAACCCAAAATATTAAAGAATATGACAGTCTGTTATGATGATATCCTATAATCTTTTATGATTAAGCACTGCATCATACTTTGTTAGAGACATTTAATTCAGGTGCTTAAGGCGCACAATTTAAATCTAAAACAATATGCGGACATCGTGCAAGTTGTCAACACATTAGTAACATGTGGTCATGACTTAATGATCTCATTCTCATGCATTAGTAATTCACGAACACAACTGATGTGATAACATCTAATTCCCACACATAAGTAATTAATGGCCACTCAATGAAAATATTTTTTTTTCCAATGCCAGAAGGTGGGCTTCATTAAAAGTTCCTCAGCTTTTTGACATAAATCTCTTATAGTTTGATTTACAGGTTCAGTAAAGCACGAATCAATGTTCCAAGTGCACGCTCATCTCCAGTACTATGTTTGTGCAATTATGCTTGTTTTCATAACTTTGATGCAGCGAGCAGACAGCGCATCTTATCATTATTAACCTCTCGCTTTTCAGTCTCCCTCCCAGCGAAACAAAAGAACAATGGTGAACAGAAGCGGAAACAAAAGGACAACATATGTCTCCATTCCTGCTCTGCTCATTCATCAGTATTCGGGGGGGCTATAATTCACACTGATGACACAAGTTGTGTGATTCTTATTAGTGTGGATCCAAGCAAAGGAAAAGGAACATGAGGTTACAATTTGCACGCGCCGCATGTATTTTCAAGCATGCATGTAAATGTGTCTTTATAACAGCACGCTTGTGGCATCAGTGTGATCTAAATCCCCTGCAGGTGAAAAATTAATTTCCTTCTTCTCACATCTCAGATTGTGCACTGGAAGACAGATGAAAGGCTACTTGAAGGACGACGATTCAAGAGATACTGTCAGACCCACTGATTGGTTTGACACATGGCTCATCTGGGGCGCATACACCGGCGTTAGCTGAGTGCTTTCCATGAAAAAGGATGTGGAAGATATTTTATGTCAGTCAGCCGGAGGAGACGACAGCACTTTTAAAGCAAAAGGTTTTGAGGTCATATAGTTTCAAAGGGTTGATTATTTTTAGAGGAAATTATGCAGATATGTTTATTCCCATTTTTAGTGAGCACAGCTGTTGAATGGTCGCTTTTCATGGCCTCGTCAAAGAACAAATAAAAACCACTCTGAGATAGAAGCATTTTTAAAAGAGACCAAAGGATATTCGTTAGAAATAGCTTAAAATGTTTGATCAGCTATCAGAAAATGAGGCTTATATGGATACAATGAAGGATGTAGAAAATGTGCTATTATCTAATTATAAGATCATTTTCATAGCTAAATCATCTCCTATTCAGAGAATTATCCTCAAATTAGGCATATTTTGCCCCTCCCTTCCTTTTCTTTAACAAGTTCCCACACTTTCCTGAAGTCTAAGATGAATGTCTGAGACATACTAAGCTTTAAAAAAAAGTCTAGTCATTTATCTGTCTATGAATTTAACCTTTTGCGATTGAGTGGCCATGCAAATGTAAATCGGGGGCCATTTATCCTCAATAACCATCAGAGCTGCTTATTACCATATAAGAAGGAATAAAGTAGATACCCTAAGAGCTAACTGTTATAGGTTTTGTGGTCATCTCACAATCTCTTCCCTGCAGCTCTTCCTGTTTTTCAAATGTACCACTTGTGCAACACGCCAGGTTACAAAAATCTGGAGGTGAAAGACCACTTAAAACAAGATCAAAGCAGTTGAAATGCCAGTTATTATCATCAATCAATCAAAAACATTCATTTCAGCATGTGACACCATTTGCAAGGGGAAGCATAAACCAAATATAACTCTAAAAACCACATTACCATCCATCCCTCTGGCGACTTTCAACTGAGTGAGAGGAAGTCACAGAAGTTTGTCAATGAAATATTAAAGTCTCTACTTATTTATTCTTTACTGTCCATACTTCCATGGGTGCTTTACGTAGGTATGGTTGTTAGGCAATACTAGAGGGCAATGCAGAGTTCAGAGTTTACCTCTGAGTTCTATCAATTTCAGTAGCAATCTAGCAAACATGGCTGCAATGGGGGAGATCATGACAATGCACATTCAATGACAGAGATATTAAAAGAGGCAGTAGAATTGATGGGAGTGGTCTGTATGGCCATCATAAACATGGTGGCTTCTTCTTTGTTCCTTTCACTGCTTGCATGTAAGCTATATTGTTCAAGATTGCCCCCACAATGGTCCCGCTCCGTTTGCACCTTTGAGGTACGCATTCGCAAATTCTCTGAAAATGTACCAAAATACTATAAAACACATGGGTCAGACAGAAGGCTCCGATCGTATGTGTATCCACATTTACATAAGGACAAAATGTTAAAAACAAAGTTAAAGATGAAATGAAGTAACAGTTATTTTTCAACAGTTTTCTATCAGTATCACCATAATCTTATTGTGATTTCTTTTGTCTATGATAATTGTGCATTAAAATCTGATAACATGACAGTCCTTTTTCAAAATATGATGGGTTTTGTTTGTCAGGTTTCTTTTCTGTAGGTCAAACAACTGAAGACAAAATGTGAACAAAGACTTCTCATATAAAACAGAATTCATCGTGAACATTTAAGTGGGCTGAAGAAACCCATGTGTTTTGGTGAAGCATACTTTTAAGGCATTGGCATCAATTTTGTCCCCGCAGAGTCGACCTCACCCTGACCCCAATTACTAACCTCAGCCTAACAATTAAGATGGAAAGTTCTTTGCATCGGCTAAATGCATTGAAAGAAAAATCAAATGGGGTCACCAATTTTTTCCCAAATTAGATTTGATGTCCCCAGTCAGCTGATCAAAATTACCCCTGAAACCACACACACAATGTCCAGGTACTGTATATCAAAGGGAAACCTCCCATGGGGAGACTTTAGTTTGACTTTCATTTTCTAGCTATTGCAGACACCCATTTTTTCACTGGAGAGGTTTCATGGCGCAAGAGATGGGGAAGGATGTAGAGCGTGAAGACATTTAAGTGGGAAGTCACACTGATGGTGTACAAACCTGCCAGAGATGTTCATTACTTCTCTTTCCTTGAAAACACACACTGCTCCTCCTGTATGAAGAGCCATGCTGTTCAACATGTTCAAGTACAACACTTGACTATGGGTAAATCTGAAAATATGATATACCAGTTGAAAAAAACTGTACTTGAAGAGTTTTGTATGTCTTTTAAAACATTTTGTGGGAAAGTAATGACATTATCATGCAGATTACTTTATTCTCTGCTTCAACCTTTTAACTCATCATGCTTTTATTCTGTTTCCGAAAACTTTGAGATATTTGATATCAGGGTCATTTCACTGGATGTTTTTCTAATTCAAGGAATTGAAAACAGAAGGAAAAACTACAGACAAAACCATAGTGTTCTATATCAACTTATGAGCTTAGCATAATTATATGTGGTAGATTTTCTATTTTCATGTGTACGAGGCAAAAAACGGTTGCTTGATGTCGTGTGTCCGACCGCCCAATGAAAGTCATGGGTCATAAAGCCAAAACAAAGGTAAAAAAAACAAACACTAACGATAATTAATACATTTTTGTCTTCACCAACTTGAAAAGACATGGCGCACACAAAGCAAGGGTTGAAACTATCGTGGTCCAACGTAAATTTCTTGACAACACAATTCAATTGTTTGCTTAACTGCCTAAAGACAGTATGTTGCACACAAACACAACATGTTCCACAAACAGCATTATCAAAATACATTAAATAATACACAACGCCACTTAGATTGGAAAGTATATCAATATGTTTCAAACCCCAAAACAAATGTTGACTCAAAGGATCAATAAGTTTTAAAACCAGCACTAAGTGACAACAATTTAATTCAAAGAGTTTAAAAGGGACCTGATCCCGGATAAGCGATAGAAGATGGATGGATGGATGGATGGATGGATGGATGGATGGATGGATGGATGGATGGATGGCAGGTTGCACGATGGCGCCTCCAAACGAAGGCTAATTCGGCATCTGTCTTGCATCACTTCTTTGAGCTCTCTCCAGCCAGTAAAAGCCGATGATGACTTTTTCCTTATCCTTTATCCAGTATATTCTTTTCTGAATCAGCCATGGTGCATGTTCAAAAGGAACCAGTGCGTTGAGATCCAGTTGCTGCCGAAAGCAAAATGCAGCTGTCACTTGATGCTCCAGAATAGAAAAAATAGTTGTGAGGTTTCTCAGCCTGTTGATGACTCCGGATCAACAGACTCAGACATTCATCTCCGGATGATGAGGACTCCAGGAAAGTGTATAATGACTATCAGTGTGCCATCGAAATGAGTCAGAAGCACAGAGTTTTAACACCAGAAACTTATGTAATGATGCTTTAATACTACGGTATATGTACACATCCAAACATTATTTGCAAAGAAAAGCTATGGACTTTTAACACTGTAGATGTCTGGAAACAGAAGAGACCAGATGCTTTGTCTTTAGGGGAGGAACGTTGTCACAGTTCTTATCTAAATGTCAGCATCTGGATAGGTGAAATCCCCAGTCACGGTTGGAAAAACAAATCATGCTCTGGCTGAAGTTTAGCTGTACCTGGAATTGAAAACTTCAAGTTATGTCACTCTGCTGTCAGGCCCGATCTCTACTGCTGAAGGGTCCCCGCACTCATCAGATCAGCGCACTGTGACAAAGATCAGAAGTATTTCATTCTAGATACTGTTGAATACACAGCTGCTTACATCTGGAGCACAGTTTGCTTCCAACTGTGAACAGAGATTTCTCACGGCTGGATCCTGACATTTTCACAAAGTGGAATGCGCCTCTATACCTTTAGAGATCCAGGCTTCTCAACTCAGCCCTGATAACAAGCCACCCTTACAAAAATTGAACAAAGGAAAAACATCAATTAGTAAAGCTGCTTTAAAGTACATAGCTGGGTAAGAACTCATCCTTAATCACATACACTAAAACTAACACAAGTTGTGCAAGTAGAGATGCACAAGTTGATGTACAATTAAGCACATTATAAATCACTTACCTGGAAATTGATACTTGGTGCTTACCCATTTTTAAAACTTATCAATTTAAAAAAAAACATACAAAAAAACATCTATTGACAGAGTTTTGAATTAAACCGCTTACTCTCAGATCAAGCTTTGCAAAGAAATAAACAAAGTTATATGAGGCAAACAGGGAAGAACCCCTCAAAGCCAGGGAGACACAATGATGGTGCCTAATGTGATTACAGTGAGCTAAAGAGTATTAAGCACCATGGTGCAATTACTCCCTTGCTGGGCAGGTGTTTGAAACAGATGAACACATCAGGGTTTATTTAAATGCAGCAAGGCTAATTCACATCAGAAATGAAATCAGCCTGAATAAGTAAGTAAACAAACAGGAACAGCCGGGCTCTGTGTTCATGAGATGCACCACTTGCTGCGTTGTAATCGATTTCCATTTTGACCTAGTATGGTTCAAAAAGAGGACAACAGTAATATATGACTTTTTTTTTCTGACCGTTCCTGCTAAAGCCTTGCTTTCAAACATGTGTCAGGCATCAACTGTTTACTCTGACAACTATTTCTAAAATCCTTCTTTTCTTTTATTCGTCTCTTTTAGTCTCTGATTTGACCCATTTGTCTTCTAACTCCTTCCTTCTCTTTATCAAAGCTGTTGTTCAGTCATCGTTATCACCGTGTTGCTGTATCAGGTTAGCAGTCAGCAGCGTGGCGGTGACAGCATGCAGGTAAAGATGAATGAAGCCCTGGCTCATGCTCTGCAGGCTTCACACAAGGATCACTGGCGGTGCTAATTCGGGCATAAACAAATTCAAAAGCACACAAAGAAATTAATGAAGCGTGGCTGATTGGACAGTGCAGACAGTCGCGCTCGTCTAAACCCCGACACAGACTGATAAAAAATAAAAAGAGGGCTGGGGAGTGTGCAGCTCTCCACTGAGGCATGTGCATGTTCACCTGTCACTGCTTCAGGGAAAACTGATCAAGTGTGTACAGCTGTCTCAGCCTCCACTCCTCTTTTCTTCTCTTTCCCTACCTGTGCACTCCTCTTTTTCTTTCATTCCCATTGTCCTTTTCTTTCTTATCCCCCTTTTTTGCTCCTTACCTTCATTTTCTCATATCATCTTTTGTCCCTTTTTCCTCTTTCTTTTACCTTTAACCATCACCATGTCCTCTTACTCTTCTTCTTCTGGTTCTTTCCCATGTTCTCCTCTCCTTACGCTCTTCTTTCCATTTTTTTTCTGCCTTATACTCTCTTCTCATTTTCTTTACACTGCCTTTTCTTACCTCTCCTGCTTTCTTTTCCTCTTCTCTCTTCTCATTACATCCAAACCAGTGAGCCTGGTTTGATCTCTGGCTGATGATGAGCTCTCTCCCCGAGCGCTGACAAGTACGATGGGCTTCACATCCCCGGCTCGGCGCCCGATGACTCAGGTTAGAAGTGATCAGAAAGTGCAATGCTCTTTCCTGCATGAAATAAATAGGCTCAGATATACAAAGATGAGAAACGAAACAGGTGAGTGCAGGTGAAGACAGTACGACACGAAAGAAACTGAATAAGACTGTATGCTTGCATATGAATTAGTTGGAGAGAGGGATTAGAGTCAACTGGTGCAGAAAATAACTCAAATTCACTCCAGTAATGAAATGTTTACTGTAACTGAAGTTTATGGTAATTTTTTTTCACGCAAAATAGTTAAAAACACCACTTTTATGTTTTTTAAATGAACATTGATTCACTTTTTCTATTTCTTTTTTCTTACCGTAGGTGAAGTGTGAGAAATTTTCCTCTCCACTGACTTGCAACAAAAAACAATCCAGACTGTCTCCTGAAGTTCAGCAGAGCTCACTTCTCAATTGTGTTGACAATCTGTTTGAACTGTGTCGACTGTGGGAATAAAAAGACCACAAAATGAGACGTTCCTCACGTGTTTGCATCACACCTGACTGGACTACAAAGAAACAGAGCCATGCACTGTTTAAGGCCGGTCTAAGCTGACAACACGTAGCCAGTAAATGAAGTGTCTGCAGCGACAGTGTAATGCTCCTGGGAACTTTTATGACCCTAATCTCAGCCAGGTCAGCCAGATGTGATTGCAGCTTGTGACAAAGGACAAATCCGCTTTGTCTACCTGCCAAATAGATTACAGCCAATATAACAAACTGCAGCAATTGTTGTGAAAAAGCACAACAGATATGAGTGAAAAACACTGGGGATCTGCGTCTTTTCACTTCTGCGTTTTTTTTTTTTTTTTTTAATCTTTGCTTTGAAAAATGACCTGGAATAGGAAGCTTTAAAAAGAAGGAAAATTAAAACTGTGAGAATTTAAATGACCTTTTGATACTGTCCTCATTATGTTGGCTAAAATTGATCTTTTTTTGTATGTGTTTTCATTTCCTATTTACATTAAAAGACCAGTATGTAGGATTTAGTGACACTTGGTGGTGAAATTCCAGACTGCAAAAAGCTGAACACCCTCGCCTCATCTTTCCTTTCTTTGTCCAAGTAGCTACAGGTATTTTTTTAAAAATAGGGTTGTTGTTTTTTTCTACTCGAGAAGCACAGAGATCCTCAGTGCATGCAGCTTTAGTCGTACATTGTCCTCCAGCGTACAGGCTTTACAGCTCACTCGAATGCAACAGCGATATCCTTGACATGGAAAAACTCTCGTGTTCAAAGTTGCCACACTAACTCCAGGTCCAACAAGGCCACTGCTATCAGGTTACATGTTGTTGGAGTGTTGGTGTATGTAGCTGTGCAAACTGTTAAAATCACACTTCCTTAAAATAACAGGTGGGCCACTGTAGATTTGAAACATGTGAACCATGCAATATGTGTTCTAGCAAGGTTAGCAACTGGGCTGTATTGGCTATGTTCACCATTGCCATTGAAACAAAAGACAGAGTTTTATATGATAATGACATCAAACCTATGAGGAGATTTGACTTTGCAAGCCAAAAATCCTGGTTTTCCAGTCCACTCGTAGCCTTTGCAGTCGGACTCGGATTCAATGGAAAACGTCTGCCTGCACAGATACATCTTCCAGATGCAGTCAAAGAGTCGGTTGTGCAAAGAAGTTCAAATGACTGGGTTGACTGGGTTGGATTGGTCCAGTGTGACAATAAGTAAAGCAGTTGTTTCATTGAAATGTTTGAGCCACTCTATTCCTTAGATAATTGCAGTTTATGCACACAGACTAGCAGCATTATTCTTAAATGCACTGTTCTAGCATGAAATTGTTCACGTTCTTTTAGCACCTACGATAGTTTGGGTTAGAATACGATCATTTTAAAGCAACAATATATTCCTTCATTTTTTGCAGCACTGTGCCAGAAATGGAGACAGTTTCTGTCACATTATGAAAATCATCATCAGTTGTACATGCAGTAAAAACATTTTTTTGTTTGTTAGCTTTGTTGAATTTTGAATATCTTGACAGTCATTTAAAAAACAGATAAATTCAGAAATGTGGATGCATCAAGTTTTTTTTTAAAGTGTCTAAAAATAATCAGACACAACCAAAAAAGGCACAAATATAGCCCATACAGCACTTACACATGTATGTTGTCAAGATTTGTATGTGCTGACTCAGATAAGGTGCATGCATCTTTATCGCCTCCAATGAACTGCAAACTTGTCCTCCCTATCTGCTCTGTTCAGCTGTGATATCTCTCTCTCACACACACACACTTTAGTGTCAGACATGACCTTCCGCAAGCTTTTCTTATCACCTCTTATGTACTGATAGCTCTCATCTCTGATACAGCTTCAGCAGCTGGAAATAAAATAAGAAGCACAACATCAGCTTCCTGTTGGGAGAATAGGAAATCAGTCAAAACATTTTAAATTAACATTTTCACATAAAAAGTGTCATAATCAAGATACAATTCTATCTTAAAGACAGCTTATCTCTATCTATTTTTCCAATATAACTCTGTACACACACGTTCAGATTACATCGCATCCAATCAGAATCATGGTGATTTAGGCCTTATGACTACACTGAATTTCTACAGATTTGAATGATGTTTTGGTCCCACGGGTGAAACAAGGATCTTCTTAATGTGTGCCAAGGCATTATCTATAATATCTGGTAATGAAATGGAGTGAATATGAGGCCGATCCATCATCTCTGTAGAGCTGTTTGACACATTTAGGTTTCATATGACAAATCAACACAGAAGCTGCTCTAAATGGAAGAGAGCAACTATTTCTGCAGCAGAGAATATATCTATGTACAAGAGGTCAGAATTTCTTAACTATGGATTGTGTAGTTGCTATAGATGTTGACAACTGTGTCAGTCATTGTGTTGCAGAAAACTGATGTCAAACCCAGAAGCGAAAACTGTTCCTCAAATGTTTAGGAATTCATTTGGGCTGTGTGGCAGTCCAGTGAGACAGTGAGTCTGGAAAAAAGACTGGGCTCATTTCACTTACAAAACAATCACACAAATTCCCCCAGCTATTTATTGACTCACGCCTAAAAACATTTTCTACAAACAATACACATGAGTAAGCGACAGAATGAGTTTACATGCTCACAGACTTTGTATGTGGTCCCGATGAGGGTCGCTGCGTCCAATGCGCCCACTGGGTTGAAATCATCATTCCAAATTTTTAATAGTTGCAGTATCCTTTCTGATTTCCTGAGGGGAACAAACCAAAATAGACTCAACTCTTGGTATATCATATGCCCCCCCCACCACCACCACCATCTTTCTGGTTTGATGTTTCTTTATCAAAAGATGTTGTTTCCCAATGTAATTATATAAGCTTATGAGGGAAGCATTTCATCGGCAGACTGGAAAAAAAATTGGACCACATCTTATTATAATGTCATAATTTTATTGTAAATATGTGAAATGTATCACATGACGTTATCATTTATTGATATATGCAGATGTAACATGCTAAATGTTAATACTGTATGCTATAAATTCTGTTGATAACCAGGAATTAAAACACAATGGCTCATCATTTAACCATTTTTATTTTGTTTATTTATTTTGCTTAAGTGATAAAGTCCCACTACTGAACTTTGGCATGGTCTCTCTCTGAGGTACCCCTTAAAAAGGGCTAATTTAGTGCTGTCTTGCATACCGTCTCTACATTGCACTCTTTCGAGGAAGTAAAAATTTGTCTGATGTTGACTCTTGTTACGTCCCTTTTTCTCTTTCTTTTCCTCACTTCCTCAGATAATGTCTTCATGGGTTTCTCTGCTGAATTAACCACTGTACGCGATCAAAACCGCCAATGTATTGATACCCAGTTGCTAGCGTGTGCAGTAAAGTGACATGCTGTTGTAAAGGGATGTGCTGGGACAGAAAAGAAAGCTGTGAAGTATGGTTTCTCATCAAAATGAGTCAGAAACACAACGTTTTAAAGTGGGAAGTTGGTCATTTGTTCATTGTACTATTCTGTTTTATTGTTGACAACGCGGTAGGAATGTGTGACAGTTTTGAGCGGTATAGTACATCATCTATAAGACGAGATGGTGTGTTAGAGACTTCCCGTAACTGCAGCCTTAGTTTTGCTGCTAGAAGTTTTACTTCCTTTGTATTTTTGAGCCTGTGTTTGATACAGTGCTTCTGAACTTTAGGATGCTTTTACAATCTGATACTTGTCAGCACCACACTAAATATTAGCACCACCACAGTTTAGGTGCTATGAAAACATTGCAGACCAACAATAGGTCAGAAAGAAGCCTCACATGGACTAAAAATATCTCTTCACTAGTACTGAAGTCCCGCATTTGCCAGCTTTCTCATTAGAAAGAAGCTATTTGTAAATCCATATGAATAGTAAAATCTGTGTGAATGTAAAACAAAATGAGAGACACAAATATCCTGTATGTTTACACACAGCCATGTGCATGAATTGATGGACGCATTTAGAAATGAACAAGTATAGATTTGGTTCTATTTTAGTGATCAAAAATGTACTATAACACGCAACTGTTACACCCCCTCTGAGAATATATCAAATATTTTTCAAAGCAGGTCAAACACAGGGAAGTTGTGTGTCCCGTCTCTGTCGCTACAGCTTCATCATGCATCGTAATGATAAACAGCAGATCTCACTATGGCAAACAGAATACTGTCTGCAGTGGAAAACAGTCAAGTAATAGAGAAAAGCCACGAGTATGGAATTCAGCATTAAAGATTTATTTTTCAGGGACTTATTGATATTGTAAAACTGTTGGATGGAAACCAGCAGCGGTTTTCTCTTTAAAAAAAGAAGAAAATTTCCCACCAAATAAAATAGACCTTCAAAAGAAACAAATAACTTTGTGCTCGTTAAATGTTTTTAAATAAAATGATATGAATATGCTTCCTTTTTTATAAGCTTTGTTGCAAATGAGAAGCTTCCAGAGCATCATATTTAAGTATTTGTATAAATGATCCAGTTTTGAATTTCTCATCCAGCTGTAATGATCATGGACTCAGGAGTACGAAAGAAAGACCAACAGACCTATATGTGAGCATATACCCACATTATCTTGTCTGATAGCTAATATCTCGCAGGGTGCAGATGGATGTACGCTGTAGTTTGCTAATTCATGCTTAATTGATTTAAAGAAAAATCAAGAATGTTTTTTCTGTGAACTTTTTATGACTGGATTTATTGGTCATAATATTCCTGGAATCAAAAAGTTACCAAACAAACCTATTTTCCTGTCACTAAAAAGACTTTTATGTTCCATCTCCAGCTGGGAAACCTTCACACAGATTGTCAAAAAGGGGCTATAACTCTGAAAACCTCAAATCTCTATTAATAACATCCTAGCAAGTATCAAACTCCCCTCATTTAGCCCCCCTGCTACAGGACAGCACATGGCTGAGCCTTCTATCAGTAGACGAAGAAAAGACTCAGAGATGGGAAAAGATGTAGCTTTTGGCTACTAGGTCAGGAGGGTGGGACTGGTTAATTAGAGGGCTATGGTTTTGGCTTCTGTAGCCTGCAGTGTGAATATGTTCGTGTGTGCGACTTGCATACCTCGGATGTGTGGCTTGGTTCCTTTGCTGTGCATTTGGCGGTTCTTTCATGGGGTTTAGTTAATTTGCTGAAGTAATCGTTGCCAAAACACCCCAGGACCTGTCACCTCAGAAGGACAAGAGGAGAGGCAACAGTGTGTGCTTTATAGTGTTGTTCACAAGACGTCAGCAGTGTAACACCCGCCATGGCTGTCGGCTGTTCAGCCGCGGTATCTTCTCACCCAGAGATCTTTTAAAGAACTGATTTGTGCCTCAGATGAAAAGAAGCTGAGTATTAAAAGACCTGTCGTAACCTCTTCTTTTTCTTTTTTCTGGCCAAGGTTGCATCTAATGATATATAGCATGTGTACAAGCCAGACCAAGATGTGCCACACTGAAATTGCTCCCCAAAAATCTCATTGAGCCGCCAGTGTGCCTCAGGATTGGAGCCTGTGGTCTAATAAAGACTGGTGACAGTTTGGAAGGGATGAAAAATCAGGCTTATCAATAGGAAGCTAGGGAAAATACCACATCAGGTGCAAGACATAGAATCACATCATCATGTTTCAATCCTCTCTCCTAAAAAAATGACTTTTGTATACTATTCATTTGTTTCCTTAAAACAACTGCGGCGAGACATAATTGCGGGATAAATTGTTTTCACAGTCTGAGCAGTGCTACCTTTTTTGTCCAGCAGGACTTTTGCACACATAGCTTTGTGTTTACCATTTGGAAAAAGCAGTGGTATCATGGTAATATTACTAGATCTGCCAGTAAGATAGTCCTTTAAAAGATGATAAATATGCATGTTGTAGACAGTGGTTGACTTAAAGATGACTTTTGCTAATGACATACTAGCAGAATGATGTCTCCGGCTTGTTCAATCACCCTTTTCTAATAGTCCCAAACACTTTGGGCACATAACATCTTGACTGATTTTTTTTCACATGCTCTTTCTAGAATTTGTGGAATGATCATAACTTCCCGAATTTTTATTTATGGTTGAGAAAAATTATGCTTCATAACACTTAAAGCAACAATCTAGTCTCCCAATATGAGTGTTACCATGGAAATAAGTCTGACAGCAGATATCAATGTAGATTATCTCTATAAAACCAATTGAGATTTTTACATTCACCCCAAACTCTGATCTTTTCCTAAACCAAATTCATCCGTTTTGGTGCCTAAACCTATTGAAACTTAATTACCAAAACACTAAATAAAATTACAAGTCAAAATTTTTACTTAAAAACATTGTGCTTTTGACTGGTTTTGAAAGCACACTGACTTTTATTACATACATCCCTGAAGCTGGAATGGGGACAAATAAAGTTTTTTTTTAAAATTGCCATTGACCTGGAGTGCCCCAAGGCAGAGAAACCACAATATTATGGCTGCGGTTTGCTTTACGGCATGCATCATGGCTGACTCAGAAAAAAACAAAACAAGATGACATTCAGGGAGGAGGAAGAGAAAAGAGAGAGAGAAAGTGACAGAGCAAGAGATCAGACAAGAGTCAACAATGGACTGACTTTTACTGGCTTGAGAGAGTTTAGAAAAGAGATAGGATGCAAGACGGATGCCGAATTACCCTTCATTAGAGGGGGCCCAAAGTGGGAAAATCTGCCAAACTTCAGTGGCGCATCTTTAATAGGTAAACATTTTACATTGGTTATACTGTAATATACAGTAATTCATTAAATTAATTAACATGCAAGGAGTTTGACTTTCTCACTTTTGTTCAATAAATACACCAATACATTTAGCACATGGCAGTAGAAGAATACAAAGCATAACATAGTCAAACCAAATAATTTACTTCAATATATCCATTTAACCCAAATTGATATTGGTATCAAAAAGGCATCGCAGTCTGTCTAACAGACAACTTCATCTTATATCTTCACACGTCCCAATATATTAAAAAAGGCAAGCATTGCAGCATGAATTACCTAAAAAGCTTGACTGGTTGGTGGAAAGCGTACTGTAAAATATGAGATGGTAATCGTAGATTTCATCCAAGCTATTATCCTACTAACCAGCCGCTAAGTACCGAATGTTGACCACAAAAAGCTGTATCTGCAACAAATAGAATACCAAAATCCATGAGAAATTTCACCATATCTGTTATCAACATTATGCAGCCTGTCACATAAGATTTGCGGAATGTGTTGATAAAAATATTCTGTGGAGCACAATTTTTCCTCAAAAGCATATTTACAATTGCAAATTACAAGCAGATGGATGTAATTTTATTCTTGAGTCTTGTACGTTTTAACATAGCTTGGAGAAAAATGACAATCAGCCCGATATAGGGGGAAAAGTTTTTATCAGATGACTCGAAAATGGATTTTTGCAATTTGTTTAAAATACATTGTTAATTTCTTGATTAAGATAAAATCTTGATAATTTTGTCACAGTATCTGTTTTGAAAATCCATAAAAAAACAATATTTTTCATTTAATGCTCATAGATGACGTATTATTAAATTGATACACATTATGTTTAGTCATGTGGACAGGATAGGATAAGGATGAAGAGACTTTTCCACAGCCAACATTCTCTTAACTTCTTCCTTATATTGTTCTTATTTGAATTCCTTCTTTCTCTTGAATCGGACACTCGATCTGGAGCCGGCCTTCTTGAATGGCCGAGCTCATTCCCTTCCCAGGGATGGAAGTGATTGTGGGAAGTGAGCCTGAAGATTGCTGAAGTAATTAGCATCAGTGCTGGCTGGCAGATCCAATCGTCTTGTCTCGGATACGGGAGGAGCTGCTGCATGCATGCATATACACACACCACGTTCCCAAATTCAAAGTTTAATTGCATACTGAAGCACGATAAAAATGTGTCCTCATATGCACAGACAGCTGTCACACTCAGAATGCTGTGCTGCTTTGATGATTTAGTTAATCTGAAAGTGGAAGTCAAAACAACCAGAGCGGCTGTCATTTAAATCAACTTTCTGCTTGTATGTCGCTGATATAAATGTTTGTGCTTGTGTATTTCTCTTTAATGAGGCTAGCATGACAAAATCGCTGTTTTCTACAATGGGTAAGGAAGATGCATGAAATCTTTTTTTGGATCTTGTGAGTTTTTTTCATCATCATCCTACAATCCAAAATATAATCGTTTCTCTTTCAGACACCCAGAATAACAAATCCCCTTTCCCTTTTTTCTGTTCTCCTGCTCACATCTCAGCTGTTCTTATATCAGCTGTCTTAATATCTCTCCTTTCCCCTCCTCCATCTCTCCTCATCCCCTCCCTCACTTAGTCTATTTTCCCTCCTTCAGTCTTGTAATTTAATCCATCTCTTTTACCTTACTCTTTTTTGCAAGCTCAAACCTCATTTTTGCTTCTCAAAAATGCCTTCATCCTTTGTCCGAGTATCCTTTTCTTTTGTTCTCTCATCTTTTTTCCTTTTTCTCACCTATCAGGGTGAGCGGGATAGACTATGGTCTCAAGGTGACCCAGAGCATCTGGAGCTGTTGTAGCGATATATGAAGCAATTTAATCGCAGGCTAGAGGTGTGAGGAAACCGGACTCCTGCCCTCTGGTGACTCCAGACGTTGTGGCGACCCTGTCAAGGTTGCCACTTGCACTTAATTTGCATATTGAGAAACTAAACGAATCCTAAATTCAGTTTGTATTTTTTGGCAACAATCTTATCTAAAGAGTTTAAAAGCAAGAAGTTGCGCTGAATGAAAGAATTGAGCGTCCCCGGGGGGAAATTATAAAGTGACAGATGTCTAAGTGGGTGCGTGACTGAATAAATAGATAATAATTCAGCTTCAAGTGTGGTCCATTTAAATTCCTGAGTCCTGCTGTTATAAATATTAAACATCCGCACTGTTAAAGGCACCTAATTGTTCTTCTATTCTCCAGTTGCTTTGCTCCCGGAGGAAAGTTCATTACAACATGGACCTTGTTTGTGTTATGAGACTAGTGGTGTTATTGTGTTGGTCTGTAGGTGACGTCTGCAGCCTGTCCCAGGTGCTCCATTGATGCTTTCATATGCATGACTCACATCTTTCATCACCTGGCAAGGATCAGGTCCTTCATCAGTCCTGATAGACAGACACACATGCGCTGCAGTCTTGCACAAGCTGTCAGGTGCTGTGTGACGAAAGTGAGTACAGTTAATCCTACTTATTGGTTTCATTATTACAGTAAGAACTCAGAAAAATATAAATATATATTCAGAAAGAAAAGATCCTGCTGAAAATCATTTCTGCTTTTGTTATCTTGTTTCAGTAATTCGCCAACAATTCCATCAAGTTTTGCATAGAATTTTAAATGTTCTGCTTGTGCTCCACATAGTCTGAAACCCTCTTGGTTGGGATGAAAGTCACATTCCTGTCTATCAGCATCCCCTCGATGAAGGGGGAAAAGTTCCAAAGAGCAATTGAATACAATTTAATCAACACAAATATATAAATGCCAAATAAGAAGGCAGTAGGGATAGATAAAGTGATCCCAAGTGACAGTAACACCAAGAAGAAGGAATATAGGAAGCTTAAAGGCTGAAGGAGGAAGTTGACAATGTGGAAAGTAAAGGAAACAGTGGTACCAGAAGTAATCAGCTCTGAAAGCAATCTGGGAGAATGGCTTCATCAAGCTCATGGACCCTTTTGTAGTGGACCCCTTCAATGTACAGATGTGTTATTTTTTTCTTTCTCTCATTTCATCTACACCTCCCCCATCCTCCAGCTGCATCTCCTTTGATCGTCTGACTTAGTTCTATCACAGTACCAGATTATCGTAGCCATGTTAGCAGTCCAACGGTTTCCCCCTGTGATTGTCTCAATCCTTCCTTTTCCTTCTGTTTTCCTCCTGCTTGTTTTACATTCAGCTCAGCCCATGTTTGACTTGGCAGCTAAAATTAATCCGACTGTCTGTGTACAGAGTATTTAGGATTCCCCTTTGGATTTGTCTGGACTGATTAACCTGTGTGCCAGCTTCCATCTGCAATAAAACAAGACACTTGTGTTTTACCCCGCCTGCCTAGCTTTAGTGTCAGATCTTGACAACACTGGCTCCATATCTTGTCTGTGCAACGCTTCTGTATGTTTTTAGAGACAGTGCACATTATTTGTGCCAGCAAAATTAGTTATTTACAACGATTTGTTAAGCAAGTATTACAGTAGTCTTAGAAATAAACACTTGTTGGTGTTAACAGCTTCAAATTCTAGCAAGAGCATTAAAGGAAAGAGCATCCCAGCTGCTGTCAGGCAAGGGGCAGGGTGCACCCTGGACAGGTCTTCAGTAAATTGCAGGACGCTGATTAACATAACTGGCTAAATTGATTTATTAGTGATTGTGGTCTTGTCAATCAATCAATAATCCAGCTGCATCACAAAGTAAGACTAAGTCTGAAGTAAGTATTTCATACTAAAACCCTCTTTTGGCTTCTGTACTGCAGAGAAAGTAAATCTGTGACAAACACACAAACCTTTACCTCGGTAGGTTGAATGTTTATGCTTTCTACAATAAGATATAAACACAATACCAAATGAATTTGCACCACTTGTCTATATGATTGGAATTTAAGAACAACTTTCTTCATGCATATTAATGTATCATCTGCATATATCTTAAGGCAGATCATTGATGTGAATAGACCGAGTAAGGACCCACAACAGAGCCCTGAGGCATTCCAACATTATAAGACAAACTATGTCTCCCTGTTATTTTCACACAGCTTTATGTTTTCAAGATCATATTTGACCTGTAATGTGAAGCAACATGATGCCATACTGCAGTTTACCACAGTGCATGATGGATTGAGGCCCTGTGTCTTTTTCTCATATTAAGCTATATCAGTCTTGGTAAACGTACTTAAATGAGTGTGTGTGTTTGTGGTGTGTTTTGCATTTATTTATTTTTCAACAAAAACATTCTACGTGGTTGAAAATTTAATATAGTGTTTATCTCTGCCAGAGTGGTTATATGCTTAATTAATGAACTGTTTTAAGTTCAGTTCTGTTAGTTCAGTGGCAGGTGAACAGTATTAAGCAAATTAAAATTGGATTGTAGGCCAGGAAATAATAGCTGGTTTATAAAAAACGAGAGGGGAAAATATAGTTGTAGTTGCACAGATGTCTAGCAGTTAAATATGGATGGAGAGCCTCAGCTGGCCCTGACATGTTTAGAGGGTGTAACAGACTGGTGGAAAGTAAGCTGAATGACTTTACTGCTCCAGTGTCAGGGTGCAGTTTAGTGAAAGTGTGTCTGCATTTATCTCTTTAACAATGAAACAGTTCTACTGAACATTTAAAATGTTTATTCTCATTTAGGTAGAGGGCATTGTGCCATTTTTCCAGTCATAATATTAAGCAATGATATTCTACCAAGTCTATTTCATGTTGCTTTTTAAACAGATTTGTCTTTCTGTGTTATCTCCAACACTTTGTCTTCATTTACTTTGTTTATTTACAAAGTACATGTGGATGAGTTGTTGTTGTTTTTTTTGGCCTGAAACTGAATTAATTTCAAAGTAACTAGACTGGAAAATTGCAAAAAAAAAACATGCTGCAAACATGCTGTAGTGGTCAATATTCAAATTATCAACCAATTAGCTGTGTTGACATAATAATCCATTTATTTGACAAATCTTAGAAGTATTATGAATAAAGTAATAAACTTTCTAGTGTTTGTGGAAACTTTTTTCTGTACTTTCCTTATGTATGTATATATATATATATATATATATATATATATATATATATATATATATATATATATATATATATTTTTTT
>JAOXYM010000023.1:6536111-6550965 GCA_028567055.1 Leptatherina wallacei
TTATGTGTGAAGGCTGGAAGCTAAACCATAGACAGTACTTTGTCACCGTAGAGTTCAAATCCCGAGCCCAACGCAGAAACATATATGTTTAAGCATGTAAGCATATGGGGACAATTATTTTCATTCGATGCAATGACAAAAATGATATCCACCTGTCAGTTTCCTGCTGTTTGATCTCAGATTAAAAATGTGGTCACTCATGATAATACAGAAGTTGTGATCCCACATCTTATTAACGCATGGTCGCAACTTAATCATGTTGCTCCTGAGCATTAGTAATCCATGACTTAGTAATGCATGATCACACAATGAAATTATATATACTTGTATGAAAGCTAACATATGAGCATTTACCTCTTCAAACTTGAGAGATATTACTCAACTGTCAAACATAAATTTGCATCCCGTACTAATAAAGCTGCAAATCTACCGCCGTGTGTTGTATAAGAAACTATTACCATGAATATTAATATCACATTCTGCACCTTTACTGATGCTTTCATTTTATAAGAGAGCTTTGATTCTCCATGTTCAGCCTCACTCTGGCACAAGTGTCTCTGAAGAGCAAACACTCAGTCCTGCTGCTCTCTTTCTGTCAGAAGGGGTGGTCCACTGTTGTATGTCAGTGTGTGTTTGCATACATTTGCATACCCACTCACTGCTGTGTGTGTTGACAGCAAAGAGGTTGTTGAACCCATTCAACTAGCTAGCAGACAAAGTAGGCAACAAGAGCAAGAGGAGGAGGAACATTGGACATTGTGGAAGTGTAACAAGGACAGAGCAGAGACAAAGATCAATGATGCTCTGTTTTAATATCAGGCGGGTATTCACATCCCAGACCAGTCAGAAACATTACTTTAAAGACGCCTGATCTAGTTTAAGATTAATGATATGAGACTAATGATAAAACAAATGTGTATCAGGAGTAAAAGATTTACACGGAGCAATAATTTGGTGCTTTGCAGGTCAAAAGATGTCTGGACAGTAATCACAAAACTGGGGCAGATTAAGTAGGAAGTGGACTTTTTTTTTCTTTTTCAAGAAATGTAGGCCATGTGTAATTGTTTTTCAACAGCTTTGTTTTCAAAATGAAACAGTTCCTGACTCAATTTAAATGCTTTCTGCATGCACTTTAAACACAGTTTTGTTCCTTTGTGTAAAATAAAGTTAGAATGCATGCAGATAAAATGTTCCTTGTGTATCAGGATTCTTTAAAAACATATTTACTTCTTTCTTTTTTCTCATAATTCCACCGACCCAGTTTATCTCCAGCAGATCGTCGTACAAGACAATTAAATGAAACCATCTAGTCCTCTTCAAAGTAATTGTTTTATACTTTGTTGTGGGAAAGATTGTTTTCATTTAATATGTATGGATTGTTTTTTATGATGTAAAGCACTTTGTGTTGCTTTGTAGCATGAAAAGCGCTATAGATAAATTTTGATTTGATTTGATTTGATAAGGTTGGGGTTCGCCCATTCTTCATGGAGTTAAACATACACAGAACTTGTATGACCCCTGCCACACACACATGCTTCACCTCCCAGTTCTGATTAATTCATTCTGTTAAAACCACTTCTTTAAACAGGGAAATAATGCATTTGATTTTGAGGAAAGGGAATGAGGGATCAACATTTTTTTAATAAAAGAAAATCTTCTCTCTAACTCATACATAATGAAAGGAAATAGAAATGCCCTATGTAATCCCACTCGTGAAACATTAAAAGGTAAACATTTATTCACAGGCAGTGATCTCAAATAATGATGCAATAAAAGGACAGAACTCAATAGTGAGTCGCTATGAGTTCATTGAGAGTACTTGAGATTACATACATGTCATATTCATCTGTTGTCACAGCATCATTTGGCTGCTTTGTCTTCCAATAACTCGTGAAAAAAAAGCAAACTAAGACAGTTTCTGATTAATTTTCCACCTGATCCATTTTGGGGTTTAGTTTACTCCCATCAGTACAGGGCACAAGTAGACCTGTGATGTATCAAAGTTAGAGCGTGCAGAGCTTCGACAGAAGTAGGAATATTCTAAACGAACACAGCTGCTGGCAGAAGGTGTTGGCTAAAATTGTTACGTTTTTTTTTTACAGTACAGGATCCTCCTATACAAACAGAAGACAGCAATGTACAGGGGAACCTTGTGTGACAAGTCATGCATGAGAGGAAGGCAGAAAGGAAAAGAGAAAGAACAGATAGAGTTAAACCATCAGGTACCACTTGGGGCCAAATCTCAGATCTTTTTAGTCTGTTCTCGTCTCAGAGGTGACTACCTGTCATCTCTCCCTTCTGTTGATCTTTCCTCTCCCACAGTTCAGAGCCTTCGCAAAGCCCAAGAGAGCTCCACAGCCCGAGGACTACCACAAGAATATCACAGCTAGACTCTTCCTCGCTGAGTTTTACCAGTTTTATCTCTGTCAGAGCTTGTTTGAGACTCACCTCTGAAGCTGAAGTGCCACCAGACCACTGACTGGGCTACATGCCAAAATAACTGTAAAAATAGCAGTACACAGCCATGCGGGGCTGTTACTTAATAAATAAAAAATGGTTTGGGATTGGAAGTCCTGGGTAACATATATTGCCCCACTTCAGCTGATATGCCAGAGATGTGCTGAGGTGCATCATTTGATTGGCTATTAAAATCCAATTAGTTGTTTCTCACCTATTAAACAAACTTAATCAGTGAACCCTTTGGTCCAGTCAGCATTTTATCACTACCTAATTAAAGTCTAAATCCAACTTACAGCAGGATCTCCACTGTCTTCTCCATTGTGAACTACAACAAAGTGACCTTCTTTTCTATGTCTAAATCTCACAGTAACACACCCACATGAAGAGACAGGGTTCACCCTCCCCTTGTCTTATCCACTTCTTCCCAGTCGTCTTGTTCCCACCAGCTTGGCGGTGCGGCTGTCATACACAGGCGTAATTAGCAGTCTTTCTGCAGGAGCGTATGGTAATGTGACAGGAAGATGGTGGACATGGTGGCTGCACACACACTTCTCTCTTCCGGTGGGGGGGGGAGCTTTGTGCCGTACCGCCTCCTCAGTGGAAAGACTGGCGTCGGTCAACCATATGGAGCCAAAAACATCTTATATGCAGATGTCTTTTGTAATCTCTTCCTAACACTTGCATCAAGGCAACGGGACCTTTTTTTTTTGTTTGTTTGTTTGTTTTTGTTTGGTTCTTGAAGATCTTTCACCACCTTCTTCTTCAGGCTTCCTCAGTTCTGTCGAGCCAGTGGGGAGCTACAGTGGTAACTCACCTGTGAGTTGTTTACTTGCCTGACCATAACTGTTTTGGTCACAAGACCTCCAGGGAAGGAGAGTCAAGGCTGCGTTGTAGGTTTCAGTGCGATGATGTAACGTTTTGATGATGCAGCATCAACCAGTCTAAAGACAGCAGGTGGAAATTAGCAGCTTTGGTAAAAGCCTGACACAAAACATGTTTCTCTTTGAAGTCAAAGTATCCTTGTTCATGTCCCTGTCAAATAAATAAATAAAATTCTGAATGTACAATCTGTGCTCCAGCAGGTACTGTGAATGAAAATTTAGATATTGGTCTGTGTTTAAGGTTTTTAGCAAATCTTAATCCTCCTCAGTGTATACCATATTGTCCAAAAAAAGGCAGTTTGTTGTCTCTAACATGCTCTCTAGTGAACTTGCTGTTGCTGTCCAGATGTGTTCTGTGAATGCTTCTACTTCTAGAGTATTGATTTTGACCCAGATGTCATCCTCATTTCTAAACCATAACTTCACTCTGCCTATTTAGTACTGTATTACTGTGAGAGCACTGTTAATAGATAGAGAAAAGCACTCCATGGCAAACCCTGGAAATAGATAATGCAGCACTTTAATCTAATCATTAAGACACTGCATCGTACCAGGAGCTTAAAATGGTTATATTTTAAGGAAAGTTATCACACTCAATTTGCATCCTGACATGGATCAGAACCATCACCTTCAGCAACACATTATCAAAGATTGTGCATTTTATAGCCTATAAAGTAGTTTAAGCTTTTAAGAATCTAACTAAATGTCTTAAAAGAAGCACCTCTTACAGAACAGCACCTCTAGCAGTGTAGACTGCAGGGTGACCCCCCTTTTTGGAATTACAGATTGTACATCATACAGATGGCTTAATAATAAAAATACAATAATTATCACACACCTGGCAACACTGGTACACAATGCATTACTAAAATTGTAAAATGTTTTAGCAAAGCACACATTGCAGGGGATAAAAATTATTGAATGACTTTACTTAGGAATATTATTTAAGGGAAAGTTGTGTTGCAGTCATGTCCTATGTATTTAACCACCATGTGTTGATAATCTGACAAAATGTTTCACATTTACAGAAACAGAAAACTCAAACAGGAACAGTAAGGTCATTGATATTCATTGTCAGAGGACTGCAGATGTAAATATTATTCATTTGATTCCAGTAAACTGTTTTTGTCTGAGAAGCATCCATGTATGGAGCCGCACTGTTAGAAAAGGGAAACTGGGAGAAATCGAAATCAATGCTGCAAAGAAATCCTTGTTTTTAGTCTGTTACTGGTCATCCTCCAAAAAGTATGGATATCCAAAAAATGCAAAGGCACAGCTTTCTCTGCCTGATAAATCAATTTCCTAATTTCCACTTCAGGTGTAACACACTGCACTGTTTGAATTTAGTCTCTTCACCAAAACTGAGATTAAAAAGGTGATCTCACTGGAGTAAATTTTCAGACATAAAACACCTTATAAAACTGCTCTCGTGGTGATTGATGATTGAATTGGAATCCCAGTGACAGGTGAACAGCCTTTGATCTTTCAGTGGAGAAGAGGATCAGAATATTTCTACTTGCTCATATCTCATGGATGACTACCAAAGACTAGAGCGCATACATAAAGGATGTTAAATATCAACATGGGGTTGACTTGGGATGCAAGAAATTTTGCTAACAAACATTATGTTTAAAAGGAGTTTTTCTACTTCTGTTGTTTTGTTTAAAAGGTTTCAATTCCCAGACAAAACATAGATGAACAAACAATAAGTATTGTATTTACAGCAGATGTTCTGTGGATCTATTATTAGTTTCCCTATTTGTCTTTTTATGTCCACTACAAGTAATAATCTTTTCATCTGTTTTTCATTTTCTTAGTTAGGTGCACAGACTTTCTTTCCATCACTCAACATACATTTTAAGAGAAATGAATTTGACAAAGCATCTTATTGCTGGCATACGCATTCATATAAACACACACAACTAACGTAAAGGTGAATAATGATTGCCCCTTATTCGATTTGGAAATTTCATGGAGTAATTCACAGCATGACAGTCCTTGTGTAAATGCAGGAAAAATTCATTTGAAAATAAAGTGTGCTTCTGTTTTATTACATTGCATTGCACAGTCATTTAGCGGATGCTTTTATCCAAAGCGACTTACAATTGAGTTTTACCAGTGATGCCAACACTGGGGGCAAGGAGGGTGAGGTGTCCAAGGACACAATGACAGTTGACTGGGGCGGGAGCAGGATTCCATCCGCCAACCTTAGGGTTATTGGACGACCTATTATTAAGGTTGGTTGCAGAGCTCTCACAGTCATTTCCACACATAAACACCGATGATGTCCGAGAGAATGTGCAGGCACAGTAGAGACAAAATGTGATGCAAAAAGTGCACTGTGGAAATTGCTGCTTCCTTTCAAATGTGTGTAGCAGGATGTAGGAATGTCCAGCCGGGGATTGAACTCAATGCACGCTGACCAGTCAAGCTATAGGGATATCCCTGTGGCCAAGTGGCCAGGGCACATCATCAATCGGAGGCATAGTGACAGGACTGCAAGTAGGGTCCATGTAGCATGGATTCCAAATAGGTGGCTAGGTAGGAGGTTATGGGTTCAATCCCTACCTGGGCCCTCCTTTGTCCTGCCACATTTGTAAAACAAAAAAGTGGGTGATGCTCCTTGATGACATGCAATCTGTTAATAACACTTGTATCTGAGAGTAAACACAAAAGCATAGACTGAATAAAGAGCAGCACACAGGTCAGGAAAAAGAAAAGAAGGAAGCAGAAACTCCACAGCTCGCGCACTCAGTGGACTCAACAGTGGCAGCAACTGCTACAAATCATTTGCTGCAACGTTCACGTACTATCTTACCCACATTTCTGTAAATTTGGACCACTTCTGGCTTGTACAACACTTGCCGTAATCCTCATCTAGGCCGACAATTTATATCTGGACCATATCTGGTGAACACAACGTTTGCCAGTGACATAAGAGCCAAAACTATCTCAGATTAGTCCCAAACATGTCTGCTAACTCACTTCTGAAGAAGTTCAGGAGATTTTACCAAGGGGATGGGTGGAAAATACTGAGTGAATGTTGAAGACATTTGGTGTGCTTGAATACCACGGCTCTAGAATAACTCCAGAACATTTCAGGACTCCAGTGCTTGTGTGCAAACAGCTAGAGCGACATCTCAAAATTCCAATGCACGGAAACGGAACTAAGTCCATGGTTAACTACACACAAAATGAAAGTTAAAAGACAAGTAAGTTTGGTAAACTGACCCTTAAAGCAAAATGACTGCTTTTAAATAGTTTGTTATATCAGATTCTTAAACTTCATCGTAAGATAACGTTTAGGTCCTCATTATGTTAGTTGCAGAAACCTGCCTTTGTGCCCTCCAGTCAATCCCTGCACTGTACAATTATCTAATTCTCACACTGCACACTGTGTGATAATATTACCAGTTTGACCGACCACCTCTCTGAAATTACTGGGCTCTTGCTGTCAAGCTTGGAGGTGACCTGGCCATTACCAGAGACTCTGCTTCCCAGTGGGAAAACTGTGCAAAAACTGGCTCTGGGCGTCACATGACCTGTTTATGGAGCTTCTGATTTCTGGATCATGAGGCCAAGAGAGAGACAGAAGTGAGGGGGGGGGGGGGGGATAGAAGAGACTTATGTATAGAAGGACAAACAGAGAAAGCGGGTCAGTCCGGCCACAGAACCCCCCCCCCCCCAAAAAAAGACTGTGATCCAGTGAGAGGTCTGGCTCATTGCATCACTTCAGTGTGTGACCTTAGACTGCAGCCACTTCTCAGACTGTAACCGCTGAAATCGAATCTTCTACTGACAGCCTCAAATTGTAATAAATGGCCTTATATGCTCAAATCCTCGAGCTCAGTAGTTTCCGTACTTCAAAAATCCATCATGCGCTCACTTAAAAGACACTTTTGTTTCTGTTTGCTAGCATGCAAATGAAGCTGTCAGCTTTGTTTATTCTAGACTTTATCATCACCTACAGCCATAATCACTCATTATTTGATGTTCATGATTGAAACAAAGAAAGGAATCAAAAGTTCACAGTATTGTTTTTTCGTTAAACTGAAACATTTAATTGCTCAACAACAAAAGAATAAAGTTGTCATCTGCAGTTCATCTTAGAAGAAATGAAAAAAACTTCTTTTGCTACATGCTTGTAATAAATATAGCAATCTCTAAGGGGTGCGTGTGTTTCTTTAAGTAACTGTGCTTTTAAATCTTTAAAAAATCAGCATATTTGAAGTTTATCATATACAATTGTTTTATTATGAGTAGGTTTCCTTGTATGAACACCATTGTTATAAATTGGACTAATGTGGATTTGCTTTTATTGGATCACAATAAATTAACTTGAATTGATTATATTTGTCAAGTGCCTTGAGACTTTGTTGTGAAAAATTTTATTGAATCTTTATGAAATATAATTTTGCATCAGGTTTTTGCAAAGGACTGACTATTCTGAAAAAGGTAGGTTCCTGTAGGGTTCATTGTTTCTGTGGTCCACCATAAAATCTGTTGCAGACCTTGGTCCATATTCATGAGGCAGCTTCTTCCTGCAGAGTGTTGTTTAGAATTACATTTTCTTCAAATTAAAACTTGATAAAGATGAATAACTAACAAAAGCATCTAAGCCATTAACCCATAATGACTTGAGGTACCCTCTGGTCACATAGACCTTAATAGGTTAAAAGAGCTACTTACATTAAAAGCCACATTGAGGAGGCGGTCCTAGAAGAGGCTTAAGAATTTAGTTTCTCAAGCAGAGGAGAAAAAGTCATTTTAGACTGAGGAAAATTACCCTAACACTGAAAAACAATGATGCTCCAGATAAAAAGAGGGGTAACATTTATGATCATTTTCTATCTGCCATCCAGCACATCAATGGTCTACCAGAAGGATAAATTATCGACAGTTAAAATATTTTGCAATCGGCAACGTAAAGTAGCATTATGTAACTTACTGAACTTAAAAATATGTGTTTCTGACTCGTTTTGATGGTAACCTGATAGTCATTATGTATGTTCCTGGAGCTAATGTTCCTAATCCTAAGGCTGAGAAACCGGCTCAAAACTCCTTTTTTTCTGGGTCGCTGTGTCACTTTAAAGCAGCATTTCACTTTAAAGACAGTTTGGAACATGAACCATGTCTGATTCATCAAAAGAACCCAAGAGAGCATTATCGGAGGCTCAGAGGAAAAGAAAGAGAGAAAGGGATAGAGCAAGAGATAAGACAAAAGTCAACATTTGACTGACTTTTACAGACTGGAGAGAGCTCAGAGAAGATATAGAGAAGCCATTTTAGCCGTCAAGGGGGCGCCTCAGAGAAAATCTGCCAAAGTTCATTAGTGTAGCACTGATAAATGTAAGGCATAAGGCATTTTACCACACTCTTTCACAACTCACAGACTAATACTTGGTCTATAACTATTCTCATCAGGCTTTCATTACAGAGGATACCCCTTTACCATCACTTTCAAACACAAAGGGAACTGCTCCGCAGTTTCTCTTTGCCAGTCACACTTACTGGATGCAATGGTAAGAGACACACTGGGTGCACCTGTCATAAACAGCAACTATAAAATGTTATTCTACAGTGGTAGGTTATCAACAAGTAACTCAGACTGAGCTACGTCCCTTTGGTAGCACGTAAATATCTGTCTGTGTTGATCTCACAGGATACAAAAAATAGGATTTTGGATCCACCAACACAGATGGATTTCCCTGCAGTCCTCTAAAAACATAACAACACGAAGCCATCTGAGATTACATTATGTGTCGCTTGAAGGCTAATTGGTTGAAAGTATGCTTAAGCCAGAAGGTGTCAGCGACAACAGATTTCAATTGTCATTATTTTAATATTTATTTTCACTTCATCACAAAACAGATTTTTGTCCAATTTTCATTGCTTTTTCCACAGCAGAGCAAAGCTAAAGACCAAAACCATCACGACTGGCCCAAAATTCAGATTATTCTACATGTATAACACTTTATTACATAGACTTAGATTTGCAAAGAAACATCACAGAGGAGCTACATAATCATGTTTGAGTTGTGATGAATTCGGACAGATGGAGGGGGGAAACATCTGGCTCCAAGGCGAGGAACTCATCTTTGAATCCAACTTGCAATTTTTCACTTCAAGTTTTGGTTTTTGATTTTGGTTCTTCACCGTCCAAATATCATCCATCTATCGATTCTAACTGCCTGGTCCAGATTAGGCAAACATCATTCTTAGGCAAAATAAGTCACATTTTAGTTTGACTAGTTTTGCTGATTTGCCACATCGGGAAACCTTGGAAACCCTGGTACAACAAATGTACAGGGATTCCTGGTGGACCTCAGAAACACAGATGGAAATCCAGCATTCAAATGTAGACCAAGTTTCAGAAAAGCCCTCTTTACTCTGGTCTAAAAGCCTGATCACCCGCTCTTACATCTGTCTTTTGAGAGCAATTGGCATTCAGTCCTGCCTCAAAAGACTCTGCTGAAGCCACAGGTTGTAATCGGCTTCAGCTCGACTCCACAAGAGTGGGAACAGAAAATTCTAATTCTCACAAATGATGCTGTGACAAAAATGAGAAAAGCTGAAATGTTATTTACAGAAATGCACATCGATGCGCAGACAATAACATCTCACATAAAGGCTCTCAACACAAAGCGAAAACATATGAGATTGATTTTTTTTTCTTTCTTCTGTTTGGGGCTGAAGTCTGTAGTCCCGTTAACATTTAGAGAGAGCACCACTGAACTGGAAATTATGACAGAATGCACTGAAATGCAGTTTTTCTGTCTGAAAGGGAAACGTTAAGTGGAACAAGTCAACTCAATAACCACAGTCAAAACAATATATGGTTAACACTATGTCCCCTCAATACACAAATATGCCCAAAATGGGACAGGCTTCATAACCAAAACTCATTTCCTTGTAGACACACTCTCTTCTGTGTTAATCTTTCAGTGTTAAAACAAACTTTGATTTTGGCTGTTCTGATGCACAAAAGCCATCAAACTCTAAGTTTTGCAGAGACACTGCAGCCAGTTATCATAATAATCGTTGCCATCCAAATTACTGCAGTCATTTATCAGACAGCAGAATATTTTGCCAAATAATTAAAAGTTTTGTTGTTGATATTAGAGCTTTTGGATGATTTCCCCTTCACAGCCTTGTTTTAGCTGTGTCCTCTCACCCCTGTCCTTGTCTGCTCCCTGAGACATCTGGAAGCAGCACCCTCTAATGATCGCCCAGCACACTGCAATGACTGGCAGGAAGAAACTCAAGCTCTGATTTCTAACTTCTCCCGGAGAAACGTTGCAATATTTAATTTCTTCTTTGCTCGCAGGCCCTATTGAATAGTCTTTATGCCTTTTCTCTGCCGTTCTTCTCGCTTTCTCATTTCCTCTTCTTTGCTCTTGCTTGATGTACGTCGTCTGACAAAAGACACACTTCCTCTCCTCCCCTCAATCTTTTCATCTTTGTCTCATTCCCTCCTTCCTTGTTGTTTGCTATAGAGCGAGATCACTGAGACAGGAACCATAAATAGGCAGCCCGGGCAGCTGCCGCTTCTTTTTAAACCACCATCAAAGATATTCATCATCATCAGGCTATTGATAATTAAGTAGTATTGAGCTCTTTTATCCCCTTAGAGAATCATGCACTCATGCATATGTCTTTCTCTGTCCAATCCACCTGTCTCATTGTGCCAGACACCTCTGACAAGTTTTTTTTCCCTCCTTGCCGACAACAAAGAAGTGTATAAGACAGAAAAAGGAGTGCGTGAAGGAGGGCTGAGCGAGGTCTTCAACATACAGACCACAAAGGAGAAGAGAACTGTCACTCAAGAGTTTTAGCTCTTCAGAAAAAATGGCCACACGCTACAATAGATTATCTGTTTGTCTGTTGCCGTCATCAGGCAGAGATAAAAAATGATCCAGAATGAAGGAGGCGTGATTGGTTTTGCAAATTGCAAACCACAGATTGTCGATCGCTGACAAACTTTAACTGAAACATTTTGGAGTCGGAGAAGGAACTGCGTCAGATGTGAGGTGAAAGCATACCTGTGCAAAGCATGAACATAATGTTGAGATAAATAAGTATTAAGTTGGAGGAGATTTTGCAAAGAAGATGGAACAATTCCAAAGATGGAAGGAAAACGTGGTTGTTTGGTTTGGAATTTGCAGAGATGTTTTATAGAATAACAGAGGTTGTATCCTCCTTAAGGGTCTAATTAACAGTTTAATGGCATCCCAAAGCTCTAATGGACAAAGGAGCACAAGTCTCTTGCTTATATTTAGCTATAGCCTTAACAGATTTGGCAAACAAAAAACAGAAGTCGAGGTAATAAATGAAAATATCAAACTAGAGGGAAACATGAAAAAGATGTGGAAATGAGAGAAGATGAGAAGAAAACAGGGTAGGAAAAAAAGAAATAAGTGAAAATAAAGTAAAAGAGAAGTATTTTTCATTTCATTTCATTTCATTCGTTTGGGGAACAAGAATGACTATTTCACTCACATAAGAGAAAAGGAAGACTTATCTGTGAGACTGTAAAACATTGCCTTCAGGCAGCTGTCAGCCAAGCTTCATCGAAGCATCTTTCTCCTCTCTCTGCCTCTAACTCATTCACTCTGCCATTCCCGCTCTGCCATCAGAATACAGCAAATCAATCACCCTCCTGCAGCTATAACTCCTCCTGTTTAATACCCATCTATGACGCGACATCTGCGGATACCTTTTGATTAACAGGAAGCGGATAAATACAACACGGTCTACAAACTGTCGCCTGGGGGTGAAATCCACCACTCGCAGCCAGGCAACTACACTTCAGCTCAGTCAGGATTCCTCTTGTGGTGGATAGGTGTGGATAAGCATCCACTTAGCGCTTTGTGTGTGTGCTTACATATGTGACAGTGTTTATTCACATGTGTGTGTCTACGTGTGAGAGTTGAATCTATAAATACAAGGTGCTGAAGATTGCAGTTCGGTAATTAAAGGAAGGAAGGGCAGATGAGTGGAAAGCATGGAGTTTGACAGGAAGAGGGGATGGAGCCATTTTCCAACTCAAAAGTAGAGAATAAGAATCCATCTGGTGTCATCAATCTCTTCTTTACAATCTAACTACACAGCTCACTGCTCTGCATCTCCGTTCATCAATGAGATACATGCTAAATCATAACTGAAGAACCTGCTGCTCCTCTTGTGCACCGGCATGATTGATTGAAGCAAAGATAGTCTGTAAAGCTCGTCTCCGCCTCGCAAAGTTTGCCTTCCAACAACTCAGACTTTTCCCAGCCAGGGATTAAACGAGCTAATGAGGGTCGAAGGCTGCAGTCATTGCTGCTAATTCACCCATCTGTATTGCTCATAACCAAATATTTGCACGCAGTGAGTTGCTTGCCAAAGTAGGTTTCCCTGCTTTGACCTACTTAGGTTGTCTTAAGCTGAATGATGTTGGTGCAAGAGAGTTCTGACTAAGACAGGAGGCTGTGAAGAGTGAATGCTGCTGACAGGGTTTACATTACAGGTTGTTGTTTACACACCAAAAGTCGGTGTCTTTAGTTTTTCAAGCTCATTTCATCAGACAAATGTTGTTGTGGTAAAGCTTGCTCATCAAAGTGGCAAGAAGGCAGACTAATCAAGGCTCAATTCAAGCTCCAGGGTGCTGATCATAATACCCAATGTGGAAATTATTGGCTCATTATATTGGCGGTACCTTGTACGGTATGACAACTGCAGAGCCGCCACTGATTCCCACGATCGGCAGAGCTGTCTGAGTAGAGAGGAAGTCCAGGATTTGTGCTACTTCTGCCACCTGAGGACAGAAAAAAAGAGAGATGATCATTTCTGCACGAAGGAGAATAATCATAACATACAGCATTTCTCATTAGATTTACATACAGCAGGTTGTTGAGTAAAGTTTATTTATTTTCACTTTTTTATAAATAGGGCTCAAAGAAACCAAATAATGCATACAGAATCTTTAAAGCCAATTTGAGATGTTTCTGTTTCAAGAAGTTTACTCAAATATAACCATTACTCAGAATATGAATGAGCCCTCTTCATGGGTAGTACTTTCTAACACCCTGCACGTCTGCACGTCAGGACAAAGGCTTTCCCTCTTTAGGTAGATCTCCACATGTTTTGTGAATTGTGAGAGGCGCTTAGGTATTCTGTTGTAAAATAGTAAACGATTTGCACCTTTAGTATATAGAGCTTTTTAGCCTTAACTAGGTTTTACAATGCACTAAACAGTGTCTTCATTAAGTAAAACACATGTCATATAACCATTTTAACACAGCACTTATTTTAATAAGTGCATTTTTTTGTATGAACTTTGTGCTTTTTTCACCTCGAGGGTTTCATAAAAGTGTTTTAAACACAAACATCTGCTAAAATGTGCTGATATAAAATACTTTCACAATGTCAATAGCATGTTAACCCTTGATGCTCTGAGGGCTACAGTGTATTAAGAACTGATCCAACTTCTAATATCCCCCAGGGGGCAAGTCTTTAAGCTACAGCATAGAGGAATGGCATTACTCTGTATTCTGTTGGGTGTTGGACTACCAATCTTTGACAAGCGCAACATTTTGAGATAAATGTTTATATTAGACCACACACATCAGTCCACACAGCTGGACTGATGAACCACCTGCTGTCACGCAGTCAGGTAAAACTGATCAATGTAATCTCTTTTTCATTGCTGTCAGTTTCAGTCTCCATTTGAGATTTTAAACTCTTGATTAATGTTTGCTGCTGTAAAGAGAAAATGGGCTCTTTCCACTTTTTTGGCCCCCAAGATAATGTATGCACCATGGTGCTGTGTTCCCATCAATGGCAGTTAGAGGCAGGGCCAATAAATACCCATAACTAGTGTCGACTCATTTAACGTAGGACTAAATGTTGATTAAAGACGTCGTGTTAGTGGTTAGTGGATGTTAGTGTTTAAGTGTAGAATTGACTTCATACAAAGTCACACATCAATGAGCTCAAGAGGCAATAAGAGGTTCAAGGTCTGCCTGAGGATGCACGTAGAGAAATTAGGGATTGAACTCCCAACTTTCGGATCAGTGGACTCATTTCCAAAATGCATAAGACTCATTTAGACTTTAATTAGCAAACGTTTAATGCTGGATTTGTGTAAAGAGTGCAGGAAAAGTTTTCTCTTGATGACTCCATGGAGGTCATCTTTGTAATGATGTGGCAGCACGGTTCAACAGCACAACATGAAGTTTGGATCTGGCTTTTCTAGCAACCCTGCAAGCACTTACCTCAGAAAGTTTTCTTGGTCTTTCAGCCGTAAACTTCACCTCCACTTATCCTATTTCTTGATTAGATTATGAACTGAGGAAGTGGATGATTGGAATTGCATTTCTATCTTCTGATGGCTTTTTCCTGCTTTGTGATCATCATTTACTTTAATTTTATGCAGCTGTTTAGAGTCTGCAGCCTCTGGTTATCGGGAAAAAGTTTAAGGAGTCGGAAAGCTTTGAAATAACACTGAACAAGCCATTTATATATATATATAT
>JAOXYM010000023.1:6551065-6562909 GCA_028567055.1 Leptatherina wallacei
AATTAAGGTCTAAATGTTAAATAAGAGCTTAATTCTTTCTGTTTTACATGATAGTTTTATTCACCTCTATAAAACTGTTATATGCCACTGCATTTCATTAGATTACATGTGTTATATTTCTGTGGAAAAAAGCCATCACCAACTATACTTTCTCCTAGAAACAATCCTTTAGAGCATCAAGTCCTTTCATGACTTGATGCCACTTGCTTTTCTATTATGAACTTCAATTATCCCAACACCAGAATTCAATTTCAGGAAAGACAGTACATGCTTTGCATCTTAATTAGTTCTTCTTTGTGATTTAAGCTGACATGTCAGATGCTTTATCACCTAAAAATGTCCATGTGCAGCTTTAGGAAGAGAAGAGAATGTCTTACGTTTTTAAAAAAAAAAGCCAAAAATGGGTTTATATTTACCTGAGCACCAGCACCTGAGCCTACATCATCCTCAAACACCACCCCATGCAGCTTCTCCGTTGCCATGGTATCACAGAGATGTGTCAGCAAGTCTCTGGGGTTGGTATCGTTGACCAGCACAGTAACCGGACTGACCACTACAGGCAAGTCGACAAAGTTCTCCCCGCTGAGACGACCTCTGACCTCATTCTGGTAGCTGGAGCCGCTGAACACCACCGCCACGTTGATGGACGAGTGGATGAGGAGCGGCCGTGCCCACAGCGGCATCGGGGAGCTGATGAGGATGAAGACGAGAAGGAAGAAGATTGGGCTCCAAGAAGAAGGAGGAGGATGTCCCCTGTGAAATACCATGTTGGCAGCCTACTGCCTGGAAAGGAGAGGAAGGGGAAATGAGAGCAAATAGAGCAGCTGTCACACATACAAGTTGCTTTATTTTCGTGTTTTTGACATAACTCTCAAGCCATAAAAACATGTCTGTCCCTTCTTTCTCTCCTCGTGTCTGTCTTTCTTTCTGACCTTTTTGTTTATCGGTATTGGCTCTGGATTTAGACTCTTGTGTCATCATGAAAACTGTGTGTATGTGTGTCAGTCCGCATGTATTTAATCCTCTATAATCCAACCCTAGTGTCAGGAGTGTAATCACCTCTGCATCTCTGCACATCTCTGATTCAGCACTTACACAGACACAGTACAACCAACATGGCGAAACTCTCACCCAGGTCCTCACTGGGATTTCATTACTTTACAATAGTGCAGACAGCATCCCTCCAAAAGCTGGGATTTCATCAGCCTATTCCCCAGAAAATGGACAAAATGAAATGGCAACAAATGTAGCCTAAATGCTGTTGAAACAACAACAAAAGAACATAATAACTTCATAAATCTGTGTAACGCTATGAAAGGTAAGTAGCAGATCAAAGATGTTTCCAAGTTAGGCACCATATTTAAAAAAAAAAAAAGAGGAATATATATCTATGTTCATTTTGCAGAAAGGTGTACGGTATACATTTCGCTTGCCGTTCATTGTTTGTTGTTGGCTGCAGTTTAGGATTTGAGCAAAGGTCGAATATAAATGACATAGAGCTTTACGTAATTATTTCTAAAAGCATGCTTAAATGGAAAGGAAAAAATTCTAGTAAGTTCAAACAGTGCAATTTGACTGTCATTAACAAAGTTTCGTTGTAAATGTATATTTATCCTTTTTTGAAAGAAGTATTTCAACAATATAGATTGCAAAAAATGTGTTTTTGTATTAATATTCTGTCTGACCCATCCACTGCATCTAACACCATGAGTCATGTCAGGCTTATGTTTAGCCACTGTCCTGATCAGTTTTTAAAATATATCTATATAAAACAGTACCACACAAAAGCTAAAATCAATAATACATTCATATTTACAGAGCTGTTATATACCTAACAGTATAGCAGGAAAATAATACATTTATAATAGGTTCCAAAAGTGAAAATATCTATAAAACAAACTAAAGAGAATAAATCAAAGAAGAGAATTTAAAATAAAAACCTTTTTTGAAATGCTATTAAGATCATTAGCACTCATTATAAAGTGGGTCACTGCCATACTGAATATCTCATTTCTGATTTTCATTTACTGAACAACTCACAGACTTCACGATCTGCATGTGGATTAAGCGATTTAAATAGAGCATTTGCTGTTTGAAGATCTTCCCTTATTGGATCAATACCTTTGAACCTTTGATAAAGGCAGGTGGGCTTTCATACAGCAAAAAAAAGCGATCTTCAAATCCACACACACATATCTGGTTGATAAGATGGGATACATGGTGCGTCGGTCTCATCTGTGAGCATCAGAGACTCTCTGCTAATGAACAGCACCTCCCACCTTTCATTCAAAGCAACACTGGTTAAACGCGTGCCTCCCCTGCAACACTCTTCATGCTCCAGGCAAATCAATCACTCATCTTGATAAGGTTTTAAGCTCCTGGGCTTTAGGTGCCCTTAACAATAAATATACAGTTTGACCCATTGAAAAATTCCATTCTTGTTATTATATGAAGCTGGATTTGTGGATATGGAGCAGCCTTTTAAAAAAGAAGATGCATGTTTAATTGTGTGTTGCCATTAACTGTTCATTTTATGCAGATTATATTTTGCTAACACTTATTCAAAAGGTTTGCCAAAAGGTCACTGAGGTTGCAGGTTTAGTGTAGTCTGCATATGATATTTTGAACTTTCCTCTCCCACTGAGTCCATATGGGAAGAGATTTACTGCAAGATAAACATAACCTAACTCTCCACATGGTTTGTTTGTCATGACCATCCAAGGAAAAAGTGTGCAAAAGGGAAAGCACTACAGCTGATTCAACGAATCATCCGTCTATCATCATTTGTCATCTTCAACCAGTCAAACCGAAGATCCACCGTCAGTGGAGTAGGCTGCATCGGACTCTTGTCAGTCAGTCAGCAAAAAAGCAAAAACATCTTTTCTACAAAGTCTTAAAAGAGTCCTTCAATCAGCTTGTGGAACTCTGTTGCAATAAAACCAGAACAAGGCCTTGGTATTATCCATCTGCAGGTATTTTTTTTGCAAAACTATGTGGTTCATTCAGTTGTGGAAAATCTGGAAGCTTGTTTGCTTTGTGTTGCACAAAAAGACTCACACACCCAGCCAGGCCAGTGCTACAACAGAGCAGCTTAGATTCAAGAATGACTGCTAACGGTAAGAACGTCATTACTCAAAATATTACATATTAATCCCTTTATTTATCCCTTTTGGTTCACAAACATGTATTTTACACGGAGGATTTTGCTGTTGCTTTTTATTTGGGTTAGCAAAACGTTAGTCATGTTGCACGCTGTTCTTTAATGGGGGGGGGGGGGGGGGGGGGGGGGGGAATGTGTTTTAGAAATATTTTGTAGTGTCCTTGATATTTTCACTGTTTTAAGATTTTAGCCTTCTCATCAAATTTATACAAAAATGCATCTAATGTTGTTGGATATGCATAATGCAAAATGCCTGATTGATGATTAAAAAAATTCAAGATATCATTAAATACATGAAATACCAGTAAAGGTGCAACAAAAGTATTGATTTTTTTCCACTTTTTTTAATGCACAAGATGAAGATTTATGATGAAATGTTGTAAATTATTACAATTTTACTATTTTGTTCATATACTGTATGCTTCCATCAATCCACAACTCACCTATTTATTCATCTATTTTGATAATATATCTATGATTTATTTGTTCATTTATTGTCTTGAATTTAAAAAAGAAAAACGTCAATATAAAACGACTACAAACGTTGTGATTCCATAACTTTTGCCAAAGGCTGTATTTGTTTCAAATGAATCACTATATCCTCTAGTAAGCACCAGACAGGAACTCTTTTTGTTTCACTCACTGTGAATTAAAATATGTTCATATTCTGAGATATATTTATGAAATACACAGAGAAAATGTGTGTGTTTCTGGTACCTGGGTAATGTTAAACATTAAATCTGAGTTTCGTCTCAGCTCACTGGTTTATGCATGAATGGAAAGTCACACTTGCTGCTGGACTTTAAGAAACTGTTTTATTGTTAACTAAAACCCTTTCAAATTTTACTTTAGATTCTCTTCTCGGGTGATTAAAAAGCACTATCTGTTATAAATGTATGAACTTTTGCTTTAATGTAAAGAATTCAAAGTAGCTGCATTTACAGACAGATAGGACTGCACATAAAAAAAACCTCAGGAAAAGCAATTAGTTGTGAGTATGGGTGATATGTACACATGTGGTCGTGGCAGGAGGATTTTTGCGTTGTAAAATGTCAATAGCCGCCATAACTCTTCAAATATAAAAGCAAATAAGAGTGGCTGAGGGGGAGAGTGGAAAGCATTGGACATTTGTTCAAATGAAACAGCGGGTGAGAAAACAGATAAATGCTTACTGGGTGGATCACCTGACAAGAGATCAGGTCAAGTGTTCATTTCACAGTGTAATCTCTGGAAAATGGCAGCATAATGGGGCCACAGATAAGCAGTATGTGTGTGCAGTGGGGGTGATGGTGGGTAGGAAATAGCAGTCTGCTCCAGATTGCCAGCAAGAGGACAGTCCATAGCATATATGAAATTGACAAACAGCACACACCAGTCTGCTGCCTTCATTTTCATCTTTTTGAATTAATATTATAAATAACAAGAATGTTTCAGACAAGAAGAGGCCAAAATAATATTACTGGAAGACATACCAGGACACTACAATGCCAACAACAACGTGCACATCGTACTGTCCTGAAGCCCCGTAGTGATTATACGCTTATTTTCGAACATGTACAGAATATGTGAGCGAGCAAGGTGCTTCACTCGCAGGTTTTCTATTATTATGGAGATTTCCAGATGGAGTGCAGCTCCTCCATGTGGGATGAACTCTCTCGGTGGGACTCAGCTCTGTACCTGCACTGGCAGCGACATGACTACACAAATCCAAATTCATCCTACAGTGTGATGAATGCTAATTATACAGCTGCACTGATCAGGATCAGTAAAACTGGCATGAATGACAAAATATTAGTACACAGTTTTACTGATCCTGCAAGTAAGCACACAAAATTCTCATTGTCTTTTAGGTTTTCTCTCTTTTTTTATATATGATACAAAAGCTTTCCACTCTGCTGAAGGAAAAAAGATGGATTTTTTTTTTTTTTTTTTACATAAAACCATATAACTGCGCACCTCTCTGCTCATTCAGCTGCATTCGGGTTACCTAATCTTTCATCGGTCCTTCAGCCAATTAACATACTGCTCAATTTCATGTCAACAGAGATCAGAAGCAAAATTAAAACTGCCAGTCTGATTCCTTGAATTATACAAAATCAAACTGTCTTACTACTAATATGACCTGATTAAACCGTAACGTCATATATGTCATTACATTAATCAGATTAAATAAACATTGGAACTTATGTTTAAGGCTCTGTCAGTATCAAATACCCCACTCACTACACTGTACATACAAAAATAAAAGTCATTCAACTATTCAGCTGGCATATGACGGTATCCCTAAGCTGAGTCCCCAGGGAGTGAAGAGAAAATTAACAGACAGAATCTAGTTGATGGGATGAGCATCATCACCAGAGAATTATCAACAAGCCTGTCAAAAACCTTCTTTTTTTTTTCTCCACTTTATCTGATTTGAGTGCATTAATTAGGGAGCTTGAATTAGTAAGCCCATGTTAATATAGTACAAGGCTCATCAACATACTGCAGGCATGATGTTCAGACAGCTGCATGAAACATCAGGAATCTCTAGAGTCCATTTATGCAGAGTTGAGGTCCAAGAAATCCCTGTGTGAGCATTTATTCTGCAGCTGTCCTGCTGCTGCTATTCAAACTGACCCTGAATATTCCCACCTGGCCCAGTGGCACCCTCCTCCACGCACCTGCAGGGAGAAAGTCTACATTTCAGGGTGGAGGGGGAAAGATGGAAGCATAAGTTAATTGTTGAACTTTCACCGAGGAGACTGGGGTTCATGTTTTAATGTATTAACCTGTTTTGTTGGGTTTTGGGGGATTTTTTTGCCTTTGCTTTTGACTATTTGGCTTTGGACAATTGAACATTTTAGTTAGATTATGTCAATAAACATATATCTGACATTTGAGTATATTGTTTGGGGGGGTTCTCTTTCTTTTTGTGCAGCAAAAGGCAAGTTGTTTCCATCCTGAGGGGGTCAGGTTTAAAGGGGCACAAGATGATGTGACATCACTAAAATATTAGAATCTTTACAAACTGCTTCCAGTCACTTATTGTCTGATGATTGTAGCATTGTTTGGTTTGCTATGGGTTATTATAAGTGACTTGTTAACAGTCTGCAACTATCAAGTCCCAAAAAAATCTTGCAAAAATAACATTTAGTTACGAAACCTTTGATCATTTCTAGTGAAAAATGTAATCTTTCCGCGTGTATCTTAACACGCTTGAGTATTTCTTTAAACCCCTTTATGAAGATAACAGCGTCATTTTGTACAATTTTACATATATATTTTGATATATGAGCAAATTTCATGCAATAGTGTCTGTTTAGTTGTGGCCACAGATCTGGAGTCTTTGAGATTGCTATACATCAGAGAGGCGGTGGGCCAAGCCGATTTGGAAATCCTCTCACCTTGTCAACGTCAGTCATCTTAGACGATACGTCTGGCCTGCAACGATTTCCTGTAAAGCTGTCAGGTCTTTAAGTGTGAGAGCAGAACCCCCCCCCCCAGAGAGATAGGGTTGCAGTGCTAGCAGTGAAAATCATAATTATGATAAATTCATGTGGCACACGTTATGTGATATGTTTCATAATAGGCTTGGGGGTGAAGCGTGACACATTCATTCATTCATATTGTGAGTTTAATTCATATGTGGAAGGTTGAGTAGTGATGTTAACTGTATCTGAGCATGAGGGTGTGAGAGCTATATATCGGTTTGTCTTCATCAAGTCATCCACAAGGCTGGAAGAAGCATGAAAAGGGAAAAAAATGGGTAAGCAGTTGTGCAAATTGACACTGACGGAGCGGCTGCTCGTGCTTCAGCATCAGTGGTGTGTTAACTGTCAAATATATAGTTAATTCAAATGATTTGATTATAACAAAGGAAAGGGTGGGGGGAAATGCTTCATGGACCAGAATCCCATCAATTCAAGAGTGAATGAAATCAGGACTTTGTTCTTCACATCAACTGTCGAATTTAGAAAAAAAAAATCGTAAAAACTGACTAACTAGTTGTAAAACAGAGATGTGGATGGGTTTTAGCTTCCTGCTAACATATCAGGGTGTAAAGATGTATAAGGTGTTTGATTATCTTGTCAACTAAACGTCTTCCCGTCCTCTTCCGCTTATCCGGGGTCGGGTCGCGGATTAAACGTCTTAATGCATCTCCTTTCAGATTCGCCAATCTATTTCATCCATGACCGATTACTTAATGTCATCTAATGATAATTAAGTGTATCCTGACTGACTCCAAGTGATGCAAACAAGTCAAATCCAAGTTCATTTTTTCCTTGTTTAAATTTAGAACAATTCTTGCTAATAATTGTTCTCATTGCTGCCCCCGGTGGCAGGATGATACATTACCGCATGTTTATAATCCTTGAAGATTATAATCATATGCAGTTGGTTCATACCAGCTTTCTTTTTTCTTTTTTTTTCTTAGTTTGACCGAAACACTGTATCATAAATTAATGTACAAACCAGGAAATCAGTTGAACTTCCAATAAATTATGATAGTTGTATCCATGAATGGACCCTCTGCCTCCCACAGACATGCATGTATGTGGGAGTCAAATTATTCTGTATAAACCTTGAGGTGATGGAGCCAACAGAATTATAAACAGGCTTTTATTCTTTTGAATTACATTAAGCAGCATGACTGATGTATTGTTTGTTTTAAAACCATTTTTGTACACATTTACTTGTGCTCAGGTTCCTCTAACAAATTTAATAAAAGACCCTCATAAAACTGCAAATATCTGACAGGAAAAAACTAAAATCCATAAGAAGTCAGATTTCCAACTGGTAACATTGGTAAGGTTAGTAAATCCCTACGTCTGTGTTTAGTTTTTTTGTCTATGTAATAAATGTAATAAAAACTAAACTACATTTAGACGATTAGAGTTATTTTCATTATCCTTTAATCAAAGTGATTAACTACTTATGGAGGTTTGTTGTTACTAGCAAAACAATGAACGCAAACCTTGGGGCAGCAAGCGATAACAAAAGCGGACCGAACCATTGTAAGAGATAGAAGGGGATTGCAATTCTTCAAACTTTATTTGACTTCGTGTTGCATCTGAAGTTGTCACAAACACTTTCATGACATATCATATTGTTTAAGATTTTAAAATGAAAGGTTTACAATGAAAAGTTGAGGGAGATAACTCTTTTTATCCCGGGAAAAGATGTGTCATGAGTCCTGTATCTCCACTGGATTACCACTTAGGGAACGTGTAACAGGATCCATTTTGACTCTTACTTTTAAAATGTTTCCTAAACCTGAAAAAGTACTTTAGTTGTCCTTTTCAGAACCTTTACCTGAACCCCAAACCCCATTTAGCAAACCACAGATACATAAAGATAAACTGCCTCAGTCTGAAGAAGTTTTAACGAAATCAAATGAATGAAGTACTTTTTTACTTCTTCTTTTATGTAGAGAGATCATTTTAAATCTCTTGACCCTTCAGGTTTACCTTGAACCTTTTGAGGGGGGTGGAGCTACTAGTCTACGTAAGGTGACTTAGCAGCTAAAAGAAACTGTGGTGGATGATGCTTCAGCACGATGAATGTAAACTAGACCAGATTAGAGCTGCTACGTGTTACGGTACAAGTCAACAAGCATCACCAGATCCACACGTAAAACACCAAAACTGAAACATCCACCATCCAGAAATGAGTCACACTAAATAAGCTCAGAGGTACTGTGGAGCACACACACACACACACACACACACACACAACAAGCAGCAAATCTCTGAGTGAGAAATGCTAATATGGTCCTTTACAGTGCCTCCTGTTCTATTAACAACTGGCTGCTCCGTTTCTGTCAGCAGCAGATGGGAGCTTTCTCTCGAGGAAACTCGTCACTTATGAAAACTGAAAGTATGACTGCACTCACGCTCCCCCTGAGCTTCTTATTCTGCCTCCATCTAAATGCTCCATATCTGTCCCTTACACTCAAAGGCGTATTGAAACAATGGCTTTGTGGCAGAGGATCAGATTAAGTGACAGATAAGAGCAGGTGTAAATATTTGAGAGAGAGAGAGAGAGAGAGAGAGAGAGAGAGAGAGAGAGAGAGTTTAACAGACTCACCTGTGCTTTCTGCTGTCATCCAACTTGAACTCCCTCTGCTCCATCATTGTCCTTTTTCTCCTCTAAATGTCTTTTCCTCTTTGTCTTCACCTGCTTTTTACCTGCCTCGCTCCCCTCTCAGCACCTGTAGGAGTCCGCATGTAGACGGGGAGCAGGAGTGTGTGAGTTATCAGTGGTTCTGTGCGTGTGAGTGTGTGTGTGCGGATGTCTGTACACTCCCCAGGAGGACTTCACAACGTGACAGCAAGTGTATGTGATCTCTCCGTTTCTTCCCAAAATCTCTCCGTGTGTCTGCTTGCTGTCCTCTTCCACTTCTCTCCTCTTTTCTTGTGTGTGTGTGTGTGTGTCACATTTGCAAGCGGTCATGGAGGTGAAGACGGAGCGTCAAAATGGGACAGAAAAGGAAAGAGAGGGAAAATGAGGGTGAAAGAAGACGAGATGTGTGAGCCCCTGGATGAGCAGCCAGCCTCCGTGTGTGTGTGTGTATGTGTGTGTGTGTGTGTTTTATGAGTCCGTGTAGTCCCACTTTGTTTAGCTCCTGTCTATATCCTTCAAGCTCCTGCTGTTCGGATGAGAGGACGAGTGAAAGAGGCAGGGGAGGGATGATAGAAAGAAATGCCTCCTCACTGGAAGGGGCACAAACCCTGGTAACACTTCAGCACCAGTGACGGCGATGCCTCCCCGTCGTCTTTTCCCTTCTCCCCCTCTCCGCCTCCTCTTTCTCTTTTTCCCTCTCCCTGCTCAGGGTTAAGAGGCGCAACAGATCCATGGAAAGTTAAGGAATCTCGCACACATACAAGAAAAGGTCCTGTGCACACCTCAGCATCCTGGGAGGAAAAGTTTTCCCTTCCCGTGGTCCGTTCACCCCTCTTAGGTGGTGGTACTCCTCTCTGAGGGTTCCCCCGAGTAATGACGTGCCTCCTCAGGTCCCGTGTGATCAGAAAAGATGAGAGGAGGATAAGATCTGGGTTTGTCGATCCCCCCCCTCTCTCGCCCTCTTTCCCATATGGATGTGAGATGATCCAGATGTTGGTGGATGGCGGATGCGTCTGGAGGACGGAGAAAACAGCGGGACAGATGGCAGGTCTGCGGGGTCGGACGGGCTGGGCACTAGCAGGTCCTCATCCTGTTGCACTTATTTGCTTTTTTTTTTTTCTTTTCCACCAGAGTTTCTCCCTCGCCGCTGTGCTGTCGCTCATCTGCCGCTGTCACACCGGTAATCCTGCTTTCCGTTTCCTTTGTAACTCCATCTTTTCTGCATCTTTCTCCATCTCCTCTCACTCCATCACAGCAGGGTCTGCAAGTGAGTCCTGATAATAATGGTGCGAGGATTTAGCCTGCCTCCCTTCCTCTCCTCCCTCTCCCTCACTTCGATGCAACCCCTCCTCCTCTCCCAGCCCACTTTTGCTCCCGTTTTTTCTGTATTCTTCACCTGCATCACGTTAGTTGCTACTGATTTCTTTTTCTTAAATTCATCTCACTGTATCACCGTGTTGCTTTTCCTCTGATTTACTATCAACAGGTCCAAAATAAACCCCATTATAGTTTTGTTATTTCAGTCAGAACACCAGAGGCTCTATCAGTTTATCAGTGTGAAAACAATTTTACAAAGTCAATGAGCCAGTGAACCATCACACAGCAGCAGCCTTTAGACAAACTGGCAAAGTAAATATCACAATAGGCCTGGTAGCTCTGAAATACTTGCACAGCTAAAGGGGCTATACACCAGTTTGCTGATTTCTAGCTTAATTATCACAAAACTAATGTTTAGAATAGTGTTCTGTGTAACTTCAGCTCTGCTTTGAAGACATTCTGACTGAAATCCTGCATTCAAAACTGGATACAGTTTAAATCGTGTGCATTGACCAGCTATCCCATGTATTGAAACCGGGCTCATCAGGGCTCATGGCAAAATTTGCATAAGTCATAAAAGAAAAATGAAAATAATTTTTGCTAATGAACATAAACTCCATGTCCTTTTTTATTCTCACTCAGCATAGTAATGCAGTTCAGTGCAGTTCCTCGTTCTCAAGCCCATTACCTTTGAAAAGGATATTTTTAAGGTGTTTGTCATTAGAGTCTGTTTTAATGCAAATGTTTTTGTTTCCTAATCTTAAAGGGAGACATATTTTGCCCTTTTTACACAAGCTGAGACAATTTACTGAGGCGTTAATGAAATGTCTCTTGTCAAAATAACAAAGGGAGACAACATTGTCTTCCATTAATTTACACCTCTATGCAAGTGTATTGTTTATGGGGCATGGAGTGACCCATGCGCAGGCCCGGCCTAAGCCTTTATGAGGCCCTAAGCAGAATTTGATTTGGGGGCCCCAACACCTCAGCACTACCACTACTCAACTGGTAAATAATCATTTCATTTTATTTGTACATGCACTGTATGACACAGGAATTGATGAAACCAGTATTATTGTGTGATAAAATGTTTAGTTTGCTTTGACTTGGGCCGGCCCTCCCCATTCGGATCCAACTGCTCCCCTTTCAAGGTCTAAACTCTTCAAATCTGTAGTACTCAATGAAACTTCCATCCATCCATCCATTTTCTGTACCGCTTAATCCATGCAGGGTCGCGGGTGGGCTGGAGCCTATCCCAGCAA
>JAOXYM010000023.1:6578225-6598220 GCA_028567055.1 Leptatherina wallacei
TTGTTGTTTGCAGATGCTGCTGAATAAATCCATCAGTGAGTAACATGGAAATGTAACAGCCCTACGGCAGCAGATAATGAACAAAATACACAAAATTCCTCCCAAACTTGCGCATATCTTTTCTTGAGAAATTCATTCAACGTAACACCAAACTCTCAGGGCATCATTATAAGATGAATCCACGCAAATGTAATTTTAAAATATGCACACCTCGGATGAATGCTACTTAAATTCCTTCCTTTTTGGATTGCTAATGCATGAGTGGACTGCATGTGAATGTCCCAGAGTGAGAGTTGTTAGAAAGCGATCAGATTGTTCTGTTCAAAGATACAAAAAAAAAAAACCCAGGCAGATCAAAGCTGCGCACCTGTCTTTGTTCATTCACCTGACTGATGTTGTATCTCTGCAGATCAGTATCTGATATGTGAGACGGAAGAAGTGACGTTAACAAGAAGAACAGATGTTGGCAAAATCTGCACGTAGTATCTGCGTGGATATCAAGTATTTTACCAAAATTTGGACTTCCAGGTCTATGTGGAAATGAAATATCAGAGAAGCTGTCTATATAAATAGCTTGATATGCTCTCTTTGTTGTTTTTCACATAACTTAAATAAATGTAAGGGGAATATCTATTTTAAAACTCTTTAATATCAAGGTTTAGGTGCACTAACTTGTATTTTATTCCCCCCCCAATTTGTGGTGCTTCCATTTCTTTTGCTACATTGCCACCTATTGGTTAAACATCATCATCACCACTTAGTGAATTCACACATCTGAACCTTGTTATAAAGACACTCTTTTATTGAGGCACTTGACAACAAACCATTGAATGTACATATCAAATACAACAAATTTAAGGTATTTTCACATTCTTGTATCTGTAAACATGTTAAAGAGATTACATTCTGTCAGTTACTCCACATCTCACCGACCCTCCCCAAAAGGAGAGATGTGAAAAAAATATCAACAACCTCGTTCAGAGTAGTGTACAGTAACAACAGCTACACGGTGTGTACAAAACAGCAGTCTAATACAAAACTCAGCGGAGCCTAATACAAAACTATAACCCGACTCCTATTACAGTAACTCCTCCTAAGAGCACATAATCTGTAGACAAGTTGTTCAAGTGCTCTTGTTTTACCTGAAATGCATGTATTCAGTATTTTCACATGTTCAAGAGGTAAGTCAATTAACGAAGAGGTTTGTCTAAGTCTACTTTGCAGCACAAGAACATTTCTCTACTTAAATATTTAAATACATAATCATCTTAAGCAGGCATTTGCAAACCAGTCTGTAGGCGTCTGCTTTGGCTCATCTCTAGAGAGTGCACTTTTTAAATGTTATAGCTTCATAATTATAGGTTTTACTTAGAGTTATGTGGAAAAGAAAGTACGTCCTCTCTCAGCTCTGAGGTTTTATGTATCAGGACATGAATCTAGAGTCAAATCTGAGAGCATCTCCGCAGGTATAGCTTAGCTGAAACTAGGTCATGCAACAGGACCAGAACAGCAGCAAAACGAATGCCACAAAGCTCACTGAACTGAAGCAATGTTGCAAAGCAAAAGGGGGCAAAATTCCTTCATCACAGTGTGAGACACTAATAATGTCATACAGAAAACAATTACTTCAAGATGAAATCATATTACAAGTCTTTAATCCCAACTGCTGTCTGACTTTAATGCCAACATGGAGCAGTAACTGTTATTTTCTGTCTTTTTGTGGATGTTACTGTAAAATTTACCCTGAACATTACAATGAAGCTCATCCATACGGTATGGTGCGTAAGCATAAGTGAAAAAAAAGCTTTTTTTATCTATCTATTCATCCACATACCATTTGCATTTTTTTTTAACTAACAAACCATGATTATACCTTATGCTGTAACCATTTCTTGAATTATTATCTTCCCTAAGTCCTGTCATTTATTCTAAATACATTAACAATTATTCAAATTAATGTGGAATTTATGTTTCTAAGTAGGGTTATCTGTCTATTTTCAAAAGTTGTAATTGAGTTTTCAGACACTACTTGTACTTAAAAGGCTAATACAGCTGCAATAAACTATTTTAGCTGTAATTTGTTTGCACCATTTTACTAAATTATGTGTACCTGGAACCTGTTGCGCACAAACGTGGACACCGCCATCCCCTGATGTCAGTAGAGAAATATCTTCAGATAAAATCATGTTTGTATCTACAACTAATAAAGTATCTTTATCATACAAAAAAGTGTATGCATGTGTATATAACAAATCTAAAATACAAGCCAAACTAATATGTCAAGTGTTGTTGTCCATTTGAGGTTATATTAATCTTATTTTTGGACCTGGTGAGGCCAATCTTATGGTTTTTATTATGTCTTGATACATAAAACATTACAATTGAAGTAGAATACTTTCTCCTTTATGACAGTGTTCCTTGGTAATCCTAAAAATAAACCTTTTCTTTGCATTCATTGCTTTTGTCATTGCCTTGTTTTTTTGTTTTTTTTTAAAGTATCTATATTCCCACCTGACTTGCAAAAACTTCCAAGACCAAACTGTGGTGGTTAAGGCTGCTGTTGGGCAACAGTTCATCAACAAATACACAATGATGTTTCAATATGAAAGCTACATCTCAAGTTATGAAAGGGCTTGAACTTCCATACACCCCTCTGGTTCTCCTGTAGAGTGGCCCCTGTCAAAACTAACCTCCAGCCTGGGCTCAGCTGGTGCTCACATTAAGACTTGGTTATAATAAGGCTGTAGTTAAAGGAGCACTCCACCACAGAGTTTGTGTTTGGGGATTTTCCCTGGCTGCTGGCTTGAAAACTGTGGACCTATGTGTGGTCTGATCTGTTTTCCTGTTAATCTGGTGGTTTTGTGATAGGAAATTAATGCTGAATGTCATTCAACAGTCAGTTAATAGTCAGAAAAGTAAGTTGTTGTTTAGTAAACTGCAGGCCACCATCTCCCTCCCTAGTCTAGACTGAGTGGTGTGTGTCAGTCTTATATCATTTGGTTTTTATGTTACATGTTGTCGGCTTTGCGTCTCATCGTGTTACACCTGTGTAACTCCAGCCAGTTAGCCCGTCCCGTTCTGTGGAGTTAGGCTCTCCCAGGGGCAGATGATCTCCTCGCTTCCCACTCCTCTCCGAGAGGCCGGCCGGGCTTCCTCCTCCTCGTCTTCAGACTCGATGGGGTAGATTCGACACTCTGGAGGAATATCTACTTTAATCTGGAAAAAGCTGAGAAACGTTGCACAGAAGATTTTGTAAGATGCTCATCGGAGTTTCTGACCGATACAGTGACATTGTTTGATGCTTCATTTTTAAATGAAATTACAAGTCTACAGTTTTTAGCTATGGTGAAAGTTAGTTTAAATCCTTATCAGGGTAGTTTTTCAGGCTGCTCTTTTGATGGTCCTAAAATGTACTTAAACAAAAAACACAGTTAAATTGTCAAAAGAACAAAATCCTTTTAGAAAACACAGGAAAACTGTAAAAATTACAGTTTAGAATTTGTTTCTTTATACATTCACAGAAATCTTTTTCAAGTTTATCTGTTAAATTGCTAGTTAAGACTTATAGTTAATCAGCCAACCACATGGCAGCAACATGGTTAAGACAACTTGCTCAAGTTCAAACTGAGCATCAGAACAGGAAAGACCAGGAATTGAAGTGATTTTTAACGTGGTATAGTTGTTACCAAACAGGCTGGTCTGAGTGTTTCAGAAATTGCTGATCTACTGGGATTTCCATACACAACCATCTCTAGGGTTTACAGGGAATGGTCTGAAAAAAGGAAAATGTGAAGTGAACAGCAGTTCTCTGGGGAAAAAATGTCTTGTTGATGTCAGAGAAGAATGTGCAGACTGGTTGGACATGATAGAAAGGCAACAGGAACTCAAATAAGCACTGGTTCCAACCAAAGCATGCAGAATAGCATCTCTGAACGCACTACAAAACCAAAAATCTTACCAAGTCTGATTCAGCTGCTGCATTCAGATGTAGGAGTTCTGAATTCTGCATAAACATCTCAAATGAACAATGGATCCATCTTGCAATCTATCAGCAGTTCAGGCTGGTGATGGTGATGTAAAGGTGTGGGGGGTATTTTCTTGGCACACTTTAAGCTCCTTTGTACCAACTGAGCATGGTTTAAATGCCTCCGCCAACCAGGGCATTGTTACTGACCATGTCTATCTCTTTATTGTAACATCTTCTGATGGCTTCTTCCAGCAGGATAATGCACCACGTCACAAAGCTCAACTCATCTCCAAATGGTTTCTTGAACATTATGAGTTCACTATATTCCAATGCCCTCTACAGTCACCAGATCTCAATCCAACAAGGCACGTTTGGGATGTGGTGGAACAGAAGATTCTTATTATGAATGTGCAGCCAACAAATCTGCAGCAACTGTGTGATGCTATCATGTCAATATGCAGCAAAGTCTCTGAGGAATGTTTCCAACACCTCTGTGAATGTATGTCACATATAAATTAAGGCAGTTCTGAAGGCAAAAGGGTGTCCTAGGTCAACTTTAAAGTGGCTGGTGAGCCTAAGTTTTCTGCTTTGTTATGTTTTGTTGAAGACTGATGCATTGTGCAACTCAGAATTGCATTTTTTTTTCACTGTTTCGCTGTTTTTACATGAATGGAAATGAACAAGAAGATATAAAAACAAACTAATTTTTAATATTTAAAGCTCAATTATTTTCTTATTGCTAATATCCTTTTTGCCACACACATCAGCTGAGACCCTTTAGTGGTGATGCTCTTTGAAATCTGCAATAAAACCATTTAAGATGATGTATGATGTACAAAAATAGTAGTTTATCTGTTATGGTCTATATCACCAAGGCACAAATGTCTCCAAATTTTGTCTAATTAGAGCTAAAATGATATGATGACACATGACTGTCTAAATGAATGTTTAGAAGTAGAACTTTCTCCATGTGTGTGACTTACTTCCCGATTCGTCTGGGTGGAGCCTGACTGGGTTCCTCCGGGGTGATTGGCTGAATTCGGCTGCTTGTCCCGCCAGCTGCGTGACATTTAGGGGACAAGCTGGCAAACATGGCAGAGGGGCTGCAGCCACGCTTCAGCAGGCGGCGTAGGGACAGAGCCATACGAGACTTGGACAGATTCCCTCCTCCAGCGGCTCGACCCTCTGGGTTCACTTTGACTTCACCCTCACTGGCCTCTGCCCGCCGCTCAGAGGCTGAGGTGCTGTCTAAGGCCACACTGATGGGGGATGGACAGACTGGGGTGTGGGCGAGGAAAGGTAGAGAAGGCGAGGCATTGGAAAAGGAGGGGTCAGTGATGCCAGAGTAGACGGCGAGGTGGGGGACAGGAGTGGTGAAGCGACATAGCTGTGAGGTCAAAGGGCAAGAGATACAAGTCAGAGGGTATCTAGACAGAGCATCACTCTTATACACACTACTCACAAAAAGTTAGGAATATTCAACTTCACAAAAAATAGAAAAAGTTGATGCCACTCTGATGATATATTATGAATGGAGGTCATGTTAGTAGAATCACGAAATGGTAATTCCTTCGTCTCAAACAATTTAGTAAAACGAAGGCTAACAACAGTGGTGGGTATACCACAACATAAAAATGTCAATGTCTCGATAACTTGTCATGTGTTAGGTGTCGTCTTGGTCTGATGATGTCAAAATGGGAACAGTATGATGACGACTGTTAAAATACAACCTGTCATTGAACCAGAATATTTAGTGGTCATTTCATGGTTCAGACACTTCTTTTGTTCAGCATGTTGTCCAATAAATACTTCAACATTGAAAACTTGTACATGTATGTTCACAATTTCAGAGAAAGTGGAATTAAGTTTGCCTGTAAAGGTTATGGTGTATTTTGTGTACATTCTGACAAAAGCTGAAAATTCCTAACTTTTTGTGAGTATATAAAGTGAAGTTTTGGAGAATTTTTCATTAGGAAGTTCCCAGTAGACATATTTATTTTGAACTAAACCAAAAACAGGATGTCACGCGGCTCCTGTATCAAAACATTTGCTTTCTAGGTGCTCCCGATGATTGACAGCTTTGTTTCCTTTCTGTTTCCTTACAGGTGTTGTAGATGGCTGTCTGGGTTTTCTGTTTTGACTGAACAGCTGATGCTGTTGCTTTCTATCTGGCGTATCCACCTCCTTTAATATGTAAATTGAGCACTAGACTAATTTAAAAATGAATTATAATGATACTTAAGTGTCAAGAGGAGCCTTTTATCCATAAAGGTCCTCTTGGCAAAGCAAATTTGTTCAGCAGTACACAGCATCAGACCCTCATTCTACTTGCTATGATGCTGGATGGGAACGAAGTAAAAAAAAAAATAAATAAATAAAAACAGTTGCTATACACTTGACTATATCAAAATATGATATAAATTTAGTAAATTCACCTTGTGAACAAGCCCAAACGATCCCAGAACAAATCTTCCGAGCACCATCCTCAGCCCCAGAAAGGGAAAGTCAAACAGCCTATATGTGTTCCACAAATACTTTTTGGAGCAATCAACACCAGCCAATCTTGACTGTCTACTGGGTGGGGCTCTTGCATGCTATAGGATAAAACTAGCACGAGCTAGATGGAGAGGTAAAGTTGCGCTTCTTTTTTCTGTTTGCTAAAACGTCTTACGATTCAAGCTCTGTTTATGACTGTGATGGCATGAAATCAGGTTATGTACTCTTACACAAATATGTTGAACTATGAAAAAATTGGATTCAGTTTATTTTGAGACTTGCAGATTCCTGTGAAAAATAGACATGAGGACATGGGCGTGCAGTTTTTCAGACAGCTATTTTACAAATTTGACCCACAAATAACTTGATAATTCCACCGAATCAATTATATATCATCCTATTCCAACATTTTATCAGAGACACCATGAGTATGTCAGATAAGACCAGTTCTTTTCATGTTTTCTCTCAGGATGCCAGGGTAGGTAGTCCTTCACTGGCCCAGATATACTGCTCTGGTCATCAGGACACCATTGGCTCTGTATGGCTGAACCATGAGCAGTCCAGCAAAACTGACCGCTAATGTAATGACCAAACAGTAATCAAATAATAAGGGCTGCTAACTCTTTCTCATTGAGACCCGGAATCATGGATTTTTCCACATAGCAGCCAAGAACTGCTTGTACTCATCACTTCTAGCAGCGCACTTCCAGAGCTCCCATGTCTGACTGGGTCAAACCGTTGTATTCACCCAGGTCCCAGGAGGCAGGCAGTGACTCCTCTCAACCTCAGTCTCAAATTTGAACCAAACACACCAAGGTTTGCCACTAACCTTTTTACGAAGATGGATTCTACTCCAGCCAATTATCTGGGAGATGCTGTGAGTATTATACTGACACATTTATATTTGAAGACTCAAGGGATGCTCTGGAACAATCCGAGGAAACAAGGCACAGACTTTCCTGGAGAACACAAAAGCCCCAGCAGAACCTGTCTCCTTGTTTGACATTAATTCAAACTTGTAAATATTTTCTGAGCAAAAAAATAGATGAATAGACGATGTGGTGAAAGACACAAGCGTGAGACAAAAAGTATGGCTCGACAGTGAAGTGAATGATACCAATAAAAACACAGTTTTTAATAAAATATTTTTCTGTGATTGACCTTTGATTTTGTTACTCACTGCACATTTAAAGTATTGTGAACCTAGCTGAAGATGTGTTATACAACACCGAGACACTAGACTTAAAGTATGTAATCATGTTGAATAATAAATTTACTGGAAACCGTGGAAGCTGAAAATAACAGGTTTACACCACAAAGCCTGACAGATATTTGCAAAACTGTCACAAACTTACTCTATTTCTCTGAATCCTGTCACTCTTTTTTTAGCATGTGGATGTGAAATTATTTGCATACAGGAATGTAGTTTGTCTCCATTCCTTAAAACTGTCAGGAAAGTAGCATTTACCCTGCATTTACCAGATGCCAGGGCTGAAACAGGTTTTTGTTTTGAGGTCAGAGGGGTTCAGTAGTGGAGCTGCACTGGATTTTCAAACAATATGAGTGACAGTCCTCACTTTTTTTTTTTACCTAACTTTTGTTTCAACCTATTTTTGCCTTCACTCGCGGCTTGGTTGGTTTTTTGTGATAAATTGTAAGTGGTTATATTTAGACACAAACAAAACTTCTCACTGAATACGTTATTTATAAAAGCACTGTCAGGGGTCTTGAGAAATTATGCAAAATTTGCTTCTTTCGGCAAGAATATAAATGTTTTCAGTTTTTTCTTTTCTTTTTTTGCATTTTACTGCCAGACTGAGTCAGCTCGTTTTCCCCCAAATAATGAACAAAACCCTAAAAAAAAAATCGGCTTTATATTGGAAAAACTGTAAGTCCTTCATTGTTTTGTTTTTTGGAGAGGGAGTTGTTGCTTTAATTTTTTTTATTGAAAACTGGCTTTTTTTTTTTTAAAGTCTGTCAGCACTTGCTCTGTATACACTTCCACCTTCTTTTTTCTGCCACATTATCTAAGTTCCAAGCTTTCCAGCCTTTCATCCATGTTTTTTCCAGCTTGTTTTGGTGTGAACTGCATGACCTTAGCTTGCTGCTATTCCCTCAGCCCTGCCTGCATTGTTTGGTTCTGGTTTTTCTGATCTGTGCTCTTTTTTGGATTTTGTCTCAGCCAACTACTCACTAAAGTAGTTTATCTAGTGCACCGATTACTCGTGTTTCTCCCCTCTGCTTTGCACAATCGTCCTCGCCTGATGGAGTTTACCCTGCACTCTCCTGCATTTGGATCCTCCATCCTGTCACATTTAACATATATTTTTAAACATATAAATACATTTTTCCAAAGTGCATCATCACAATCAAAGACCATGATTAGATGGAAAACACGAATAAAACAAATAAAATAAAAAAAAACAGACACAGATAAACATGAGTAGGTTTGTGAATGTTTTATTAAGTTATGATTGATGACAAAATAAATAAAAAAAGCAGCACTACAGAACAATGAATGAGCAAAAATGGAGAGTATGACATGTATTATGGGAAACAAATGATAACAGTTGAATGGACATAAATATAGCATGTGATAACAGACTGTATGTCCAAATATGACAATTGGTTCTCTGCTCGCTGTCTGTTATCACCATGATAGAGGCATAGTTTAGTGTACATTCATACTAAACACAAACCTTCGCCTCTTATACATTTTATTAGCTCTTGGATGATTGCACAAAAAACCTTCTATGTGCATCATTTTCATTTGTTGTAGGAAGAACAAAAATCTAGCGTATCAACTCTGCCTGACTGCATGTGTCATTCGAGAGGTAGCACGTTAATATCTTCTTATAATTTACATATATTTATATCGTTTTGTTTTTTACACAGTTTGTGACTTAATGTGCATAATTAAAGCTGGCTTTGCCACCATGCCACTAACATATACTTTCAGCTTCACTATTGCACAGCCCCATTTTCCAGTTACTTATTTTTAAGCATACCTAACATGGCATGACTGTTGGTAGAATCAATAAGAAATAAACTACAAGAAAGTAAAAAATAAATGAATACATAAATGGCTAGACGCCGTTTATTACGGAACACAACGTGTTTGCATTCACTTTTTAGGACGAGGAGGAATCTCTTTGCCCTGCTTGCTGAGTTTGCTCATAACCTGTGTGATGTCGGCGGGGGCACTGGCAGCCATCTTGGCCTTTTGCACCTCCTCCTGCTGCCGGATGATGATGGGGCTGAGACTGGGCCGTCTGTTCCTGGCGTTCTGCTCCAACTGTGATTCACTAGGGGTAGCAGGAAAAACAAGAGAGTAAGGATGAAGCAAAAGGAAAGAAAAGGAATAAAAAGAAAGGAGAGAATACTGAGGTGAAAACTTAAGCATTATTCTTATTTTTCATTATCACCGTCTTGATCTGATCATTTATTTTTCATTGATTTTCACTTGGTCTAATTTTTGCTGATGAGCTTGATCGTCATCAGTCACAATTTAAAAGCTTTTTTCAATATATGCCTAAAGAAGTGTCACTATTTAGACGTGAAGACATGCGAATGCTGCCACTTACTTGAACCTGTGCTCATCAGGACAGATGGCCTTTTTCTGCGTTTCCTTAAACACCGGAGATTTCATATACCGACCGTACGAGTCCTGCAGAACATACACAACCTCATCATAAAGCAGTTCTTTGTGCATTTCTTTTATTTTTGTAATTTGTTTTCCATACTCATATTAAAACTGTTGCCATGTTCACTGACCTTCTTCATGAGCATGTAGATGTGAGTTTGGGCTGGATCCAGAACATATCTGTGTGGGTGTTTCAGCCCTTTCACTGTGGCTTCCATTGTTTTTCCATCTATGTTGATCCATCGCGGAGCGCCACGTGTCAGGAATGTTCTGGGAATAATAAAGTGAGGGGAGTGAAGAGTAGAGGCTTTAACACAAGCTCACATTTAGAGCCACTTCAAAATATTCCCTCTATATTTAAATATTAAGCTTAACACTAAAATGGCCCAAAAATTCCAAAATTACTTTCATGGTTTAAATAATTAACAGTTTAGATTTACTTAAATGGATAAAAAGAGACTTTGGATTCATCAGAAAAGACAAAAATATTGTTTAAAAGGAAAATATTAGAACATTACTTGTAGATCCGCTCTGCTTTCTCCTTCATTGTTGCAGCAGTGCCCCACTTCAGATCCTCGCAACTTTCCCAGAATGCCAAGTTCTCACCTAAAAAGTCCAGAGTGAAAGGGAAATTAAAAAGAAAAGCTAACTAAAAGTTTATGATGATTTATCTGAAATCCAGCCAATTTACCGCTGAACTCTTTCTTCAGGAAGAGTCTGAAATCATCTCGTCCTCGAGGGTCTGAGAGCAGCTCACTAAAGCTGAAGGTCCACCTCTCCACACGCATCTTAGTGGGCATTTCCACACTGCCGCACACACAAATAACCAGAGGAACAAAATGAGTAAACTGGTCAAAATTAGTTTAAATTTCAGGCCTAAATTCAGTTAAAGTGTATAATTCTTAGCTGACTCACTTGGCCATGTTCAGGGCCCAGTATGTGTTGTCATCAGTGAGCCAGGGATTACTTGGAAGACACTTTGAGAGAAACGGGTCGTGGCCTGAAAAAGTGGTGCAAAATTTCACCAACCTGCAAGGAAGGGAGAAAGAATTTACCTTCTAAGATATAAATCTGTTTCATACGCAAACAAAAAGCAGCGGTGCAGCTGTAGATAAAGCTGAGCTGCAGGTTATTTTGCATTCAAACGACTGCTTTCAGTTTCAGGAATTTTTCAGATTTGCACTAATGACACCCATGTACTGTAGATTAGACTCAGGGTTGTTACAGCTCAATCTTTGGTTGCATGGGACCAGGATCAAGGTTATTAGGTGTGAATGGGGTCCGACTGGTATGGCTGTGCAGGCATGGTTGCCATAGAGAATGCATAGTCATAACAATGTAACACAGAAGTGGGGGCATAATTATATGAGGCTGTGTGAGTGTAAAGTTTGTTTAGCACTGCAGCACCGTAGCACTTCCTTCTTTTAGCTTTCTGTTGGCTTTGTTGTCTCGATCTGCTGGTGCGGTATTAAAGCAGCGTATATACCACGAGGGTCCAGATATGTCTCTGTAAAATATATCCTACTGCTCTTTTATCCTTCTGCATCCTTGTGTGGGATTTGGGGTTCATTATACTCTCATTTGGTTTTGCTGAGCTTAATCCAGGCGTGTCAAACTCTGGTATTGGAGAGCCGCTATCCTGCAGGGTTTTTTGTTGTTGTTGTTTCCCTGCTCCAACACACTTGATTTTAAATCTAATGGATCCAAAACTTCTTGACAACTTCTTTACAATGACCTATTAATCTCAGTCAGGTGTGCTGGAGCAGGGAAAAAACAAAAACCTGCAGGATAGCCTGCCCTCGAGGAATAGAGTTTGACACCTGTGCTTCAATCACTGTATCCTGCTGTAACATGTTAACAGCTTTTCTGTTGCCATGGATATTCATCAGAATAGATCTGAAAAAAAGACTCCAATGTATGAGAAACCACTTTAGCTTTTCTCTGTTGCTAAAACACTAAACCTTTTTCTCTGAACCCAATTTTCAGAGTACTTTTTACAAACAACAGCTTAAAATTGAACACACGTTTCTAATGATGTGATTACAAAACTGGACAGGAAAAAAGTTCAGTTCAGAGTGTCAGGTGACACATGGTCCATCTACAATGGCCAGAGACAGGAGGAAGGGTTCGTCTGAGAGGTGGTGGATGAAGAGGAAGAGGACGAAGAAGACCAAGAGCAATCATTACTAATGAAATTCAGGCAACTATTGTTCACTATGTCCTTGTTCATGGAAAGATGAGGGAAGCAGGACAAAGAATCCAACCCAATCAGAGCAGATTCTTTTTTTTTTGTCTTCTACTAAATTAAATTTCTAGAAACTATTCTTGGTAAAATACACTTTAACAGGAAATGTATTCTGTGTCCTAAATGATCTAATGCAGTGTCTATCAAATGCTCTGAGGTTAATACATTTTACTTGCTGCGTTTATGATCTGAACACATGGTTTGACGGAAAAGTCTGGGCTTTTGTGAATGTATCTTGAATTTGGAGATTTATGTTTGGATTGTGCAGAATTACTTCTATCTGACAGGAAAAAAAATCGAACTCATCAAATTTGGTCTGTGAGACTTTGTGTATGCTGCACCACCAGATGACTGAGAAGCAGAAGATTTGGTAAAGATAGTGATTGCACGCTGTTTTGAGACGTAATCTGAACAATGCAGCTGATCAAAGGTGTCTAGTGTGTCATATTGAAGAGAAGGTAATATGAGTGACTGTCTTACGCGCCAATGGACACAGATGACTTCACTCTGGGCCTCATGATGGACTGCTGGGTGAAGATCATCTTGAAAAGGCAGGAAACAGACGTGACAGGCAGAATGGCGTACAACTGTTAGGTGCTAGACAACACAGGATGATGGAAAAGATAAAGCTGGAGCAAAAGCGCCACTTACAATTCTCTCGTAGTCGTCGGGTGTTTTCGTCTGAGCACAAAAAAATACATCTATTAATTACAACTTTCAAGTCATGTGACAGCTTTTAAAAATGATGTACATCTACTGTGGCAAAGTGAAATATTTTGCAGTGAAAACGTTTATTGGCATGAGCTTCCATTTCAGGTTCATTGAGTTTTAGAGCCTCAGTGTGACAGCATTTGGAAGTATGTAACTAGTTTAAATATTTGGATTGAACAAGAAGCCTTGGGAAATGCCTAGAAAAGGTGAAGAGAAGAAAAAAAGACAAGAGGGGAGATTAATAAAAGGCACTGTAGACATGAAAGAGAAAACAAGTATCCTTTACTGCAGCTGCATTCATGCATTAAAGCTTCTTACTGAATATAAGCTGATTGACAGGAATTATGTTCAAGCAGGTCATGCAGTGACTCACCTGTTACCTCGTTTGCGTTGGGATCTGCCCGTCGCTCCAGCCCACAGTCCATGGCGCTCACTGTCCCCGGCTGCAGACACATAAAACAAGCAATTAAACAGTGTGTGTTTTCCAGAGGACTAATTAATTACAGCAGATGGCTGTTTTCTGATGCTAATCATCAGCTAATTATGTATCACGCTTTTTCTGGCCATGAGAGACAACAAGAGGCTAGTAACCAATGTAAAATAGGGATTCATCTCTTGAAAGTAAATAGTTTGCTTCTTGCAGAGCCCTTAAAACTGTCATGTAAATGTGACTGTCATGACGTCACATTTACCAGCAAACAGTTAAGTTATGGAAACATTAAAGTAGCTTCCATATATTCTGCAATGTTCTACATGCCCCAGGTTAAACACTATGAATATTTTCACCCCCATCTTCTCGTCTCAAGATTGTGGTTTTAGCAAATGATTCCCAAAAGGAAATCCTGAAACCTACATGTGAGATGCCTGAAGATAAATGTGCTGAAGTTAGACCCTATCAGAAAAGTGACACCAGTGTACAACATAAATTTGCATTCAATCGGCTGGCCAGCAGTGGATGCAGTGAGCATTTTTGTCAAGATGCTGACTTTGTATGAATTATACCTTTATTTAGGATGAAAAAAAGACAATAAGGCGAATATGCTTTGAGACATTCTGACTGATACTGAATGCAAGTGGCAAAGTATTCTTAGTTCCCAGCCAGATCCGGTCGCTTTTAGCTTCCCGTTTCACAAGACTGAAAATGCCTGGAACAAAATGCTGAAGTCATCAGTTCATTATGACAGTCCACAAAACATATTAGCTGATGTCAGAGTGTCTAAGTCCATTGTTTTACATACAATCTGCCTATAGCATGATTACTAGCTAGAAAAAGGAGGAAACAGCTAGCCTTTTCAGCTACACTGATAAAAACCTCGGCACCTGTTAAAGGTTGTCACTATGTGATGTATAGCAGAGCCAGATTTGAATCCCCTATGTGCATCTACTTCCTGGGGGCTAAAGATACCTGCTGATCAGCTCAGCAGCGATCTTAACTAGAAATGCAACACAAAGGCTACCAAAAGAGCAGAGTTTGAATTATACTAAGAATACATAGCCCCATTCAATGGTGCAATTTTACAGATTCAATTTCCATGTATTATGAAGTGAGACAAAGAAGTTATATTTCATTTATTTTACCGTTCCCCTACGTCCACACCTTACAATGTCTTTACTTCATGGAAACTAATGGGTTGACTGATAAAGATGTCCACAATATCAAATATAAAACATGCAGTATTTATTGTTGAAAACTGTAATGCATATGATTTGATATATAAAGAAATATTCAAAGATTGTGTGCCAATCAGAAGTATAATAATAAGGACTGCATTCCACTTTTGCATCTGTACATGTGCATTGGAAGAAGAACAGGCACAAAAGAAGAACTTTATCTAATTGGACTGCAGATGTCATGAATACAGCTGTGCTAATCCTAAAATCCAGTCAAAATGTCTCTGTGATATTGGAATTGTATTTGTGATATTGATATTGCACATGTTGATATTGTGATAGATGGGATAGGTTCCAGCACTCTGCAACCCTACATTAGAAAAAAGCAGGCATAGAAAATTGATGGCTGGATGGAAAATTCAATAACCCCTCAATTTTAGATATGTTGTGCAGCCTTAAATCAGTGATGTTATATCATACAGACAGAAGTATATGCTTCAGTACAATTCAGTAAGCTCCAGCTTGGAGAGATTGGGTGCTGCAACATCTCTCCTGCTAATGCACGACTCACAGCAGGCGATGTCTCACATCAGCTAGTGACAACAATCACTAATTAACATACTGCATCTTGTTTGCTATTAAAAGCAACTTTAAAAGTCAAGTAACTCCCCTGTGTTTCTGCATCAAATGCAGTTCATATGCTACGATGCTGAACCTTAGACTCAGTAGCTAGGTTCACATCGCCAGCTACTTTGCTCAACTGGAACAAATGCAGATTAGATAATGACTCAGAAGTAAAGGTACATCATACATAAGACTTTCATATGAGTTTGTTTGATTCCTTTTGCTCAACTATATAGGAAAAGACTGAAAAGTACAATAAAAGCTAGCCTGCTAGCTTTAGCTTGTTTAGCAGAGTTGCTAGCAATGCTACATTGAGTGATACGAGCGCCTCTCTCTCTCATGTCACATGCACTGGATTTATCCAGCAGGACCTCATACTGAAATGTTACGAATCAGATGGTGACAAATCCAATCGTTCATTCACTCTCTGAATGGATGTTTGTATTTTTGTGGCAACACGGCCCTGAATTGATGAGATGAGTCACATCAACAGAAAAACAGAAAAGCATTTCAGCCTTGTAATGTGAATGTAGTGTATCATATTTAAGTCCTTTCAAAGACTTCGTGACTTCTCTTGTGCCACAGTTACATCATATTTTGGCATTGTGCATTAGGCTATCCTGTAATTGTTGCTTACTCTGGGGTACTTTTGAGCAAACGCTGCACTTGCGTGAGCTCACTTGAAGTATCTCCAGCACAAACAGCCACAGGGCAGCTTCAATAAACTGCCTACAGCTACAACTGTCTGAAATCACATTTGCAGAGTGTCAATTACCCTGAAATACAGTAGTTAGATAACACCCATTGTTCTGTCTACACTGTAGTTGATATTGTTAGGGCTTACATTGCCCTCTTTGGTCGGTCTGTTATCCAGCCTCACGACACTAAACACTTGATGAACACAAGGCGAAAACCGCTGCACCACATTTTCCCATTCATTGTGAAATATTAATCAGTTGTGCCCTTTTCCTCTGCCTGGACATATAATTATAACGAGGCATCATGGGCAGAGATAATGAGATACCCTGGGACGTATAGAGGTGGCATGCAATTTATTTTCAGACTTCCGTGTCTGCTGGCATTCATTCCACTTACAGTGTATGTACATGAAGCTGCATCCTGTGCTCACAGTGCAAGTCTGATTACTATCTGTGTGTGTGTGTGTGTGTTCTTGTGTTGTGAGGACATAATTCTGTCTGAATCGTGACGTTATGCGGCTCCATCTCTCCTCTAATGTAAATTATGATGTGTATGCATGTTGAGGGAAGTCTCAAGGAAATGAGTGTAAGGAAGTCTGTGTAATGTTGTGTAAAGTGTGTTTGTGTTTCTCACCGGAGGTCTGTGAACCACCCAGTAGGCTCTCTCCTGACAATCAAACACCACACGGTCAGGTTTCTTCCTCTCTTTTGCAGCTCTAAAAAAAAAAGAAAAGAAAAAAAAATCACAAGCAGAAGCAAAATCGTAACATCATCTTCATCTTCATCTCAAAATTGAGTGGCATCACTCTTAAACACCCACCTGTACTGCTCCTTAGCTTGCATCACTATGAAATCCCATTTATGATTCATCCACTTGTGAAGATGGTTGTATTGCTCCTGAGTACATAAAACAACACATCAGGAAATGCCAACAAACAACATGATTTCCTCTTGCGTCTCAGTCGCATCCTCACCTGCTCGTGCATCTCCAGGATTCCTTTTTTACGGATGTTTCTTTTCGCCAAGTAGATTGCTTCAGTAATGAAACAGAAAGGAGTGTTTACTGAAAGTGGATCGCAAGACATGAGATAAAATGTGGGTGACAGCGACGGTCACGCTCACCATAATCTGTGTCTTCAGCAGGCCACTGCTGCGTGGGCCAGAAATAAGGCGTCTGAAACGACAACAGAGTTCATGCTGATGTTTAGTCTGATTATTTCAGGGGTTTTTTTTAGCTAAAAAATATTCAAAACAAGAATAAGTTGGGATTTTATGGTGCATTATCATTATAAAATGGCTACAAAATTAGTTTAAAGTATAAAGGCACTGTTTCATTGGAAGGTGCTCTGTGGCATTTCTTTCTGTAAACACACAAGAACTCTGTTTACATCAGCTTAAGATCCAGTTTGCACTGTGCAGCACTGGGCCCTCATGGTCTAGCTAACATACTGGAATGTGCTTCCTTTAAAACCCTACATGAACATGTACATCCCGTTTATGCAGGAACAATACAAACAAAATGGGAAGTCACTTATATAATTGTTGCTCTGTGACAGCGGTATAGCTCTACAGGTGACCTAGATGTCAGCCACAAAAAAGGGAAGCTTCCTTCACTTCCTGTTCAAAGTACTCCACCTTCAGGATTACATCATCCATGATTATTAGCCTCCTTCATTTCGAAAGTTTCAGGTTTGAAATATGGTGTGTTTACCTGGAAGCGATACAGGGACGCATCTGGTTTGATAACTAATCGTTTGTGGTCTTGTAAAGGGTAGATGTATCCCAACGCCACCAGCATAGTGCCGAAACTCCTGGCCTCTGGAGACAGAGCACACATACATACACACACACACTCAGATGAACGGGATTTCTGTTATTTCAAATCAAAGCAGGGTTCATGGCCATTTACCTTCAGCTTACCTAACCTAGCAGCATCTTAAGTTCAATTATTTTTTGCCAAAAAACTCACCTTGTGCATCTATTTCAAATTTGTCTCCAAGCCATGCAATTATGTCTTCACCTGAGGAGGAAGATACAGGGAGAAAAATTCACATCAAAACTCAACAAAGAACAATTTGAAATAAAATGAATGGCTGTTTGTGTGCCTGTAAATGCCAGACTAATGTCAGGAGAAAAGCTGAAAGGAAGAAGAGGAGAAACAAGACGGGAGGTCTGTGAGTAAAAAGAGAGAAAAGGGAGAAAAATTAAAGATTGGTAATGAAAGAAGATGGTGGAATATAAAAGTTAATGAGATAACATTCCACTCTAGAATGTGCCGCATAGTGGCAGCAAACCGTAGTCGGTCCGACCGTACTGTTTTCACTTTTTTCCCCCCAAGACAATAACCGTCAAGTTGGGTTTTAATCAAGAGTTTCTCATGCTGGTTAGGTGGCTGTGCTGCTCCGGTGATTTCTCTGTGTACTAAACTCTTTCAAGACTTGTTATGGTGAGTTTCCATGGAAACAGAAGAGTTGTTTACCAGCGGGATCAACTGATTAAGCTCTCTACAACCGAGGCAATCAGCGAAATAACACACTAGATCCCAAACGAGTTGAAGAGGAAGCGAAGAGGATGCAGGGGCAGGAGCGAGTCAGAGAGAAATTCAACCCGTTTCTTCCAACCATTCAGACGGGCTCGAGGTGCTAACAAGGTCTCCAAAAGAATACAGGGAATGCAGTATTATGGCTGCATGAACTCATCCCGGACTCTAATGTGTCCGTCCACTGCTTTCAGACTGTACACGCAAAAGGCAGCAAGAAAGTCAGCAGAAAGCTAAAGGTTGGTGGAATTTTAGTCTTTTTTTATCCACCGTTTACTCTTGTTATTGGTAGCGGTCTATATCATCCCAGGTACCACTGCAGACACAGCCTGTGACGTCGTTGCTCGGCTACAAACACATTCCTTGCAATCTTTGGAAACTTCAACCATGTCTCCCTTTCTGCAACATGACCAACAATTTGTCAACTGCTCCACCAGAATAAATAGGATGTTAGATTTATTTTATGCAAATGTTAAAAATGCATAGCTCCTTTGCCTCCTTTAGGAAGATCGGACCATAACCTGGTTCTTCTCACCTCCACCTACAGGCCTATTGTTCAGCAGTCATCACACGGACTATTAAAACCTGGTCTAATGGAGCTGAAGATGCTCCTAATAACAAACCCTGGATCAATAGTGACCTGAAAACGCTGCTAAACATCGAAAAGAGAGACTTTATGGAACGAGACGGAAGTTATTGAAGACATCACAAAGGATGTAGGAGGACTACAGGAAGATGCTGGAAAGCCAGCTCTAACAGAACAACATGAGGGATGTGTGGTCAGGAATGAAAAAGATCGCCTCACACTTCCAATACATCTGCAGAAACATTCTGATGACTGCAGTGGCGGGCAAGGAGCTGAAAACTAACTAGATGATTTCTGACTTTAGAAGGAACAAGAGCAAAACAAAACACTGTTTACATCCAGGGAGAAGAGGTGGAGGTAGTGGGGGGAATACAAGTACCTTGGAGTTCAGCTAGACAACAGACTGGACTGGAAATGCAACACAGAAACATCTACAAGAAGAGGCCGAGCAGGAAGCTGAGATGATTCGATGTCTGCCCCAAGATGTTGCACATCTTCTATAAGTCTGTTGTGGAAAGTGCAATCAGCTTTGCAGCCATATGCTGGGGCAGCAGCATCAGAGCGGCAGAGTCTTACCTAACTTGTAGATCCTACTCTGTCTCAGTTGGTAACTTTAATCAGACAATGTTGGCATTTCATAAGGTGTTTCCCAAGGGTCTGTTAAGAAAGATTAAAAGTCAGCACTCAACTTCAAACAGCTAAGTTAGAAACCACCAACAGAGCCAGAAACCTATGTTTAGTCCTGGACTCAGACCTGAAAAACTTGTCCATGCATTTATCTTTAGTAGACTAGACTATTGTAACGCTGTCCTTACAGGTCTCCCTAAAAAGTCCATCAGACAGCTGCAGTTAGTCCAGAATGCTGCTGCTCGAGT
>JAOXYM010000023.1:6608751-6632902 GCA_028567055.1 Leptatherina wallacei
GTGTGTGTGTGTGTGTGTGTGTGTGTGTGTGTGTGTGTGTGTGTGTGTGTGTGTGTGTGTGTGTGTGTGTGTTAGAACTGAAGAGAGATTTTCTCATGAGGCATTTCCACTGTTGAATGGCTTTTGTTGAAAGCAATAATAGTGAATGTGTCATGCATTCAAACTGTCTTTTAATAATGAAATCAAGTAATAAATGATGTCAAATTAACAGAAATTCCTCCTCTGTCCTGTCGCAGGGTGAGTCAGTGAAGTATTTCTTGGATAATCTGGATAAGCTCAGCGAGCCGGTAAGTTGTTTCTGCCTATGCTTATCGTTATAATCGGACGTGTACATGTTAAAGTTAATATTGCAACGTGTCCAGACGAATGTAAAGTCGGCTGACGAGGAACTTGGATGTTTGTTTACAGGAGCTGGTGCAGATGTTTTACCAGGAAAGCTTCAATTAACTTAGATCCAAGTGCAAAGGAACTTTTGAAATGGACTTTCAGATCAGAAAAGGACAACTAGATAAAGGCTACAAGGCTGTGAAATACTACAATTCCCTGCAATCATACTTAAATTTCATAAACCTTGTGATTATGAGAACAAACAAAATGCTTTAATAATGATCCCTGAAAAAACTTAAATGGTTCAAATGTGTATATAAAGGTTAAAGTATTTTAAAGAAAACAAAAATCACATTTTCTGTGAAACTTCTGATTTCCTCAAAACCCACGAGTATGTAGTTCTAAACCTTTCTGATCTTTCACTTAAGTATGATTGAAACCTGCATCAAACTCGTGTCAGGGATGAGTTCTCTCCTCAGTTTTTCTCTGAAAAGAGATAATCCATCGTTACCAGGAATCTCTTTTTGGTACAATGCAAGTTTGAAAAAAAAGTTAACAGAAGACCTGCTATGTCTTGATTGTATGACTCATAAGTGGTTTTATGTTCCCAGGAAAAACATCTTTAACCTGTCTCAGTGTCTCTCCTTCACATGAATTTCCCATCAAACCTGGACAAAATTTGTGCTGTTTGACTAAGATTTCGTGCCTCTCCTGCAGGATTATCTTCCCAGTCAACAGGACATCCTGCTGGCTCGGAAACCCACCAAGGGTATCCACGAATATGACTTTGAGATCAAGAATGTTCCTTTCAAGATGGTGGATGTGGGGGGGCAGCGGTCGGAGAGGAGGCGCTGGTTTGAGTGTTTCGACTGCGTCACCTCCATCCTCTTCCTTGTCTCGTCCTCAGAATACGACCAGGTGAACCTTATGTCGTCACATGCACTTGATATTTGTTTTTTTTTTCTCACTGTTGCACTTGAGGTTTCCTCCAATTTTCCATCTCACTGTTTTATCTGTCGCCTAGACTTGGCTTTGATAGCATTTAGGCATCACCGTTAAGTTTCATGTTGTTCCATCTGTTTTTGTCTTTGACGTTCCTCTTTTCTTTAAAAGTACTTTAAAGTGCCACCTTTAAACTACGAAAGAAATTGTTTACATTTAAAAACCACAGCTTGTGGGCATGAACAGTGGGTTGGCCTATTTTTCATCACGGCTCATTTAAACATTAGTTATTTAAAGCTCGGTTTTTGGGTCACGGTTTGTTGGGTTTTCGATACTTCTGTTGCTAACCACAAGCTTGGAAGGATTGCCGACGTCTACAAACAACCATCAACAATTTCTACTTTACCAAGCGTAGACACCAGCCATGGTTGTTTCTTAGACATTGATTCAATGGTGGCAGTTCAAGTCGAGTACTTCGATAGTATGTTGTTGTTTTTTTTTTTATACTAGACAAGCTTTTTTTATTTTGTATTATGCTGTTTTTTTAAAGAAAGCATAGATCCCCCACCTTCCATGCATAACTTTAACCAGAGTTAGTGGAGTGGTCGTCTTTGTCATTGAACCCACATCTGAGGTTAAGAGCTAATAGTTAAGCAGTTAAAGAATCTAAAAGCAATTATTTACTTCATATTTTCTTTTATTATGCACATCATATGCTTTTCTGCTGTAAACACATTTTAATAGTTAGAAATAAAAAAAAAAAGTACTTTTTAAAAGAACATTTTACAGCTGTTGTCAGGTCAGTAAACGGTGTAATACAGTTGTTGTCTTTGCATATCAAGAACAACCGTAATATTCCTCAGCTGATGAAGTGAATGAAGCAGCACAGACGCATATGTAGCATTAAGCTGCCAGAGGACCGTGCCAGGCACTGTTCTTACACTAAATATGATTTAAGGCAGTATTAAACAGAGCGAGCAAACATTGCCACCTGTAGCTCACAAGCTTTATCTTGTGTGATGCATCGTGTTAGGGCTTGATGGTCTATAAAACGGGTTATTCTCGACTTCCTGTGAACCATATTCAGTTGTAGTTTACGTCTGAGCATGTGCGATAAATGAATTTAGAACAAGTTAAAGCTCCGTCACTGGCTCAGTTAAAGTCTGAGGGTTTTGTCACCCTATTAACATTTGACTCGCGCAGAAACATTTTTAACCCGTCCATCGTCTCTTCCAGGTGCTGATGGAGGACAGACAAACCAACCGGCTCCGCGAATCCCTCAACATCTTCGAGACCATCGTCAACAACCGCGTTTTTGTCAACGTTTCCATCATCCTCTTCCTCAACAAGACGGACCTGCTGGAGGAGAAGGTGAAAAGCGTTCCGCTTAAGGACTACTTTCCCGACTACACCGGGCCGGAGCACAGCCTGCCAGACATCCAGGCCTTCATGGTGGAGTGCTTCCGGGCCAAGAGACGCGACGCTACGCAGAAGCCCCTGTACCACCACTTCACCACGGCCATCAACACGGAGAACATCAGGCTGGTGTTCCGAGACGTCAAGGACACCATCCTCCACGACAACCTCAAGCAGCTCATGCTCCAATGACCCCTGACAACCTGTGAAAATAGAGGACCTGAATAGGGACAAACCACCCCCGCTTCGTACCCGAAGAGGACTTGGGAGAGACCAGCTTCTGAAGAATCAGATAGATGTCACCGTTCTTCTTCAGACATTTTTATATTAGTTTTTACTCTCCTCTTTGAAGAGTTGGCCCTCTTGTTAGTTCAGGATCTGATTGGGGAACAAGTCATTTGGGCAGACTGGTAATATAGAAAGACAAGAAGCTGGTTTGGATCTTGGATAACATCTGATCCGTGCTGTTTTCGTCCTCTGCCTCACAATACATGACCTGCTGGGGCTTTTCAACTCTCAGGGTGCCGGTACTGGCACCAGTGGAAGTCAGCAAAACTTTTGACAAACCAGATGAATGGTTTCTAATTCAGATATGCATCTTGTAAAGCAAAAAAACCCCACAGGAAATAACCACAGTGAAACAAGTACTGCTTAGATGACATGTAAAGCAGATTTAACTGTAGATCAATCGTCTGTGCCGGCGTTGTTTGGCCAGTTTGTGTCCAAGCATTGAATTCAGTTAATCCAAATTCACTCCAATATTCCCATTTTACTCACCAGTGCTGCTTTGACATGGTTTTCCAGCCTTGTTAGACTAAAGGAGGATTTGTTAACTTGTTAATGATCCAAAGACTGCACAGCTGTCTTTTTTTTTTCTTCTTTTTGCCTCTCACTGTACTGCCATTCCTCCTTTTGTTGCATCACTTTGTCTTGGTTTCAGATCAGCAGGTTTTAGCTGTCGGCACAGAGCCTAATTTTGCCTGGACGAGGACCTGCTAAAGGGCCGTGGATCACGAAAGCGCTCAGAACAATTAGACGTTTAAACAAACTCCAGCACTGGCACCTTGTAGACAACTACAAGAAGAGGGCGCAACCACAAGACTGAACCTTTTTGTGTAATTTCTTGATAACTAATCATTGTTCAAATCTCGCTTTAGAATTTAAGTAAATCTTAGCTTCTTTAATAAGATGATTTAAGATGCAAGTTTCCATATGTGTCCTTATTTTTGGTGATTTGAGAGGGTAAAAAGATTACTTTGGCACATTAAGCATATGTGCCAGTGAGTGAAAATGCAGTCCACTGTTTTCTCAGGGTTGAATCAAAACCGGTGTTAATACTTATGTAATTGTTAGTGAACTAATTAAATAATCTTTGATCTGGGTTGCAGTGGAGTGACTCAGTCAGACCTTCACACCGTTCACTGGGTGTTTAAATCTGCATCCTGCTTACGCCCCTCTGTCTGTCTTTGTTTTCATCTCTGATTTAGATGTCTTGTAAAGGGACAGACCTCCCCTCTTTACCTGAATCTTGAATGTCTGTTGATAATTGTACAAAGATTTTCTTATGATTGTTTTGAATATACTGTAAACAACATTGTTGTGGTCATTTGTAACCCATCATGTGAGAATATCTGTACTGGCACTGAATTATCACTCCAAGCATGTTTGAAAAAAAAAACCAAAAAAACATTGAACTTTTCCTTTCCTATCGTTTTGGATTTTTCCTTTTAAATTGCATCATGATTTTGTAGAAATAATGTGACCCAAAAAAACAACAAAAAACTACTGGAGTTGAATACTTTTGTCAGTGACTGTACTCCATAGAAGGCCAATCTTTGATAGAGGACAATTTCCAGGCACGGTTAAAAATTTCTGCTTCTCTGCCAAATCACACGTGCTTTCTGAGGACTGCTAACATCAACAGTCTATCGGGTGTTTTTTTTTTTTTGTTTTGTTTTTTTTTCTCTCCAGAAATGAGCCTCTCAAGAGCTTCAGTTTGCTTGCAGTCCTGGCTCTGTAAATACTGTTAATCTGTTGCCATGTAAATAATATTCAGGTTTATCTCCTTATATGTAAATGGATGTAGAAATGCCTCTTTTTTTTTTTTTCCTTTCTGGATGTTTTTTTGTTTTTTTAAATCACTGCTTTACTGATGAAGATGACCTTTTGATGTAGATGTCATTTTGTTTAATTGTTTTTCATCACCTTTTCAAATTCATTCTCATCCCACTCTAACCCTCAATAAATACACTTTTCTAATGACATTTTGCTTTTTGTTTATTCTAGGAATTATGATGCATATATGTTCGCATGTTTTACAGAAGTCGCAAAAAAAAAAAAAAAGATTTTAGGACATGCCAAATAAAATGTGTGAAGGTTGTAATTGGACAGATTCTCCTACACGGTGAATACTGTCATTCTGATCTGACATGTGAAACCCATGATAGAAATACAAAATAGCCCTTTAAAATAAAATTGTTCCAAAGCAAAATGGGCCAAAATGACTATAAGAGATTCGTGATGATGCAAAACCTCACCTTGATGTCTTGGTGGGGGATTTTATCCATTAATACCTCTGTGCAAGTGGACCACTTGTGTGTTTCACCATTTTCTATTACTTTCTATTTTGAACCAGATGTTGTGTAAAATATGTTATCTTATACTGCAAGGTCATCTATCTATATTATTGTCCTTACCTTTTTTTCCCCCTCTAACATTGTGTGGAGTTGCAAAACTTCCTGTCCTACATAAACTCAAGTGATACTGATTCATACATTCAGACCGCAGAGAAGAATCACGACACGAGATGAGGATTTAAACTGTTTTACAGTCAATAAAATGTGTCATTCAGAAAAATAAAGTAAATCCTACTCCAGATCGTCTCTGTCACTAACATCGATGCCAATGCCGATGCGTTTCTGTTTTTCTTTTGGGGTTTTTTCCTTCACGTAGCTAAAAGTCGGTCGGTAAATTTGGGGATTTACGCAAAAACGGAAGTAGGGCGGAGTGAATCATCTCAACTCTCCACAGTCACCGGACCACACCTACGGATCAAAAACCAACATGTTCACACAAGACGCCAAACTGTCAGGCTGCACCGTTATTAATCCCTTTATTTGTCTTTCCTTGATTAAAACAGCAACAATTTAAGCCCAAAGACTACATTTACACATAATTGCGCGATTATTTTTTATGATTTAAACTCAGGCTTCTCACGCGTTACCTAACACAGGGGTCTTTCTCTGCCCAGTGCACTCTGTTATGACCCTGAGCGTAAAAACTTACCCAACGAAAAGTACTTAAATGTGACACCGCTGTTCGTTCATTTTGTGATTATTTTTACTTTTAACATTTATTGTGGTTCTGTTTGGTGTTTTTGTTTTTTCCTGCTTTAAAGTTCTGGAAAATGCCTTCACGTGCGCAGACGTTTAAACACGCAAAATGAGCACCGGTAAGTGTCACTAAGCTCCCCAAGTTTAGAAAAAAACAGAGATATCGCGTGATTTTATCATAACCTACGTCATTTATATCCGCGCATATTTTTGTTTTCTCACTTAATTACGCGTTGAATTAAGAAAAACTTTGTTTTGTTTATTTGAGGCAAATTTACAAAAATGCTAGGCTAGCCCATAAATGGGAAATAAACAGTGCTACTTTAAAGCGTCATAGGTTTTAGAGCTTAATGGGACAATCAGAAAATTAATGATAAATTCCTTTTTATGCTTATTTTTGACATGTTCATCAGTTTAAATGCTTGTTAATTTTATTTATTTATTTTGAATAGCTGCATATGGTAGCCCTGCACTTCTTAACTACTCAAACATATGAATGTCAGTACCTTGCTGAACTTGTTTTACATAAATATGAGCATTGTTCCATGTCACGGTTTCCACAGAGGTCTGCCCATTCTGTGGGAAAACGTACAAAAGGCTGAAGACTCACCTGCCACACTGCAAGGCAGCTGCAAGTTCCAAAACATTTCCAAACAAAGAGGATGTTGCTGCAAATTTGACATCATCTTCTCTGCTGGCTTCAGTGCTGCCCAAAGCAACAGCAAAGGGAAAGAAATCCACACAGACATCATCAGTGCCAACAAACCTCCATGCAGACAAAGTTGGAAAGGTGACTGTGTCCTCATCAGAACCACTGCTGTCATCAACACAACCAAATGCTGCACTGTCATCAGTTTCACCATCAACCAAGAAGAAGAAGCAGCAGCCGGGCGGTCAGATCAAAGATGCCACTCTTTTATTGTCTTCATCTCCACCTCTGTCTCCTACTGTCTCTAAGCCAAAAAAGAAGAGTCTGCGTGCTTTGCTAGAAGCTGCAAAGTTGGACCAGTCAACAAAGGGATTAGAGTCAGAGACCAATTATAACCCAGTTAAAGTCTCAACAAAAGATGCCAGTCTTACCCCTCTGTCTGCAGACACCAAACCTAAAGATGCTCCTAAAAAGAAGGCATCAAAGACAAAGAAGGCTCTTTCCACAAGCAAAAATACTTCTAACTTTTTGAACCCTAAAGTGAATGAAAGTAGCACGAGACCCCATGCAAAAGATAACTTCTGGGAGGACAGTGAGGGAGAGGTAGAAGACCCATCTGTGAATAAGCCATTCTTCAAAACGGGAAGCAGTCAGCAGGTGAAGGTCACTCTTCAAGATGTTAAAGCTACATTAGGCCGAGCTAACACCCGCCGTCAGTCCAGCAAGTCAAGCATCCTGAGCCACATTGAAGCTGCTGACAACCTAGGCAGCAGTCCAATCTCACTTGCAGTGGAGAACCAGAAAGATGCTGCGAGCTGCTTGGTCACACCAACAGTCCTGTCAGACAACCTGCTCAGCACCGCCTCGCAACAGACAGAAGTAAAGTCAGTTCGGAAGAAGTCTAAGCAAACATCTTTGATCCCTCTGCAAGATGATGCCGCTCCTAAGCTCGAACCAACCTCTCTTGCAGCTTACCTTCCCTCTGCAAATGATTCATCCCAGGCTTGGCGAGCCACACCCACTTCAGGCATAGTCAGCTTTAATAATAAAGGGCTGAAGGTGGAACATCACATGACAGGGCTCCTCTCCATATCACCACCCCTCCACCAGTTATCCAGCCCTCTTCAATTCCCTCCAACACAAAGTCTGCCTGGGCGGGTGGAGGAGTCGCAGCTGGAGGTCAGGAAGCAAAAAGCTACAGAAAAGCTAACAGCAGGTCAGTGTCTCTGAATATAAGCCTAGTTATTGAACCTGTGAGTGTTTTATAAGAGTGTGTATTGATATTTATATTTTTTTTGTCTTTTTTTCTGGGTGTTCATGATCTGCAGGAGCACTGACACAGCAGAGTGTTGGACAGGTGAGACTGAGGGAGTTACCTGAGTGGATGGCCTGCAGAACCCCCAGTCGTCCGAGAGATGTTGTGGAAATGGTGCAGCGAGGTCAGTATCACACACAGCCGACATGAATACAGCTGCAACAGTTTATGTTAACTGATCTGGCTTTTAACACAACAAGGAAAGTATTCCATGCACCCGTCTTTCTAATCTAAAGCCATATTTACAGGCCGCTTTGGAAGGATTTAACCACCTGTGATCTGGAGGCGAAACAAATGCCCTTCAGAACTGATATTAGCTGGATATTTTTCATGCCTTTGGGGGAGCAGATTTGATGATATTTAAAAACAAAAACGTATTTTCTCTTTTGACAGGTTTTTGTCACCGGCCACTTTATTGGGTACACCCGTTCAAGTGGCTGTTAATACAAAGTCAATCAGTCAATCACATAGCAGCAACTTCATGCATTTAGACATGTAGACATGGTCGAGATGACTTGCTGAAGTTCAAACTGAGCATCAGAACAAGATGAAAACATGGATCCATCCTGCCTCGCATCAATAATTCAGGCTAATGGTGGTGGTGTAATCATATGGGCGATATATTCCCCGTACACTTTGGACTCCTTAGTACCAACTGAGCAGCCTACTGAGCATCCATCCTTTTTATGACCACAGTGTACACATCTCCTGATGACTATTCCCAGCACCATGTCACAAAGCTCAAATCATCTCCAACTGGTTTCTTGAACATACTGGCCTCCACACTCACCAGATCTCCATCCACTAGAACAACTTCAGGATGTGGTGGAACGGGAGATTCTCATCATGGCTGTGCAGCCGACAAATCTGCAGCATCTTTGTGATGCTATCATGTCAGTATGAAGAAGAATCTCAGGAATGTTTCCAACACCTTCTGGATCTATGCCACAAAGAGTTAAGGCAGTTTAGAAGGCAAAAGGGGGTCCAACCCGTTAATAATACCAAGGTATACCTAATAAAGTGGTCAGTGAGTGGATGTAGTTATTAATATGCAGTAAGAAAGAAAACAACAGAATCTGTGCGAGTCATGAAATGACACAAATACATTAAATGTGTTTTATGAAGAACAAAGTTTTTTTGGTAATGTTTTTGATTTTATGATCTGTGGTTAAAGTGTATTCCTTCTTTCACGTTGACCGATGATCCCCTGGTCTGCACTTGTCTCAGGCTGGCGGTGGTATTACGGGAGGTACATAGATGTGAAAAAAGGTGGTGTAGGTGGACTGGGCATGTTGCTGGTGGGATACTGTGTGATGAGCTACATCTGGAGTTACCCTCATATAAGTAAGTGTGAACATCAGATTTAGTATCTCCATATAGTGGTAGATGTAAAGACAACTAAAAAGTATCTGTTGCGTTTCTTTTCTTCTCTTTTTTTTCCCTCCCAGAGCTCAGTCGTTGGAGAAAGTATCACTGAAATCGACGAAGGTGTTTTAAGACAAGCGTGACTCTGAAGAACAGCAGCTGTGACCGACGAAGGACCCGGAGCATTTTAATCACATTTAACAAATTCGCACTGGATTTATGTCTCAGAAATGACTTTCATTCAGGAACTTGACAATTAATTTCCCAGTCTTTCCGCTATGCTAACTGACAGTTTCCTCTTCTAGCTTATCAGGTGATGACTACATAAGACAATCCCCTGGTTTGCAATATTTTCCCTTTAACTTACTTATACTCAGCTACACGACATCAGACCGTTACCTTGTTAGTCTTTAAATTATTTATTACTTCATGTTAATGGAATTATCTTTAAGTTTTGGAAATTTTGGACTTTAATGTGAATGAAACTAACTTCAGCCATCCAAGGGTCCAATTCTGTCCCACTGGCTCCACTAGGTGTCATCATCGGGTTGTGTTACTTGGAACCAGAAAGGTTTGGGAGGCTGATGTCTGTTATGCAGTTTTCTTAGCCCTTTTGTGCAAAGGCACTGGTTCTGGGGCCCCATCAGAGGATTAAAGGGAACCGAGTGATTTTTTTACTTGAGAAAATGTGACGATGGCTGCAGCAATGAAAAGAAACATGAACTCTAAATGTCTTGCTTTCAGTATAAAAGGATCCTATTTGTAGAAGATGGTTAGAATTTTTTTTTTCCTTTTTACAAACGCTTCCTGTGTCACATGTGATTATGCACGCTTAGTCCATCAGTGCCAGTGTGTGTGAACGCTCACAGAATAGAAATGGAGGGACACTGAAGGTCGGACCTGTTCTGTTCTTGTATTTAAAATGAATTTATTGTTGACTCTCCTCGCTGCTGTAGTGAACACACATTAGCTACAAATGAAGAAATGACAGCGTTTTTGTAACTACTTTTCTTGACATCGCCTCTCAGCCAACACAATAAAAAATAATTTCCATTTTTCTTTAAACAATCTTTTTTTTCTCAATACAAAAATTATAAATATTTGAACTTTTTTTTTTTTTTTTTTTTTTTTATACAAAACAGCAGACTATACAAATCAAGTGAGACATCAACAGTGAAATTGGATGCAGAAAAACTAAAACTAAAATATATGTAGTACAGACAAGGGCGGGGGGGGGGGGAGTGAAAGCACAGTATGTTCTCACCAGGCCCCGGAGACCATGATATGCATCCAGATAACACAATCCTGCTCTTATGCAAGCATAAAACTTCCTAGAGGATTTAAGTGCTACAGAGGCACAAAATCTTTTAGCAGTCACTTGAAGGTGCAAATGCAAAAATCTCACCCTACCCTCACTTGTTGCGAGAGATCTCATTTTTTAGAGCAGAGCCCACTTTTCTCTGTGTACAATGGCTGATTTTTTTTTAGAAACAAAATAAAGTCTACAAGGGCTGAGGCAGAGATACAGGCAGGCTGTGATGGCCACTGGCTTTCCAAAGGGAAAATAAAATCTCATTACTCTGCATAAAAGGCCTCCAGTCTACTCCTGTAACCCCATTAGTAAGCATATTTCACAGCAGAGAAAGGTGGTGGTATCCAGAATCAACCCCAGGAGTATTTAACCTCACCTTTGGTCCTGTGTTGCATTTTACAAGAACATCATTTCTTGCTTTCACCACAGTGCAGATTTCTGTAGATTAGTTATCAAAACGCTCATTGGAAAAAAGAGTTATACAGTCAATACGAAGGATTACTACTTTATCATAACAAATTATCAGGTTTGGCTTTAAAAACTACAGGAAACCTAAAAAAAAAAAAGCCACAGAGCTGCTGTCATCAGAACAAAATAAACCCTGTGGGGGGATTCTGGATAAGACCCCTCTCTCTTTATATTTTTGGTTGCGCTGCTGAGGGAAAACAGAGGAAATGTGAGAAAAGCTGGAAAACAAAATAAAAAAACGTGAGCTGCAAAGCACATGGGAGCAAAGTGAAAGTGATGGTGAACTATGTGAAAGCAGTCGTAACCCAGTGTGTATGGAAGCAGATGAACACACACACACGCGCTGACAGACGTGTCAGGTTAATAAAGCATTGATAAGATATAATCAATATAGAATTGTATGTAGAAGGCAGACAAGCATACATACAATCAATAACCCTCCGGGGTCATTTAAACTGATGAAGGTACTGTCATGTTCACAACGCTGGGGGAACACATCACAACAAACAAAAACAGTCCTCTTTTTTTTTTTTTTTTAATGTCATTTCTAAAAATGAGGAAATTAAAATCTAAATAAAAAAGATTTGATTCAAAATGTCTTCCTCAATCTGAGGACTTAAGCTTCCACGGACACAAACTCACTGAAATGATACGAGTGGCTGAGTCAAAAGATTTGTCCTGCGTCTGTGTCGGGACTTGCATACCTTTAAGGTACAAAAGAAAAATGCCAAAGAAATTGTGACTTAAGCACACATCCAAAAAAAAAAAAAAAAAAAAAGGAAAAAAAAAGCACTAAGTACAGTAACACTACATGACTAGTTTGACAAGTTTTTTTCTAGTGTGATTAAGAGGTTATCCTTGTTACAGGCAGCTGAAAAGCAGACAAATAGATTTTGGTTTTGCTCCACATGTTCACATTCTGTTTAGCCCGGCGTACGCTGTGTATCGACGAGGCCTTCGTACTTCTATAGTTCCTGAAACAACAGTATGTTTAGTGCAATTCGTCTATGTGAACGCGACTTTACTGAGCTTAGCCTTTCCCGCTATGCATCTCTCCCACATGTGTGCGCTGCTCAGGTTTGTAATGCAGGAAATGAAATGAAAGCGCAGATATTTTCTGAATAGAGCTTCTTCGTGTAAACACTTCCATAGAAAACCTCGAGTTAGGCACTGAGTCGCCACTTCGTCCCTCCTCATCATCGCTATAGATAATTAACTGGCACAAACTGTCAAGTGGTGTGTGAAGAGAGGAAACTCTTGCATTCAGTGCTACTTTTGTTTTTTTAGAGTTGCAACCCTTACCACTTTAAAATAATGTTAAAATAACACAAAAACTTCTTTTCTTTTTTTTTTTTTTTTTTGCTTCTGTAAATTCACTGCATTGCACACAATCCCGGATCTTTATAGGTTAAGTGCCTGTGTTCGCCTTGACATCATCACAGACTCCGACGTGACGCCTCAATCAGACTACAAGCGTGCTACATGGCTGCGTGTCACGAGGGCAGACCAGAAAGAAGAGTAAACCTCTTTTCACACAGACGTTTGACAAAAAAAAAAACTAAAATTTACCCACAAAAGAAGCCGAAGTGAAACGGTTGGGATGATGTGGAGCGTCGGTCTTAACATTCCAGGATGCTGTTGACTGCTGCCTCTAAAGCAGAATCTGTGTCGGCGGGGGGGGGTGAGGTGAGCTGGGGCGGGTACGAAGGCTGCACCGGGTGGAAGAGAGTCTGTTCGGATGGCGCTGCGAAATGTGAGGGTTTGCCTTGGGGGAAACTGTTGCTGCTGCCAGTACTGCTGGACCCCAAGTACTGCTGCTGAGATCTCTTTATTTCCAACACCCCCTTGTTTTCTAAGTGTGGCGGGTGGAGTCCATCTTTTGAACCCGGTCCGACAGCCCCACCCCCTCCCGGATCTCCATACCCAGACTGGGATTCTGTCCTGTATGGTGGCTCCGTGGAGCCTTGTTCCGACTGATCCCAATCACAGCTAGTTGGTGACTGGGGTGGAGGGGGGTCCTGGAAACGTTTGGATTTCATTCCACAACAGAAGTCTTCAAAAAAGTTGTCTATAAACCAGAAAGAAGAGGAAAAAAAGAGTTAAAGAAATCCTTTGTGTGAAAAAATTCAAGTTCAAACAGACTTGCTTTTGTTTGTTTGTTTATACCTGGATCCACCAGCACCATGCGTTTGTCTTGTGTCAGGTTGCTGCGCTCTTCCTGGTTGAAGGTCCTGTCAATCATCACCATCTCTGAAGATGGACTGGAACGCTGCAGGGAAAGGAGAGGAAACCTATTGCTCAGTGCTTATTGTATTTAGGGAAGTGGGATTCGGACTCAGATCTTGAATTTTGTACACATTTTTATTCCAAACTATGCAAACATTAGCTCTTACTGGATTCAATTATTCTTTAGAAGGAGAAATGTGTTGCATTCACTCATTCACACACACTCATACAGCACTTCTATCTTTTCCATACTAAGTGCTTTATCCTATCACACACATTTATACCCTGATAGGTAGGGCTGGGACGATATGCTTTCCTCCCGATTCGATTCTTTTATGATTTTTTGGGTGCCGATTCGTTTTGAATTGTTATTCTTGTGATTCTTAGATATTTTTGTTTTAAAAATTTGTTGCACTTTTTTTTTCTCCCTTTTTTTATAAAGTTTAATTAGGAAAACACAACACAGTAGCCGGACCATCATTCTGCTTGCTGTAAATGTAAAAAATAAATAAATAAAAAAGAAGGAGAAAAAAAACTTTTTTTTAAACAAAAAAACAATCAATTTAAAAACCGTGAAACAAAAAAAATCACCATATTTCTGAGAATCAATTTTTTCTCCCACCCTTACTGATGGGCACATAGGGAGGCAAAGTGGGGTTCAGTGTCTTGCCCAAGGAGACTTGGACATGTAGTCAGGGGAAGCCTGGAATCGATCCCACAACTCTCCAGTTGAAAGAAGACTGCTCTTCCTCCTGAGCTACAGCCGGCCCTGTAATCTACAGCAGTGTGTAACCTGGTGTAGATCACATGTGAACCATCTCAGATCTAAAAACTTCAAGACGTGACAGAAACATTTTTGTTGTATAGTAGAAACAAAACAACTATCTGACAACATAAAAGTGTTGTAGTGTGAAACTGGCTGAGCTACTTTGTCCTTTAAAGGCTGAAGACAGGCTGGAAATCAACATGCCAACCTGCAGCTAGTTTCTAGAAGACCTGAGAATACACCACCAAATAAATCCAAATGCTCATGGTTTGTGTCCACTCGGCCGAAGAGGCTTGTGTGACATATTTTTGTCATCTTAACCAGTGTGTGAATCTACCAGGTCTTACCGTGTATACCTAATTATTTGTAGCCATGGAAGCTCTTCACACCAGCTACAAATGTTCCTGGATTCTCTCCATTCAGAAAAACAATATATTAGATTAAGAAGACGAGCAGCACAAGGACAACATGATTGATTTTTTGAAAGATTATACTGGAAAATTTGCTTTATCCACACCTCTAAAAATGTACAAAGGACTGATTACACGGCGATCACTGGGGAGCTTTGAACCGATCACAGCTGATTTTCAAGATAAAGGAAAGCATGAGTTCCCCATTAGCCAGCGAAACCCTCAAAGATGACCAAATAATTACCTGACTCCCGATTTCACTCAACTTAAATGCTACTGAGAAAATGAGATTTATAGTAGACAATAAAACTCTCTGAAAAGCTGTAGTTGGTGCCTTTCACATCAAAGCTCCCTTAACTCCTGTGTAACATTCAGGTTTTAAGTTCAACAACATAATAAAACCCTGAGGAATCGATTTAGCCTAACAACAGCAAGCGTGTACTGACCTCTGCTTCTACCATCAGTAGTCGTCTGTATTTGTTCACCATGGCCTGGGTCCTCTTCAGCACCTGAGATGCAACTGCCTCAAATTCATCATCCACTGAGAAAGATTAAACATAAAACAATATTTAGGCAAATGTCATTTCACGTTCACCTCTCCTCAAAGAACTTCGGCACTAAATTATCTGACTTCCAGTAAGATCTAGAGATAAGCTGGTCATTTTTAAGGCCGTACCCTCTGTGAACTCATCGTGGCTCGGTGGAGCCCCCTGGACCACGTGGTAAGGGAGGAGTCTTAGCAGCGTATCATCCACCGAGGTGAACTTCCGTCGATCTGGAGTCTGAACTGCGATGTGATCCTTCCTCAATTGTTGTAAAATCCTTTTTTAAGTTACAGGGGGAAAACATTGATAGTTAAAATAGAATCAAACTCATAAAAAAAAAAAAAAACAACAAAAATTAAAATAAAAAAAACTCACATTTCTCCTTTTGTAAGCAGTGGGACGACGGGCCTCGTATGAGCACTGACCTATTAGGAGAAAGTGTACAAAAAACCCAAAGTTGTCATATCACTGGCTTCTTTTTAATTAGATTGTTCTACCTTCAGATTTCCCAGAGGCGTATGAAATAAGTGCCCGACATACCTCAGAGTTTAGTGTTGAATCTTGCGTCACTGCTCATAGAGATTACACAAAACACAACAAAAAAAAAGGTCAAAGTGTAGCAGACAACACAGAAACATAATATACATTAAAAAAAAAACTTTGGTTACCGTGGATACTGAGTTTTGCCGTTTTAAAAGCAGGTGAAGAGGAATTCTGAAAAATAAAGTGCAGTTGGTCAGACTGGAGTTTACAGCAAAGAGACAGAATAAAAATGAAGGATGCAATCGTACCTGTCTGAAGTCCTGCTGCTCCTGCATCACGTTGCCAGGTAAAGGCGACAGAGAGGTGCAGTTTGGAGTTTGAGTCACTAGAAGGCGCTGCACAGCACAAGCTGATGCTTGACCTTGACCGCCGATTCCCGTGGAAGCTGGGCCGATCAGAGTCAGCCGTCCGGGAGCGCATGACGTCTGCCCAGGGGTGGAGCTTGCAGCAGAGACCCCTGTCCACGTCTGAGTTACAGTCCCTCCAACCTGACTCCCGCTCACTACTCCCTGATTCAAAATTAGCTGGCCTCCCGCTGTTGCGGTGAAGTTCTGCCCAACAATCTGCACTGTGTTTTGACTGGTAATTAGGGCATTTGAGGTGGGGTCGGCGGGGCCATTTTGGATGGTGCTGGACGGAGTGAGCGCCAAAGAGTTGGGTAGTAAGAACTGTCCAGGTTGTACATTTGTCTGGCCCTGCGCTTGTTGCTGTTCCAGAGGCTGCTGCACCACAATAGAGCCATTGGCTGCATACTGTCCAGCAGGAGCAGCAGTGTTAGCGTTAGCGATATTAGACACAGAGGTGGCAGTGGGCTGAAGACCAAGGCTGTAGACAGTCTGAGCCCCAGCTTGGAGGGGTTTAGGCTGGATTGGTCTAACAAGAGTCTGGGTCCCACCAGGGCCTCTCTGGATGATGATGTTTTGAAGGGGGATATTTTTGAAAGGTAAGCCAACTTGGCCTACCTGCCCTTGGGTAGGGGCAAACACCTGGCCCCCCGTTGCTGTACCAGCTGGACCTACAGGCACCCCTGGCCTTAACAGAATCTGTGGAGTTCTTTCTAAGTTGCTCAGAGTCATCACGCCACCACTCGCCCCAAACGAGCCCAACACTTGGATATGCTGTGCGGAGCCGTTAGGCAGCGGGTTCATTCCTTGCAGCACCTGACCAGCTGGGAAAGCAGCTGTCGCCGTGGTAACCACCCCTCCTCCATAACCCCCCGAGACCATATGGGAGGAAAAGGGAACCGAAGCCTGCACGAGAGTGGGAGCGGGTTGGGAGTCCAGCAAGGCCTCCTGGGCCAGCGTCTGCTCCGTGATGTCGGCCTCCAGGAGAGACTTCTGGAGGATGTCGAAGGGCTGGTCCTCTCCTCCGAGATCCACCCCTTCAGGGGAGCTTCCAGCCCCCAATTCGTCCTCAATAAACGAGAGGCTGCTGGAGAGTTGGAGGCCTGCCCCGGCTGTGTCCTCACCAAAGTCCCCCACTGAAGAACCATCCTTGAGGCCAGTATTGGAGCCAGTCTAAAGGAGAAACAAAGGAGAATCAAAACAAAGGGCAATGTTTGCATAATGTTTGCATACTCTTCACCTTAATAAACAAGCTGTCGATACCAGAAATGTATTATTATTCATTAATTTCTGTTTCTGCACGAATTTTAATTTAGTTTAAGTTCATTTCATGCCAACTTCACCTGGCCCTTCATCTAAAACTCTAATACATACAGAAGTTATTTGGTCCAGTTAGACCCTGCATCAAAGATGTCCAATGTTTTGGTTGGATCAGGGGTGTGTGCACTCACTGAGTCGTTAGCAAAGAAGGATCCATCTGAGCCATAAGCTGCATTTGTCACGTCATCCTCTTCAATCTGGTGGTGAAAAAAAAAAGGCAGTAAAAGCCAGTTACATAATGCAATTAAGCTGCATATCTGAGGAACGTAGTCAGATTAAATCAAATGGTTGAACGTATTCCGCAACTGTCACTCACAGACTTGTTGTTTCTGCCATGAAGATAGTCATTCAGTGCATCCACATCTCTGAAAACAATAAAGAAGAAACCTTTCAAAGCTGACGAGACAGTTGTAATCAACTTGTTTACATTTTTTGTGTGGCTCTAAAAATTTCTCAACATGTCCAGAAAAGCAGAAAAAATATCCTAAATAATCTTTTTTCTGATGGACCTGTAGGTTCTCACTTCAGAGGAACACTAAAAAAAAAGTTACCTAGCTTTTCAAGGAAAGATGTAAACTTGTGTGGTCAGGTTATGATTTGCTTGGTGAACTCAAATGATCGTGTACTGATTCGCAAAACAGTCATGCAGAAATGTAAACTCAGGGTTTGTTTTTTTTACCCTAATATATCCAGAAGACGGCGATCGTCCTCATCATCCATGACACCTGAAAGAGTACGAAGGGATAGCAAGTGAGGATAAGGGAGAGTTGGATTGTACTGTTCTTTAACAGAGCAGCATGTGTACTGCTGCCTATTTTTACTGAGGTTTGAGCTGGGAAAGCTTAGCATGTGTACTTTCACAACTTATTAACTGATACGAACATCTAAACTCACAGATTTCCAGCAGGAAGCATGGATTCAGTTATTTAACACTCTCTCCTGTAACACGCTGTGGGCTGCAGAGGGAGAAGCCACATTTAGTAAAATCTCAGAATGATGATCGAGGCATGTCAGACAGAAAAAGTGAGTGTATGCAACAGGGACGCAGAGACAGCATTTATTGGGTACACAAGGAAAGGACAGGATGGCCTTCACCTCCTCCTACAAATGGCTTGTCTAGTCTGACACAAACTCCCTCCCATTACCCTCCTCTGCTGTCCCACATTGGTTGTTGTTCATATGTGCAGAGTGAAAATGGGCATTTGAGTGTAAATAACTCCACCCAGCTCCATTTATATACTGAATGGTTATTTATCTCTACGTTAGGCGGCTTTATATTGTGTCAGCCAACACGACGCAGCTGTATTGGAGGGGAACAAATGCACATTGATCCAGGAGTAATGATCTGTAAGTGTTAAAATGTCAATGTAGCTATTATTTAAACAATATGGAAACATGCTGGCAGAATATCATGAAATTTTAAAGTCCCTGCAGACACTAATCCAACATTTGGTTGAAATAAAGTCCTTAAAATTCAAGTTTATTTCATTCAGTGTATAGAAAGAGTTTGTGTGTGTGTGTGTCTGTGTAAATACTGCAGTGCAACAAAATGGCTGTTACCATGCCATGGGGTGTCTTTGTGACTGAACCACGTTCAGCCTCCATCTTTGAATCAAGGAGAACAAAGAAGACTAGATTGCAACATAGAAATAGCTGTTGTAACTTATTAAATTGTATCAAATTAATTATTAAAAATATCTTAAGCTCTCACAGACAGTCCAAATTCCTTTATTACTAGTAATGAGTAAAATTGCCAGGTAGCAGAGCTGGCCACAGGCTGCGAAGCTCCCTTGTCCTTCAACAGTTGTTGCAATATGTTTAAAAGGACACGGTGTCTACCCTTGAACACGATAAGCCTGATCATTTTTATTTTGTTCCAAATATCGACAGAAAGCAAAACAATTAAAGAGCCGCCATAATCTCAGCCACATTTCCCCGAGTCATCGTCCATAACTGCGCACTATATTTTCAGCTCAAACTATGTTAGCAAAAAAGAACCAGACCAGGTTCAGCGTCCAGTGTCCCGAAAACAAAAAAAATCCGGCTCAACAGAGCTAGAGTTTAAACAGAATATACTTTTTAAACGTAGTTTTTAATAAGAAATTTGTTTTTGTTTTTTTTAAAGAGCACTAGATTGTTTCTGAGCGTTTATGTGCTCAAATTCGCAGTCCGAAATCTGCACTAGCATGCACACAATACTGCGAAACAAAAGCTACCCTGGCTGGCTTTTTTTGGGGGAGGGCTGTTAAGTGCCACCGCCGGTTCAGAAAGACGGGAACTGTACAAGCTTGAAAGTACAATTTCCAAAAATAGACTGAATCGACACAATGATAATCGCATTGAAGCAGCACAAAAACGCCCGTCGTCGCTGACGTGCTCTGTCTTTCTCTGCTAGGGGAGGCTTTCATTTGTCCTCGGTGTGGCTCGTCTGCTGCTGCTGCCAACACGAAACACGTCACATTTCAATCGACATTCCGAACCAAACGGTTTCAACGGTTTCTATTTGGACGTTAGAACAAGTCCGGGTCCCGTTCTCCGGGGCTGGACGCCACATTTTAAGCGTTAAACATCGGCCTGTTCGGGGTTGTTTGGTTAGCTAGCCACAATGCCGACGACGACGCCTGTTTTGGAAAACGTCGGCTGGAATTCGTCGAAAAGGCTAAAGGACTAAAACCGCGTCGAGGCATAAATATTTATCCAGATTAGCATAACATAAAGACGACTCAAAGAGGCAAACCCTTTTACTCCTGTCTCACTCCTCTTGAAACCCAATATCTCCATTTGGCAACTTTTAATTTGCTCCCCCCCTCCTTCTCCTCCTCCTCCTTCTCCCTCTCCCACTCATATGTTTTTTCTCACTGTCCCTGTTCTGTCTCGGATAGATTTTTCTCTCCGCTCAAACTCTCTTCCCTCCCTGAAGGAAAGGAGGAAGGAGCTTGTGTGTGTTTTTTCCTTGAAATTTTTATCACAAAATTATAATACACTCAAAGGGGAACTCACCGTCATGAAAAAGCAGTGTCTTGTCAACGGGGTTTCCTCGCCATCACCGCACGGGTTGTTGGGGTAGTGCACACACCAAAATCACCAGTGCTCCACGGCACCTTGCGACTCAATACATTTTAATAGGAAAAATACAAATAAGCTCAATTCATTGATAAATTCAAATTTTTTCTTATTTATAAGAATTCTAATTAAATTTTTCACTGCACCCAAGAATAGATAACCCATGTTATTAGGCTTAATCATGTCCGACGGTAGGGGGCGGGCCTGTATTTGCCACACCTATCTGACGTTGCTCAGGTATGAGCTTTTACCAATTAATTCAAATGATACTCAATGGCAGCATAATGGCAATTGATTTGAATAACACTCACTCATCTTTCATTAAGGCAACTGAATGACATTACAAATTTAACAAAATTATTGACAATGGATATTTTTTTACAAACATGGATTAAAATTATTACACTACATTAATTCTAACGTGGCATCTTTTTGTGAAGGAATTGTTTGTTATTTTCTTATTGTTGATTTTTTTTGTGCTATAATTAGGATACATGCATTAGCCTACATAACATAAAGGAAGAAGGGAAAAACAAAAAAGGGAGGATATATATATATATATATATAGAAACTGATTTAAAAGACTGATTACATAAAATAAAGCTACTTATATTGTCTGTTCCATAATAAGTAATATATAAGTATTACACTAATATTACTTTTTAAATTCCCTACTAGTCAGGAAAATTCAATGTTGTAAGAACTGTGGAAAAAAAACTACTATAATCATCGTTATAAAATGTTTAATACAATTTCACTTAGATTTCCAGGGATTCCTTACATTTTCAAAACATCAGTTCTCTTGTTTTAATTTGATTTTGTTTGTTTTTTGTGTGTTTGTGATGATTAGTAATGTGTTTTTTACTCCTTTACATTTACAGTCAATTAGTTCCCTTATTTCATCACAAGCATATCTAACAATTGTACACCAAAAAAAACCTGCATGTTGCAGAATATATATATTAAGCCTATGTTTTGTGAATAAAATATAAAAATGGAGTATTTATAAATTAAATTCCGTGATTGACCTAATTTTTTAATTGTACCAACCAAACCTGGATGAAGTTTGGTCCATAAAAATAAATTACATCCCATACACTAAAAACACATACATTTCAGACAATAATCACCAGGTATATTTTAATAAATCATTTGGTGATTATTTGTGGCCTCTTAAGTGCGCGTGCTACCTCCGATAACAGCAGGTGGCAGGATCTACTTAAATTTGCATTAAAGTCACGAAGAAGAAAACTGACGTCACCACTTCCGCATTGACTGTCGGTGTACAAACATGGACGCAGTGGTAGAAATTAACCAAGAAAATGAGTTCGGTGGCGAAAGCGGTGCAAGCAAAATTCAAGAGCGACTCCAGAAACGGAATCAGGTGAGGTTAGAGGATGCCGAGCGGAGGAAGGAAGCCAAGCAGAGTCAGTCTGTCGCGGAGGAAAAGGGCGAGTATTTTTCCAGCACTTTTAACGAGGAGCGGGCATGTGTCGAAGAGTTGCTGTCCAGCTGCTCCGGAGCAGACCGGGCTGTGATGGCCGACAAGCTGGAGGAGGCGACGGCCAAAACATTGACCCTGCAGAAGTTTTTAAATGACAGCATGAGGTTTTTAACTCTGTATGAACTAAGTCAAGCCCAAGCTGCCCTCCAGAAGCTCCACGCATCCCTTGCTGAGACCAGAGAAGAAGCTTTCCCTAAGAAGAAATTTGCCTTTCGAGCTCGCGCTAAAGCAGCAGATAAAGTAGCAGACGCACCTCCCCATGATACTGGCCCACCTCCAGGTTCAGGTGTCACTAAGGTGGATGGAGCTCTGGCCTCAGAGCAGTGTGGCTTCTCCCATCTGACCGGCCAGTTTCTGTCTAAGACAGCTGAGGAGATCCAGAGTAGAGATGTGCTTTTGAGTCATCTCACCCACTGCAAGGTCCGTCTGTTTGGGGCTCCCAGCACGTTGCACATAAAACACATCGACAGCTGTGAGATCCTGTGTGGACCAGTATCTACATCTGTATTCATAGATCATTGCAGGGACAGTACACTGGCCCTCCCGTGTCAGCAGCTGCGGACCCACCACACCACTGACACTCGGGTGTATCTGCACGTCACCAGCCGGGCCATCATCGAAGACTGCCGCGGAGTGAGCTTCGCCCCATTCTCCTGGTCTTATCCCTCTCTGGAGGAGGACTTCTCTGTGTCTGGCCTAGATCGAGACAGAAACAACTGGTCTCAAGTGGATGACTTCAACTGGCTGGCAGCAGGAACTCCGTCTCCAAACTGGTCTCTCATTCCAGAAGAAGATAGAAAAACCACCTGGGACGTGTAGAATTAAACATTTAAAGCCTTTTAGGTGTCAAATTAAGAATCACATGAACTGCTTTCCTGCTAAAGGCACATTTAACGTCTGTAATTTTGTGAAGGTCACTAGATTTCATTATTCTTGAAGCTTGAAGCTGCAGTATTTAAATAAAAATCCACATTTAGGATGTTTAAGAAATCCATTTACGTTTTCATTTTCAGCTGTAAGTTGACCTCCTGTGTGCCTAAACAAATAAAATGAAATAGATCAATTGTATATGCTATGCTATCCTCATTTTTCCAAAATCCACCATGACTTTTCCCACATTTTCTCTGCTTAGCAATCCAAAGTTAAAGTATCTTTATTAGTCTCATCCAGAAGGCCACAAAATGTGTTTAGTTTTATTCCTGAAAATCTTTTTGTTCATACATCCTGCAAACAGTAAACGGTGCCTTTTCTTCCAGTAACACAAGCACTACCAGCACAGTGACGTGTGACCTGCATGATGAGTAATCTGCAGCATCGTTTATTTGACTGGAAACTAAAGCGTGCACGTATAATAACGTATAATGTTGGTGCTCACTGTTACGGGATACTAACTCAATTACTAGAGCAGCTAATATTCTGTTCGTCTCATCAACAGCATCGATCTCTTTAGAGAAGGAACTGTGAGTTATTGTCAGTGTTGGAAAGAACTTCTAAATTTAGAAAAATACTTTCCGCGAAGTGAAATCTGCAATTTCTGGAATTCTGGTTTGTTGATATTAGTGATGATTTAATAGGGGGGAAAAAAAATCAGAATTTATGATCACAAACATAAACAAAAGACCTTTCAAGTATTTATCAATGAAAATTAGATTTATTCTATAACCTCAATAAGTAAATTAATAAAATTAGTCTTTCTAGTAAAGAGCCTGACGATGCCTTTGTCCTGTAAACCTCTGACCCACTGACTTTCTTTCTTGGTTGAGACTCAGTTTCTTTTTATTCCATAGTCACTAATTAAGTGTTATATGAGCATGAAAATAGTTCTGTTTAGTGTCCTTTTATGTTAGTTGCTAGCAAAAAATGTTAATGCCGTTAATTAACTTTACAGATGGAGGTTTATATTTAAACAATGACAATAGAACGGCTGTAACTATAGATATAAGATTGACTTGAATGATCACAACTAGGTTATTTATCAATGACAAATTGGAGAAATAGAATAAAAAAAACATTTTACAAAAAAGCAAAAATATGAAGTTCATAAGACTGTTTCCCAGAGGAAATAAGAAAGAGAAGAATGAATTAAATTCTAAATTTACAATCTGCCATGGCTCCAGGGGGGGAGTGGGTTGACCTTTGACCTTCTCTCTCCAAATGCCAACACTGACCTGGAGTTTGCTTTTAGTAACATTTTAGTAAAACATTTCTGTTCTCATGCATCTATGCATGAAACCTGCACAGTAACTTTTAACTTATCTTGCTTTAAATCTGTTTAATGATTGTTTTTGTGTTTAAATGATTTTA
>JAOXYM010000023.1:6638439-6666510 GCA_028567055.1 Leptatherina wallacei
AATGCGTGATGAAAGAGCTCTTTTTTCAGCCTTAAAGTACAAGCTGCAAGGTTGGGTTGATTCAGGTGTGTTCAGAGTAGAATATAAGTGGATTTGTGGTGAAGGTAGGTCAAAGCAGGTGTATTATTCACTTTCCTCCAATCAAGATTACCTTCAGCAAAACGGTGGCAGCTACAAGTAGAGATAGAGGTTGAAAGAGGTCACACGGCGAAGAAGACACACATGCAGTCGAAGTGGCACCTGTGGATCTGAAAGTGTGTTTTGTTACGGCCCAGCGATCTGTGGCCTCTTTGGTTTTTTAACTTTGTGTAAACAATTGTGAAGAGGACCGTTTTAAAGGCTGGAACATAATTAGTGTTTAAGCTTCGGGATTACATGTCCTTCAAGGAGCCGTGTCCTGTCCAATCTGCAGAGAGTCTGGCAGCTGTCCAGGAGTGGCGCTGCTCAACAACATCTTCCTTGAGATTTCAGCAGAAAGAAGAAAAATAAGACACAACCACCAAACAACCGTCTATAAATACATCATTATCAAATGGATAATTGGGAAGCGATTAGATCATGAAAGCTGTGATTGTCATTACAGGCTTATGTTTGCTTACAAATCTCTGCTTAAATATGTAATTTGATATGATATGTTTTGAATACCACTTTGAAAATGAAAAATAATTTGATTATTGTTTAGAACATTAGTATTATAGTAATATTATACTATAGTATTATAATAGTATTTCCTTATTATTTTCTGTTATCTGGGGCATTATTATTTTGGAGCTTGAGTAGGCGATGTTACTGGAAATCGCGGATGCTTTGTGATCCAATCACACTTGTCTTTCCATTGACCTACAAGCATCAGTCAAGACTGAGATCAGCTTTTCTGAGTACTGACCCAGATATATACATTAAGGTAGCTACTTTGCTACTCTTTGCAATGTGACTGCCTCAGTGGCAAATAGAGACATTATCAGCTGCTGGGGTTTTCTACAACACCAGTTCTTCAAACTATACAAGTTGTAAACACGAGACAACATGGTGATAAAAGCTAATATGATTCACTTTATGAATATTTCTGCATTAAATTCTTATCTTTATTAAGGCTGTAGTGCTTTTTGATGCTTTGCCTCTGTTAAGTGTAGGGTTGTATTGGAGTTCAACACTATCACCATCACAAGTCCTTCAGCTTTAACCCACACAGATTTCAAAACAAGACATTAAATCTCATCCCACTCTCACTTTTATGACACTAACAAGACTTTGTCTCATCCTCTCAGCCGCATCGGGAGCAACGTGGATGGCCAGTACCTGATGGATGGAGTGCCATTCAGTTGCTGTAACCCCAGCTCCCCAAGACCCTGCATCCAGCTCCAGATGACCAACAACTCGGCTCACTACAGTTACGACCACTACACCGAGGAGCTCAATGTGTGGAGACGCGGTTGCCGCGATGCCCTGCTGTCCTATTACGGAGGCATTATGAACACCATCGGAGCCCTGGTGGTGCTGGTCACAATGCTGGAGGTCAGAACCGCAGAGGCACTGACACAAGTACTCAAACAGATTCGATGTCATCACACCTCATTTTAAACTCACTTTGGCTTGTTTTAGATGGTCGTTTTCTTGTACTGAATTATCTTTTTAACTCCAGTGTTTACAACAATGAGACAACAATGAGTCCATATAATTTGACATGAGTGTCATCAGTTTTCTCAGATTTCCCTCCACAGTATTCCTCTCCTCCAACAACGAGACATTTGAAGTTCCTATAAAACGATGAGCAGTGTTATCTACTTCTGTATATTTGCAGATTTTCTACAACAACATTCAGGGAGACTATCTCTATTCTGTATCAGCTCTACGGAAATTCAAAATTCAACAAAGCTTTTGATTGGATGCAAAGTTAGGATTGCCCCCCCCACATGCAGGATGAATCATTAGCATCTTAAATTGTTTTTCAATACACAACTAACTCCACCATTATGAATACCTTTAAAGCTATTTTTCTGGGACAAATATCGGTGTGCATCATTTAAAAGCATTTAATCAACTCATTTGTCGTTTTAGTGTCTTTAAAAGGCTGTTGACAATGCATTCATCGGCGAAGGTTAAACATCTAGAAGAATGTTTGAGGGAGCAGCATCTATAAATTTGGAAATTAAGGGAGGTCTGTAAAGAAGACCACGCTTTGTTTTTCCTTTCTTTCAGTGTGTGATATATTTTTAAAGTCCAGACCAAAGGAAGTTTTTCTATGACACAAAAGACGCTGCTCTTGAACTGTCTGAAATGAATCCTTGGTGGTGAACGGTCTTCATCTCTTCCTGCCTAGGGGACTAGTTTGCTGCCAATTAGTTTGTGTTTGTGATCACTGCTGTTTCCTTCAAGTAACGTCATATCTATGGTGCCTGAGGTGTTTAAGAGTAGTCTGAAAGCGATCATGCACCTCCAGATTTTTTGTAACCTGCTGTGGAAAGTGAAGCTGATGCATTTGCAAACGGCACATTCTGGAGTCACAAGTGTAAGAATCTGGTATTTATACAGTCAGTCAGAGTAAGTTCATAAGGGTTCCCAGATGGGACAAAACTTGTGACCGGAGAAAATTGTACGGCTGCATTTTCTGCTCTCTGGCAACACATGATTTAGGAGAAGAATGTTGCAAATCAAGCACACACTGAAGTTTAGGATAAGTTGTTTAAAGGTTATGTTTACATCATGGTTCGTGAATGCAACGATCAATGTAGGGCGATATATATCTCGATCAAATTTGTTTGGTCAAGTAATCTAAGGGACACTTCTAATTTACAGCCTTGGGTGCTAAATACACTTTTATTAAGGATCAGCAGCACATAGTTGACTGAAATGAAAGTAGATGTATATTAAAACAATCAAAAATACTCTTCAATAACCATAACAAAAATACAGTTGTGCGAAATGCCAAAAAAGACATACTTTTGACTCAAAACAAGCTATCTCGATATAAACAATATTCCTTAATTCTATATATATGTGAAAATGTTTTGATATATCTGAAAATGTCAATATATTGCCCAGCCCTGGATCAATGCCTTAGGCACCATTTCAGCTTCCCACTCAACTGGTTGTTGAACCAGAGTAGACTGGTCCTTTCAGGATGTGGGCCTTAAAGAGACAGGCACAATAAGGAGCCTTTCCAGTGTGTGAAAAATAACCTGGTTTTTTTCATCATAATGCATTTAAACCTATATTTATATATATTTATATATATCAAATTATTTATATTTATGTATATATTTAAACCATAATTCTAGTAAAACCTGAAAATAAACAATTAACCTGTTAATGATTATTATATGGGTTCTTTTAACTCAGTAGTAAGACGTCAGGTGTATAAACATGCAAAGCCTTGACCCATTTGGCATTTCTGCCAATAGTATCCTCCTTCCTTTCCACTTTTTCCACACTCCATGCCTGCTATCAGCATTATCTACTTAATGCATCTCCTTCCAAAACACCTGCATCCTCTTTACCAATATATCGTTCCTCCTGTCCCTGTCTTGAGACACATTTTGCGTGCACGCTCATGCAACAAACCTAGAGTGTCTTACCAACTTCCTACCCAAAGGGTAATCCTGTTGAGGCCATATGGCACCTTTCCCCTCTTTAACTCTCTCCTGCCAAAATTTATACTTGCTGTTGTCCCGGCCAAGTGGTCCGTACGCTAAGGCAAACATGTCCAGATAAACCTGTGAAGTCAATGATAGAGATCATGGCATGACTTGTTTGTGTTGAAATTGATCTAAGATAGCATCTCTGAACCTAGAAGCCCAGAAGAAAGGCCTCTGTCCTAAAAAAAACACGGATTTAACTCCACAAGGAAGCTGATCGGACATAACGTGGGACGACTTCTAGATTTAAGAGGAGTTATGCAAGCTTCTCTATGCTGACACAGATAGTAGGTTAAGAGATGGAGTAATGGGTTAATCTGTGGGAGGTGACAATTCTTGGAGCTTTATCTCCTCAGCTGACTTTTCCATCTACAGCACCTATTTGTTTATTTTTTTACTTTTCTAACAAAAGGCTGAAAAACTACGACAGTGAATTTAGGAAATATCTCAAATTAAACCCTCTTTCAGACATTCACAGAGACCTGTTCAGATTACATTTGCAGGTATGATCTGGTATCTCTGTGGGCCATATTGCACAGGCTGAGACAAGATTAACTTTATTTATTCAGAAGGAAATTCTATAACACCAGCTGCTCAGACGCACCATAAAACCTTTCCTCAATAAATAAAAGAATTAAATATGAAATCAATTAAGTAAAACAGTTTTTAAAAAAAAGAGAGTTCAGTACACAGATGGAAAGGAGCTCATGGATATTCAGCATCTATTTTCAATTTTCAGCAAAGCAGCAAATTCTTTCATTCAAAAATTCCACTAATTTCATTAATCTTCTCATTCTTATCAATTTAATGCAGATTATTTGTTTAGTAATTGGTATTCCAGACGAATAGCAAATCTTGAAAACCGTTTGTTCTTATGCTCAAGCAACATTTGACTTATTCTAAAGCACTATATTGAGTTTCTTTTTAGGCTGCACAGAGCTATGACAATATAAACGGTTCATAATTCCATGGACCTTTGAGCTCTTTTCTCTTTTCTTATATCTAGCAAACAAAAACCCATTGTTCGTTTCTCTTTCCGGTTTATCTGAAACTGTGTGCGTTCGTGTCTCCTGCAGGTTGCTGTGACTGTCGGCTTGCAGTACGTCAACAGCTCCCTGTCCTCCCTGGCTAACCCGGAGGACATAGAAAGCGAGAGCGAGGGCTATCTCCTGGAGAAGACAGTGAAGGAGACGTTCACTGACATCATGGCCAAAATGAAAGCCGTGGGCAAAGGCGGCAAGGTAGATGAGGGGGGCGAGGAAGGCGTTGCAACTGTGAGCTGAGCAAAACCCCATAACCGGAGAAACTGAGAACATTCCCGCCTAATGAGGAGGGGAAAACAAGGGACTAAGGATTGCTGCTGTTTTCTACCAGCATATATTTTGTAGACACAACTTACTCACATATATGGTAATGAGCTCCCTTTAAAACGGACTTCTTGCAAATGGAATTCTAAAATAAATAATTCTGTGTGTCCCCAGATAAAAAGAAAGTGAGTAAGAGAAAATATCAACTTTTGATCTTGGTTTAAGGCTACCAGACAAATTCACATAAAGATCTATATTTGCTTCAGCAGTTTGGGGTTTTTGATAGTCTCTGTGCAACAGTGCAAATCAATTAAACGATTGGTAAATGTAAGAGAGTAATTTTTCCTTTATAATATAGACACATAGCTTTATGGGGATGGTGGCTGCTATGCAACTCCCCCTCTCATGAAAGCCAAAGGTGCAGATATTCATATCCCAGGAAACACGGTGTTATAATATTATTAATATTATTATTTTTCTTCTTTGACCTGTATATAATGAAATGGCATGTAGCTTATACTGTATATAGAAAAAGTAAACAGATCAACACCCACACCTCCCCTCACTCAGCTCGTTTCATACTCCAGGCCACCTTTAAAGCCTGATTAAGCTCCTGAGAAGGAGTACAATTCTGAATTGAGTCAGCATGAAATATGTTTGAATGTTGCAACACATGGTTGAAGAGTGAGGCATGGGAATCAGGAGGTGCACCCTGGAGAGAAGAATGGGGCAGTTCCAAACATGTGGAGGAAATTGGCAGCTAAATTTGGGCTCCTGACCCCTGTCCTATGATCTTTGCCATTTCCCCTGTGCGTTCAATATCTCTCTATTGGCACATACAAGATGTGTGTATATGTATGTATGTATATTCTAACAACTGGGTCTTTGTACATAGTGTAGAAAAAAAACAAACCTTTTTTTAAGATAATGTAAGAAGCTAAATCTTTTATTTAAATCCACGTTAATTGTTTTTTTTTTTTTTCCAAATGATGTTTTTGGCTTTGTGTGTTTGTGTAGAGAAAAAAATTGTATAAATGAATAAAGGATTTTAGAGACGAGATGCGTCAGTGACATGTTGACGACGTGTTGTCCAAACCTTGAGTCACACAGAGCGGAGATCAAGCAGCAAGCTGTGCTGCGAGCGCTGTGATGCACCTGATTAAGTCAATAGGATAAGGGCAATTATGGCATTACTGCTTTCACATGGACATCGGATGACTCTTCACATGTTCACATGTGTGTGTGTGTGTTTGTGTGTGTGTGCCAGGATCATGCTTTAAATGCATTCACAAACAATAGAATTTTATAACATTTGTGAGTGAACTGCATTTTGCCTTTATTGATATTTATGCCTCAAATCTGCTCTAGAAGGAGCTTTGACTTCAGAGCATGCAGATAACAAATCTCTTGATCTCTTTATTCCACATATTGATAAATAATAACCAGAAAGGCACTGTTTTTATCCATCCTCTTGAGTCAGAATCCACTAATAACATGTGCATCTGAGCTGAAATCCACATACCCCACAAACTCCCGCCACGAGGAATGAGGAGCCATGATATCAAAGCCGGCGTGGCTTACTTAGAGCACATGAGGGAGGTGGGGAAGGGGGGAGGCGGCGGAGAGTCAGGAGGAACAGTAAAGAGGCCAACTCTGCGTGGTATTTTTGTTGGACCAAAGCACATAACCAGTGCTGAGCAGATAAGAAGCCTAATCGGCTTGAGATAAGCATGAGCCCCTCCACCAGGTGAGGTCCTGCTGCAGGCATCACGTCAGGGAGGAGACACTGAAAGACAAACAAAGACAAAGTGAAAGTGGAGATCAGAGCAGGATGAAAGTAAAACATAAGGCTTTGCTTTAGCCATTTTTCCACAAAACATGCAGAGATGGAGGATGCGTGCAGGAAAAACACAACCTCCAAGTGAAAAAGGGAAAGTACCACAGTTCAATATAAAATCTTGAGTTTAAAAGGAAAAAGTAAAGAAAGAGTGTTAGTAAAAATTCACTTTGTATCAAGAAGAAAACTCATTATGCAGAACAGTGTCTGCCAACATTGTTAATATTCAGTATAATAAGTATTGGGTTTAGTATTCAGCTAAATAGATTCATAGAATGGACAAATATAATGTCGTATGAGCTAGAAGTATTAAATCAAAGCAAAAATACACCAATATTATACTTAAATACAATTTGTAAGTGATATAAGTAGAATCTTCCACATGTCCTAATTGTCTGTTTGGCAGTCATAGATATAAATGGTGGCTCTTTGTTTCTACTAACACTACCTGAAGACAGCCACTTTCAATCAGTAGTAACACATTTGACATTAATTTGTGTTTCTGGACAATTCTTACTCTCATAACTTGAGAAAAACCCTGTAAGTCCTCTGCATTAACTCTACTGCTCTCTGTTGGTGGCTTCAGGCAACAAAAAGATGTAAAATCCTACCGGCTGATCTAACTCATTAAAAACTTCCAACAGTAATCACATCTGTATTTAGTTTTCCAGCAGATTTACTTTCTATTATGTGACCGTATAATCTGTGATTTCACCAACTGTTTTGATTACTATTTCTATTTACAGACAACTTTTATGGTCGTGCCTCCTCAGATGTGATTTATTTAGATTCAAAACACCTCCCAGGTCTCCTCTGTAGACCACAGTAGCTTTGAGTCTGAGCAGCTGCAGTTAGACAAAGTGTCCACAAGGGGGCGTGTTTACATCATGATACAACAGCTGGCCCTGTCATTGAGGAAAAACTTGATAAGTGTTTTACTTTTATCCTCTTCACTACATCTTTGATTAACTGTCTTGCATAGAAAATGTCCCAAAATGTCTGTATGATTATTCTGTGTAACAAAACCAAAAATGAGGATTAGAAATATATCATAATTTAACACTTTGTGAAATATTTCCATTAAACATCATCTCATTCAAATGAATTATGACATATTATGATACATGGCTTCAGTATATGAAATCTGAACTGCAACTACTAACCAGTTTCATTATTTATTGGTATGTTGGCTTGTTTTTTATTAATATTTTCATAAGATAAGATGCAAGAAAGCACTGGAAAACTAGCTGCTTATGGGAAAAAGTATTTTATCTGTAAAAGATCAGAAAACATTGATGGATTTAGTTCTTTATTTGTCTTTTAGTTGTTGTTGTTTTTTCAGGTTTCTGAGAATTCAAGATGACTAAATTAGAAACCAGAGGTTCAAAACCTTAAGATATTCTGTTTTTAAATAACATAAAATAGAGAAAAGTAGCAAAATCTTCTCCCGATACAAGCACATAACACTTCATTTTTAATAATAAGAAAAAAAAACTTTTATAAATAACCATGTATAAATAAAAAACCTGACCGCTTCCTGCTGACTGAATTATCGGACAAGTGTCTTAAAGAATGTTTTCAAAGTTTTCAAACCCCAAATAAAATATGAGTAACTTGAACGATCAGAGCAATTATAAATAACTTTGGTATTATTAAAGTAAAGTTGGATCTACTAAATATTGCTATTTGGCTACATGAATGTCTTATATAAGATTAAACCTGGCTATATAAACACATTGGATCATACATGGGACTGACAAAGCCACAGAACAGGACTATTTATGAGAACATGCAAGGTGTGATGCGATGGGTGACAGGTGCCCCGGCTGGGTGACTTTGAGGTTTTCAGGCAGATGTTGTGGACGCTGCAAACACACACCTCATTTGACACTCCAGTGTGGGCTGAATGAACATGGCAGACAGAAAGAAAAGTAGAGACGGAGGCAGAGAGGGGAAAGAGAGGCCCGTGACTGGTAGATGTGTGGCCTGCTCAGAGGGGCATTGTTGGAGCTATGAGAGGACAAAGCACTGCCCCCGCCCTGAATACTCGCCATACCAGCTGACCAGCCATTACCAGCACTGCAGCCTCGTTACAATTCCTCCTGCTCTGACACACACTAACACACACACACTAACACACACACACACTTGATCATACGTTTAGTTTTACAAGGTGAAAATGCTTTGTATGTTACACTGGACGTGAGAAAGAAACTAGGTGGAAGGCCAGCAGTGCATGACAAAAGGCTTAAGCCAAAGCATGCATGGACACACATATTGTCTCTGTTGTGTGTGTGTGTGTGTGTGTGTGTGTGTGTGTGTGTGTGTGTGTGTGTGTGTGTGTGTGTGTGTGCGAGTGTGCGTGTTAATATGTGTGAGATTTACAGCAAGTTAAGTTTAGACCCTCGCACCTATCTGTTCCTTCAGCAGTAACATTTCTCCTGCCTGAGCTGCTACAACCTCCCAGAGAGAACAAACGCAATCCTCACACCATCTTATTATTTCAGGATCCTCAACAAATGTCCTCAGAGTGGAGGGTGGGAGGTTGGGGTGGAGAGGGGGGGGATTTGCACTGTCCACCAGAGAAGACATTTGAAGAGCAGCACTATCATTAAAAAGCAGATAACTTATCAAAAGTCAATCATTACCTTTTTATAACTGAAATATCAACAAACAGGAGGCACTTTAATGTGTTTCTTACAACCTGTTAAGATGAAACAAGATCATTTATTATTGCCTGTTTGGTCCTGATGAAATTTGAATAGTTGAAGCTAAAACATATCCCGGTCTATCTTCCTCACTGATCATGTGACATCGTTAGCCGGTATGTTGATTTCATTTAATGAGCCAAAAAACATGAGAAATAACGACGAGGAACTTTGAGCAAAAACTCAAATATTCGCCAATTTTAGCTTTTTAATTAGTTGATTTTCCCCCCTTTTATACTAAGAAAATATTAAGTGGAAAATCAATCATTTCCACACAGTAGAAGCAAGAACATTATTGATCAGTGACAAATATGACTGGTAGTAGCTCATTAACTTATATTTCTATACAGTCTGTCCATTCTAAATTTGATGGAGAACTTCTACTTTTATCTAATTACTTTCCAGATCACATAAAAAGAAATGACATACAATAGTTAAATGTTAAACTGGAGGCTCCAAACATTTGAGGATTTTTTTTTATTTAAAAAGAAAGCAAAATAAAACACAATGTGTCATTTTTAGATGTTAATTGACTTTTAACAATTCCCCTTTAAACTTCTCTTCTAAATACGTATTCAAGGTATAAAAATAACCCAACATTATAAATATAGATTTATTTTTCTTAAACAGGATCAAAGCCACAGAATATATCACCTCATGATATAGCCTAGCTAAAAAAAACATGTTTTAAACTGCTGCTTTCAAATCTATAAATCAATATTAATGATGTTATGGGTTGTTATTTTCCAGCAGAAGCTTTAAGACCAACTTTTGATGTTCCTGAATCTTAATTAACTTTTGGTTTCCATTTAAATAATGCATTAAAAAAATAGTTGCCTACGTGATAAAAGGAATGCAATCTTAATGAAGCCCTTTTATTTTGTTACAATTCTCTCCTCAACTCCTGGTGATAGGTGGCCTTTTCCACAGCACCAGTTAGAAATAATTATGGCTCAGTAAAAAAAAAAAAAAAAGCACAATATTAGCCCGTCTAGTGGGGATAGAAGTTGTGATTTATCTTTAAAAAAAGAAAGAAAAAAAAGGACAAGAAAAGGAAATAAAGAGGAGTTTTAAGGGCACCTGCACACACCAGAGTTCACAGGACGAGTGACAGACAGTCACTGCTGTAGAACAGGTGTACATACCTTTGTAAGGCTGTTATATTGTTATAGGGTGGGTGTCCGCGTGCGTGCGTGTGTGTATGTGTGTGTGTGAGAGAGAGAGAGAGAGAGAGAGAGAGAGAGATTTAGCTGGGCGGGGGCAACGAAGGGCTGCTGAGGGGGGACGTGCACGAGCCCACCTCCTCTCTCCTCTTTTCCTCTGATGGCGGCGGCGCGCGGCGCGCTCACAATAGTCCTCTCGTGCTGCTGCTGTACTGTAATCATATGATAGAGAGTCGAGTCCCCGCTGCAGAATACCGACACACCGGGCGGACACAAGCGGAGCAGCCGGGGCTGGAGGAGACCAGCTGATGGTAGATTTGTAGCCGCCGACCAAGTGCACGGACTCGGTTAAAGTGGCAAACAAGAGCCAAACTCCCCCCTGAACGGAACTTTTTCAAACTCTTGAGAGAGTCCAACTGTGGGTGGGTGGGGGGGGGGAGAGAAACCTGTTTTGGGAGAAGACGGGGCTCACAAACCCGGAGGGACAGTCTGATTGGACCGGACTCAGAGAGTTGAGTTTTATCCGGTTGCTAGAGAGGCGGTCGCCAGGTCGCGGGCTGGTGGAATCCCCGGGGATCCTCGTCTTTATTAACAAAATACGAAGTTTTTCTACTAGCTAGGTCACTTGAATCAAAAGCCATGGTTGGGGAGACAGAGGTGAAGGAGAGACCCAAGTCCAACCCGGACTATCTAATGCAGCTGATGAACGACAGGAAGGTGATGAGCTCCCTGCCCAACTTCAGCGGCATCTTCACGCATCTGGAGCGGCTGCTGGATGAAGGTAACTCGGCCTGTGTTTGGCCTTGCATCTCTCTCTCTCTCTCTCTCTCTCTCTCTCTCTCTTATCTGTTTCTATCTCTATTAAAAACTTTAAATACTCGTCTTACTACAGAGGAAAGAAGGGAATCTTTTCAAAGTTTAAACATGCTGAATTTGATGGGCTGCGTTCATAAAAGCAGCCCATACTGACTCACTTTATTGAATAGTCATTAAGTGCAGGAATTCCTCGCTGGCTCCTGGGAAACGTGACAGCAGTGTTGTCCCCCCAACACTGATTTGATGCCAGTGATAAATTATCAGGCTGACACTGTCTTTTTTTTTTTTTTTTTACTGTTTTCACCCAAAGCATTCATATAGTGTGGCTGCAAATCCCTAAATCTCATACAACTATGCATGAATGGAGATGTGTTTGTTGTCTGAAGTCACATTTTTTGATCTGTAGAGAGCAGCAGTAGAGGACACACACACATTAACACACACACACACAGGGGTAGTTGGTGATGGGAACAAACAGACAGTTGTTAGTCTTTCCCAGTGACCTAATGCGCAGGCTTATGTGAATGCTGCAGCCCATCCCTGTGCAGGAACGAGAGCATGTCACTGTGTAAAACATTTGATTGGAAGCTGCTTATAGGCCCTGAGTCATGTCGTCTGCACAAGTCACCAATGCAAGTCACTTGTTGATATCCGGCATTTTATTAGAAGTCGTCGTGTGAGACAGAAATCAGAAACAGAAATCGAAGCATTACAAAGATGCACAATTCCGTATGTTTCGAATATCTCCCGTGTCCCCCACCCTGAATGTCATTCATGAGCAGTCGCTACAAGCTACTAAGGCCTCTTGTTGCTACTGTTGTTGCACATCAGGATCACCGTGGTCCTGACTTTGTGCTCTGTGACAAGTCTCATGACACAGCAAGTCTCATACCCGACGACCTCTACAGCTCAACAAATGGGTCAACTTAATATCTCTAGTTATGTTCATGTTGAGGACTGACAGCTGAGCAGATTCATCCCACACACGTGATAATGTGATACACGTGGTTAATATGAAAAGTTTTGTAATATACTCATTTCCTGCCATATCTTCAGCCTGAGTTCTCCACTAAAACTCAAGGTTTGAGGTATCTGCTCTGAAAATAAATGAATAAATAAACAAAGTTTTTGCAAAGCTATTGTCAGGCTACATGTCTGCTCCAAGCTTGCACTCTTGTCCGTTCTATATTTAATCCCATGACAGGTTGAAGTGTTAAGATAAGGCTTGCTAAAGCCCCCCCCCCCGAACCCCCTCCCTTTATCTTTCTCTCCTTTGACCAACTCTCTTGTTCTTCTTTCACTTCTCATTTTCCTCCAGCTACTTTTAACTCAAGTGTGACAAAAGTCGTGCTTGTGTGCGCAGATGTGTTTGTGTGAGTGATTTAATAGCTGGTTTTTGGTCTGGAATAGGTCAGAATGGGTTATTAAAGGATCATCCTTGTCACTGTGTCAGTGCTTGTAATTACAGTGTCCTACTGTAGTTATTATGGTCAGACTTATCACTCAGAGAGGAGGGAGACATGCCTCTCAGCTTGCTTAGGTCAGATGATATTTGTGCCCTAAGGCAGTTATTCAGCCATATGTGTGTGTGTGTGTGTGTGTGCGTGCGCGCTGGTATGTGTGTGTGTATGTGTTGCATATGCGTTTGTCTGGTGCAGTAGTCAGTTATTATTGTGCAGCCGTGTCATTACGTAGGTATCAGAGCCAAGCATCGGTCATTGAGACAACCATAAACAAACGCAGAAGCAGATAAACATACACTTGTTTTTTAATGATGTTCCTGTACCAAGCCTAAGCTGCAAATTTGACTATTTAAGAAGTTTATTTTAACTGTAAACTTAGTTAACTGTTTTTAATTGTGTGGTAAATACATGTTTTGGGGGTATAACAGGTGGGGAAAGGATTTAGGAGCTGTTTTAACAATAGATTAATGACTCGAGTACTTTCTAAAAGCAGAAATTCCAACATTTCTAAGGTTCCTCGTGAGGATTGGCTGTTTTTCTCTGTTTTATATGATCTTAAACTGATTATCTTCAGGTTTTGGCCTTACATCTGTGCAAAACGAGACACACTGGCACACTATTTTCTGGTAATCTGATAAAATAGAGGAGCTGCGGATACACAACGCTGAAAATAAGCCTCAGCGTCTTGTTTTCTTTGTATATAAACACCTTTTATATTGTTGAATAACTGTCTGTGTGTAGAGTTTCATAAAAACTCATAGGTCACCATGACCAGCGTGAACATGTATGCTTTCCCCTGACATTATTTGCAGAGTGGAAAGGGAGTTGGGGATAAAGAGAAAGAAACTAAGAGGAGAAAATGGTCTGTGATGTCGAAGGCCTGATTGCAAAGCATTCAGTAGTTAGATTCTACATCGTGGTGCAGAATACTTGTGACTGTCTCCCTCCCTGCCTGTCTGTCTGCTTTTCTATCTGTCAGCTGTCACATTCAGAGCTTCCTTTAATTCTGGTGACAGTGACTCATCGTCCTGAGGAACGGACTGTCTGACGAAAGAAATTTGAAACCTCCCCCCCCCCCCCCCCAAGGTTTCCTTCGCTCATTTCACTCAACTTAACCCCTATTTCCCCCCCCCCTCCCCCTTGCCTCTGTCTTTCTCTGTCTTCAAGAAATTGGCAGGGTACGCAAAGACATGTACAACGACACACTGAACGGCGGTATGTTCAACGGGCGGGACATGGAGGAGCTTCCCGAAGCCATCGGCCCCGTGGCTCAGCTGCAGGAGAAGCTCTACGTGCCTGTTAAAGAGTACCCCGATGTGAGTGGACGGATCATAGACCTTTGCCCCTTTTTCCAAGAGATTGTGTTTACCTTTCACTGTTGTCACTTATCTCTTCTTAGTTACAGAAAGTCTGCCAGACAAGTCAGTGCGGCTTTTAACCGCGGGGTTAGATTTTGCTTTGCTTTTTTTATCTTAAAAGCTGATTTCATTCTGAGGTCATTTTTACTCACACCCAGTGATGTAATCTGGAGTTAAAATAGATCAATAGTGAACCTGGGTCAGTGCTTCCAGTGAGATAAAAAAGGGAAAAAAAATACCACTATATATGAAGATTCAGCCAGGTTTTATTTATGATGATGTAAATCCCCCCCCCACGCCCTCCCCTCCCACCCCACTGTGGCATGATTTTCAGCCCTGTGTTTACACCATAAATATTTATAAGAGCTTAAAAAAACCTGGATTAAGTTTCCCCCCCAAAATATAAAGACAAGTGCACTGCAGTGAAAAGACTTTACCATCCAGCACATCCCGGTCCGTGCCAAGTACAGCTAAGCACTTCAATATGAGTTGCGGTGATCCAGATTGCATGGCTCACATGATTTTCTCCATGCATCAGCTCGCCAATCACCCACTACAATGACGGGCTGTCCTCACTCACATGACAGCAGACTAACAGGACACACACAGGAGTGCATTGGAAAACGGTTGAGATCAAGGTTAAATTTAGAGAGCGGTTCCTCTGTCTGGATTATGTGTGTTTGTTGGTGCGAGCCGAGGGTCGTCCTAGAGGTCGGAATGTGTTGCAACTGTTACCGAAGTAAACACAAGTGCAGACCCAGAAGCTTCAGTGGATAATCAGCGCAATTATGACGAGAAAGCAAGGAAACAACAAAGGGAGGGTGGCAAAGAAAGAAAACACACACAGAAAGGCAGCTGTCTAGTTAATCACTCAGTCGTAGTGACAGATAAGGTTAAGAGAACGACGCTGTCCTGTCATGCCACCGACACCAGCCAGCACCCATATAATGAGCTATTTTTGTCTCTCTTACTCACACAAACACTTCACTGATGTACAAACCTCAAAGTCACACTCATGCAAATACACACACACATTGTAAAAAGACTGTTTTAGCCTGTGATGCACGACAAGTATCACCTTTCCTCGGGCTTGTTTTTCACCGTTTTTTTTGCCGTGCGTTTCTCTCTTTTGTGTAGTTTAACTTCGTGGGGAGGATCCTGGGCCCACGTGGACTGACAGCCAAACAACTGGAGGCAGAAACCGGCTGCAAAATTATGGTGCGAGGAAAGGGCTCCATGCGAGACAAAAAGAAGGTAGGCACACACAACAACACAGAGGATGGATGCTGTTAGCATTTGCTGTTTGATGTGATCCTTTAATCAGCTACAGGTATGTTTTTGATCAACTTGATTTTGGCAGAAACGCTCAATTTCTCTTTGCTGACCTTTATATGCAGTAGATTAGTTGGGGATAACTTTATTGAAACAAAGGTCAACAACTTAGATGGCTTTACCTGTGAACATTAAAATCCAAATAGCAACGCCACTTATAAATAGTCCCTTATACATTTAGTTTGAGCTGTAACAAGTGAGCTTTAGAGGTAATAATAAGCAAGTTTGGTTCCTCAAAGACCCACTAGAAGACATATCAGGGACAAAATGAGCTCTCAAACACCCTGGCTGAGCATTTCTGCCCCTGAAACTACAACATACCGATGAAATTGTCAAAAACACACGTTTAAACAGCCAGAGTTTTATACGTAACACTCCTGAGGAACCATCTTGTCTTGTCGGTGCGGGCGATAGAGAACAATGCATTAGCAACAAATTAACTCTTTACTAACGTAGTCAAGCTGGTAAAGCAGAGTTAAAAGGAGGAGGGGGGCACAACGGCAGCCAGATGAATGGTGAAGAAAGGGGTGGGGCTCATTTGCATGTTCACAGATCTTTGCCTATTAAATCAGGCAGAAGTGAAAGGTTATGTCTTCTAAGAGATTTTAAGGCAGGGGAGTGTCATTTTCATGAGAATTTAATGAAGAAAGGGAGTTTGAGATGAATAGAATTAGTTTGATAACGTGTAAAATGATGCCAAACGGGATATAAACGAAGCAAAACAGAACAAATTAAATCTGAACACAATCAAAATCCCAGTTTTATGAGGAGGAAATGGGAATATTCCAGTGGAAAATGTGGCTGGTTGGGGGGGAGAAACATGGAGTAAAAGATAAGTTTCTTTTGGACATGCACGGCTGTCCATTAATTGGTCAGTGTGACGTGTGACCGAACCCTCACCGTTTGTTTGAAATGTTTTTCTCTGGTAGACGATACAGATCAGTGAAAAACACACACCTGTAAATTCAGACAGTTTCTTTCCAAAAAGCCATCTGTGCTCTGAACTCACACATACAGAGACAATGAATGCATTGACAAATTGACTCATGCTGCTATGCTGCTATGCTCTGAATACTTTATTCATTTACTTCATGATGTGCAGTAAAGGTCTTTACTTGGTTTCTTATGGGGTTGTTCTTTTTTTACCATTTGTTGTTTATGACTTCCTTTTTTTTAATCTTTATTTTGAAATCAGATTTTAATGGATTGCTTCTTGTAATTTTGTTGTTTGTTCCGCTAACGGCGACAACGTAGCTTTTCAGTTCAGTTCAGGTCAATAAATATTACTGCCCTCCAGGCTTTCCTCCTCCACGGTTTCACCTACGATAATCAGCTTTAGAGCTGAATTGTTTTTTCATGGTGTCTGATCCGGATGAACCGTAAACAAGTGTTTCCACTCTCCGTCTCACTGTGTCGGAATATTTTCTAAGTTACAGCTTCCATCCAACGCCCAGACCAGTGCAAGCGCTCTTGTTAGGCCGAGGATGAAGATTTTATGGCAAAATGAGGAAAAAACACTATTCTAGAAAGAGTTGTTGAGTTTTGAGCTGTGTTGCTGCTTCTTATCTGACAAACAGTGGGTGAATTAGAAGATCGTGTAAATCTGAAGTTGATAAATTCGCTCTTTATTCTTTAAATCCCAAGACTGACTGTTCAACAAGCTAAACAGCATGCTTCTGGGCACTTTCATGTCCCAATTACTATGATTTGTTTTGGTGAAACGGGATGTTACTGTGAGAAAACTGTAACTTGAGTTGATTTACCTTTCAATCTTGTGCTTATGGCAAATATCACGCGCTCCATGGCTCCTCTGGCACTTTTCACGGGCATGTCTGAATGAAGCAGGACGGAAGATTGAAGCAAAAAGGGATCAATGTGTTAAATACTGACTGCTTGTCATCTGTTTGGTCTGCATCTCGTGTCAGAAAAGGACTTGAGATGAATGGACACGTTTCATGAAAGGAAGAAAATCTAGATCCATCTACATATTTAGCGATCTGTTTGCTTTTCTGTCAGCTTGTTTATTTGTCCGCCCTTCTTCCACAATGACTTTTTGGTGCTGCGTTTTCTTTCCTGTCCTGGTGTTCAGTCCATCTGTCCTCCCTTCCTCTCCCCTGGTGTCTGCTGTTGGATGGAGTCAGCTCAAGCTTTCCAAACGGCAGGTGGAGCAAGTCCAGCATTCCACCACCGCCACCGCCCCCGCCCCCCTCTCTCTTTCTCTCTCTCTCCCTCTCTCTCCAGAACATTCCCTACCCTGCACGTCCCTCAGAGGGAGACACACAGAGAGACACACAGAGACAGAGAGGAAGGAAAACAGAGACACAGTGGGAGGCAACTGGGGGAGAAAGATGTTGACTTTCAGTGTTCTTCAGAATGATACATCTCACTTGACAAAACAGTCTCAGAGGACATAATCTGCCACACTGCGATACATGAGAATAATCTGATGTTTTTAACTGGACCTGCTATGGAGTTATCTTGATTAGAAATGAAAAATTTCCATTTGTTTTACATCTGGAGAAACATGAAGGAGGATTCAGCGATGCTGTACTCGAGGAAATCCGAGTTCAGTTGAGAGAAAGATCCTTTCATTTGAGATATTTATCTACAAAACTGCTGTTAAAAGGAGTTTAATTAGCTTCAGACGTACCGAGTCAAATAATTACAATCATAATCCACGATAAATCTACGAGTTGCGATGTGTTAAATGAGTTAGTCTGAGATGCAATAGAAGATGGATTTGTTCAGATTAACATGGGATCTCTGAGTACATGGGTTCACACCTGGCTTTGGAATGTGTCTCCACATCTGCCTTGGATGACCACCACTGATCAGTTCCCACTCCCCTGCTTTGAATGCAAATAAAAACACGCTTGCTTCAGTGTGCAAAGACCAAAAAAAAAAAAGCTCGAGTCCTGCACGGGTCCAGTTTCGCACCCACGGCCCAGTAGACCACCAGACCTGACCCATTACTGCAGTTATCAAATAGAGCCTCCTCAATCTGTTTAATAAAAGTCCTGCAGTTTGACCCCATGATTAAACAGATATGCTACAGTCACATTAAAGTGGTTTATTTTTACTTGCACACTTGGCCAAAAGCCTTATGCAAAACTAGTTGTTAATTATGCAGCGGTTATTCAACCATGAGCAGAGTTCTGCCAAATGAGTTGTTGTTTTTCACTGGCAGGAGGCAAGTCAGTTGAATAGATGTTCCTTCAGAGTGTGCACATTCATGTTCACACTGCTAAAAGAATCGGGCCATATGTGGCTTAGACCACCTACAGATGTGGTGTGAACCATTAGATCTCAATGCGTACGGGGTTTATTTACACCTGTACAGCTAACTTATTTGAGGCCAGGTCACCAGCTATGAACAAGGCCGAGGTTCGCTAGTCATCTCCTGAATAGAAAATGTCAACTATGACAATGCTAAATCCAATTACTCGACATCTGCATCACCAGTTATGACAGAAACAAATTCATGTTGGTGAGACATTTAACTCAAAACCAAAGTTAAAACACCCTTATGATCCACAACTACGTAAACACATAAGAGCCATTTAAAATATGCATCAACTGTATCAGTAGATGGACAGATCAATCAGTAAACGTGCAATACCTGCATAAATGTAGCAGGGCTAAAAAGAATAATGACTTGTTACCTCCTTAACACACTTTCCCTGAGAATGCCTTGATTTATCTGATGACCTTTAAAAATTATACAAGTGTTATCTGGAGCAGAGCAAAAAAAAGCAACTAAAGCAAATCTCAGACAGACAAAACAGAAAACCACGTGTACCCGTTTTGTTGTAGAGGAGACACAGACGCGGTCACACAGGTTCACTTCACAGTTATTAGATTGTTATTTCTGCTGATCAATTAATATTATCGGACTTGTTATTTCAGCACTTAGTTTTGATCGAGACACAGCGAGAAGGGGTGGAAGGGATGAGGTAAAGAGTCTGCGCCGCAGGGAGGGCAGATTTGAGGAGATATTACACAAAGAATCAGAGTGCAGAACCTTCAATAAAATGCAATCTTGTGTAACCACTGAGGAACAGCATGGTTGCTTCATGAGTTTGTCACGCCTCCGAAGCTCCATTAGACAACCTTTAGCCTTGTGTGTGCGTTTGTGCAAAGTTTGAGGGCGATCCAAAAACTGAGCCAAGCAAGAAGAAAAGTGAAATCCTGTTCCCCTCTCTGCAGCGAAGAGCCGAGTTTGTGCGGTGCATTCAAACTGAGCTTTTAAAATGTGTGTGTGTGTGTGTGTGTGTGTTTCAGGAGGAGATGAACCGAGGGAAGCCCAACTGGGAGCACCTGAACGAGGACCTCCACGTCCTGATCACGGTGGAGGACACGCACAACCGCGCCAAGATTAAACTCCAGCGGGCCATCAACGAGGTCAAGAAACTTCTCGTGCCCGCTGTGAGTATGGGTCCAAGCATACATGATTATTTGCTGTATTGGTGTTTTGAAAGAAAAAAAAAAAAAAAAGAAGCTGTGTGCGACTGGATGAGAGTTCTCTGTGTTGGTATGCATGGAAGGGGGAAGGGGATTGTCAGCCCAAGAAGTGTGTGTGTTTGCATCTTGTTTTGTGTGCTCCTGTGTGTATGAGAGAGTATGTGTAAGGGGTTAGGGTAATTAGGGAACACGCATAAAGGGGTTGCCATGGTAACCCCGGGTTGTTTGAAAGGCTGAGGGAATGAATGGAGAGTCTGTTCACTCGTTCTCCCCACTCCATCACTCCTTTCACTCGTTCACAACTCACTTCATTCCCAACTACCGGCTACAGTATTCCTTTTTTTTTTTTTTTTTTTGTCCACACACGAGAACAATTTGATCGCACTTCTCAACATTTCTCACATTCTCCAAACCCACCTACTGCCCCCCCCCCCCCCCCCCCCCCCCCCCCCCCCCCCCCCAATAAGTATATACATCCTGACAAATCTAAAACTAATCAGAGCGTTGCACTTGGACTTAGCTCCAAATGATCCCGCTATTTGAAACACAAGAACAAAAGAAGAGTTATTGAAATGACAAGTCTCCTTCCTTTTTCATTTCGGCATTATTTGCAACAATAGAAACAGATTGAAAAGACCGGCGGGGGGGGTTATACGGCAACAATCAGCTGTCACTTCCCGTTCACTCACAGCACCACCAACCTCCCGCATTAAAGGGTGTAAAAAGCATCTTTAGGCTGTTAGGAGCTGAACACCTGTTAATCTATGTTAGTGCATGTGTATGTCTGTATGCGTGGAGGGTAAAGTCAATGATACGTGTTAGTTTAACCCGGCTGACCTTCCTCTCCAAATGTAAATCAGTCAAGCTTTTCACCAGGCTGTAACTGGAGCTAAGAAGCTAGCGTGTTTGACACTGAATATGTCTTGTGTGGTGGAGCGGCTGTATTCAAGGTCTGGTCCGCTCCACCACAAATGGTGTAAGATTTATTTTTTTTAATCTGGATTAAAAGAAAAATCACAGGTTGGTTTTTTTTCTTCCCTCTTTGGGAAACATTTCAATTGATTTCTGATTAGTTTCTGCGTACAGTATAATTTGCTGACTTTTTGACCGGACTCTGACTTTTTGACAAGAGTCCATTCATTTGCTTGTGAATGACAATCATTGCTAAGTAAGCTGATTGTGCTGCTCTGCTTGCATGTGCTTGCCGTAGGCTGAGGGGGAGGACAACCTGAAGAAAATGCAGTTGATGGAGCTGGCCATTCTCAATGGGACCTACAGAGACGCCAATGTCAAGACGCGTAAGGATGACATCATAGTTAACATGTGGAGGAGGGTTGGTGGGTGACAAAGGAGGGGTCACGGTACAGGACTCCACTGTATATATGAACAATGCCTCTGTTTCTCCCGTTAAACAGACTGTTTGTCCTCTCTTCTTCTCCCCTGTCTATTGTAAATGTTTGCGTGTGGGTGTGCGCACACTTGCGTTATTGTGTGTTTGTGCGCCAAACAGCGACCGGCGCCTTTCCTCTAGCGACGCCTCAGGCACCTCGGATCATCACAGGCCCGACGCCCGTCCTGCCCCCCAGCCTGCGCAACCCCGCCCCCGTCACCACGCCCACCCTCATGCCTCTGATACGTCAGATCCAGAGCTCCACCCTCATGCCAGGAGCCAATCCACATCCAGCGTTGGTGCAGCAAGGGCCCGAATCTGGAATCATCTACACACCATACGAGTATCCCTACACACTCACGCCCTCCATATTGGAATACCCGATTGACTCAACTGGAGTATTAGGTACATAGGAATCATCAGTTCATCACTCTCATACATGGTCAATGGATGTATTATGAGAACTGGATACTGGGCTCCAATTAAAGTAGCATAAGAGCATATATCAGATAATCAACTGTACATGGGTTAGCCAGAAGTTTACTACTTTTCCCTCTCGTTTATCTTACAGCGTAGTTAAAATCCATCATTTTTCACTCATTTTGAAACAGTAAACTCAGCATGCTTTTAAATACTCCCCGTCTTTAGATCATGCAGCCACATACTGTCAAAACCTCCTATATCCAGGTGTCGCTGCTGCTTTTGATTTGCACTTTTAAAATCTGAACCAAAAAATTTAATGAAAATAGTAAAAGTAAAAAACAACAAAAAACAACTTTGCACACTCACTTTGAGGTTGTTTATGTCTGTTTCAAAGAAAACTTGATGCACGTTAGGAGGAATGGAAACAACTTTGCAAATTGAGTCAAAGATTAAAATGTCATGACTCAGCAGCTGTTTCCAGTCTTAGTCATGAAACAATGAACCCGCGTGATTGACCGGCGTCCTCCCAACAAGGACGTAAACTCCCAAATATTCTCGGAGATTAAAGTAATACCTGAAGAAGTGCTTATCGGTGTCTACTGTAGTTGTTATTTATGTCTTGGGTGTGTTTTTTTTTTAGTCAGGACAACTTCTACTCAATTACAACCAATTGTTGCATATTTACTTTGCTTGTAAATTCAAATTCAGCTATTGAGGCGCTGCTTGACTGAACTCAACAGTATATGAACTGAACCCAAAGGAGACTGATTAATAACCAAAGTAAAGCTGAAGTTGAATTTTTTTTTACTGTCAAAGTGCAAAACAGAAATTTCAATATGAAATAAAGAAAAAAACAACAACAACGTAAGCTTTAGCTCCTTTAAGCAGAATTAGCTTTCTGTCCTCATTGTATGGATTAGATAACAGAACTCCCAGTAGCACACACACTGGCTGCCATATCCAGCTCTTGTAATACATCCACATCATCCATAGATGCATGCTGAAGCTCATTGCTGGGCTAACAGTCCCTTCTCCCTGTGTTTTTGCAGGTATGGCTTTCCCAACCAAAGGCTAAGCGATAGCAACCCTTGCTAGCACACACATGGACTGGCTTGCAGAGACCCTCCTCCCTCCCCTCCCTCCCCCCCCTTCCCTTTCACTCCACACACACCCGAACACACTCAACCCTCAGAGCAAACAGTCAGTCTGATTAAACTTTAGGATGACAGATTCCTCGACAGTCGTTCTGTAGTCAAGTGTCCATTCCTGTTAATTTCCTCTTTGTGATAGCAGACTAGCGTTGTGGTGTGACAGCTATTTAACTTTTTTTTAATAACTCAGCTTCCGCTTGTAATTCTTAACATTTTAGTGAACCCATAGATATTTTAGAGCTGCTGTTTGCATTTTAACATATGGTTAAGCTTATTTTGATCACAGAGCTATAGAGTGATTTGGCTTACAGCTGATGTTGAATCTACTAGTAAAGCTTAGTTTGAAATTAGCTGTTTGGATTAATATTTTCTGTAGACAGCAGGAGACCACGAAACAACATCAATTCTGTCTCTTAGAAGCGAGATGGTTTTGTACTTATTTTCACCCTCAGCCTTGAACACTTTTGTAAATTCCTGGTTTCGCTGATGTTGGTGCCATGGGTGGACTGTCTGATGTCTTTCTGATGAGTAACCTTCTGTGTTCTGTTTTGGGAACGTCAATGGCTGTTAGCAGGTGCCATGACCACTAAGGTACGACGCCACGACAAGAGAATCCATCCTTACCAAAGGGTAGTGACCACAGACAGAGGTTAGTTAGCTCACCAGCCACTTTATGTGTATGTGTATATGTGTGTGTTAGTGTGGATGCATGCAGACCAATGGACCAATTTCAGTTTACATGTGTCTGTAATATGGCATGCCTTAAAAAAAAAGAAGAAGAGAAAAATAACTGTATCAGGCAGAAAGGCCACAGGTTGAAGCAGCCTCGGTGTGAAAATGTGAAACAGTATTTGTTGCAGTAAAAGTGAGATGAATGAGTTTGGGGGAGGAACCACGTTAAGGGGTGGCAGCCGAAGCGGTTATCTTTTACTCGCCTGTTAACTTAAACTGGACGGCTCGCAGGCCGGGACCCTTTCAATTAGAACGGATCGCTCCGTTCATGTGACTCGGTCCTTGTGACTCTGGAGTCCTCGCTCAGAAACTTTATGTCGCTGTTTATCTCCTCAGTACTACTTCTGACCACATAAAAAACTGTGGGAAGTTTTATTTATACTCAGCTTCATTCCACTAGATTTCCAATTTTCTTTTTTTCATATATATATAATGATTTAAATCCAGTGTTATGCCCACTCATTACATGACGCTCAAAGTAAAACAGTGATTGTCTTTTTTCTAAAGATCATTCAATTCATCATGATCTTTAGGTTTTACTACTAAAACACAGCGTGTGATAACTACTGAAGTCTGTGTTGCAAGCTCTTTTGTATGAAATACTGTTGTTTGTGGTCTTATCAGTCGCCCACTGGACTTTATCATTGGGGCTGTTTACATCTTTCATTTATTTCCTAGCCAGAGTGGTGCTGTTGCCATGTATTTAGCTGCAAAATAAATTTGTATATAGGGATTTTAAGAATTTAAGTGCTTATATGAAGCTTATGGAACAAGATCGCTTGGAAATACTTGTAGTTTTTTTTGTTGTTTTTTTTGTTTTTTTTGTTTTTAGTTTGTAAATTTTTATTTTTGTTTTTATGATATGCTTTTTATAGATGAAGTGTGTCCATGTCAACTTCATTTTAAGTGTGTAGCTACTACTGTTTTAGTCACCACGACGGTGGCAATGAAGGCAGTGTTTTTTGCTCTGTGTGTTTAAGATGAGGTGACCCTCTCGATTCACAGGCCTCATGACTGTTATATGCAATAGAAATGGACTAGCTAGCTACAATATATGTGTGTGAGCGGTGGTGCTCTTGTTGTACACAATGGACAAAAAAACACTAAAAGGCAATAAAGATGAGTATTGAAAGAAATCTCTAAAGAAAACCAAAGCCTCTAAATTCTTGTAGTTAGTCTGTCTACTGTTAAATTGTTTCTCAAGTCCTTCTAAAATCACCATCTCTTAACCTCTCATCACTGTCTCTTATGGTGCCTCTTTGCTTACAGTAGTTGTTTAGGTGCTCCTCTAATCTTTCATAGCAAATAAATCAAACCATAATCAATAATCAGTTAATCACAACCGTTAATCATCAAGATCTTACTCCTGCTGCTAAACAATAGCTCTACTTGTCAGTAAGTGAAAGTCTGTCCGAGGCCTAGACACTTCTCTTTGGACATAAAGGTCACTCTCTCACCCACATGAAACCATGCTGTCTCCCTCTCTGTCCATGGTTTCAGTGTCTGTCTGTGCTAGACGTAGCCCAGCTAGCATGAGTAGTATCACTATAGCAGCAGTCTCATGGCAGGAGGGGCTTCTCCCGAAACCCTGCAAATGCCTTCATGAGCAAAATGTGAGCATCGCTAACCGGCCATTCCTTATGTCAACACCCGGGGGTTGACATAAGTCTTTGTGAATGGTTATGCAGCGCTCATGAAGGTGTTTTGCAGCTCTTATGTAATGCCCCTCATGCTGTGCCACGGCACTAGATCTGCCTTGTTGTCATCCCGACGCCACTAGCTGACACTAATCTCTCTTCTATCTTTTTTTCTTTTTATGTCCCCTTTTATGTGCCCTTTTTGTTTCCTTTCCTCGTCTGTCCGTCTCTGTTCGTCTAACTCTAGCTGCCACGGCAACTAACCCATGACCCCCTTGACCTTCTGACCTTTCCGCCCACTGATGACCCACCCATCTCTGCCTGCTGGCGTGCTCATTGGCCCACGGCCCTGCCACTCCCCCAGCTCAGCCAACCAGAGACCAGAACATTGGGAACAACCCGGCTGCCTCTGTCTAACCAGCCAACCAGACGACAGCGATCATGGGAATAAACCCCAGGACCCCACCCATCACCGAGTCCTAACCTAAACTTTACCAAACGTGCCTTCCTTCTAAAAGCCAGTCTAAGATTTATTTATTTTTTTTTTGGAACTTCCAACTCTCAAAATTACTGTCTGTATCCGCTTGTATGGCTTCACTGGGGATGGGCCCCAAACTGGTTAAGGGCTCCTGAAGAATCCCTGGCTGTGCCAAACTGTCCCCGAGCTGCCATGCGATGCAATAATATTAATAATAATAATGATAATAATTACGATTCTTTTAATAACATGGTAACTATACTGATACTGGTGGTACTTATCAGCACAGAAACCCTCCATAAACACTAAACTGAAAGAGATATGTGGACACATTGAAGTATTTTTCCTCAGCGAGCACCTCTCTCATCTGACTGCTTTATATATTTTTTTTTTTGGAGCAGACACACATTAACCGAAGCATAACATTTGTAATTGGTGTTGAAATTGAAAACACATTAACAAGCTTTTCTGTAGGATGTAATGTGTCTCGCTTCGGTTAGTTTCGCACCACATGTGCTTTTTTTTTTGAAAAGGTGTGTCAGGGGAGTGATGTCCATGACTTCTTGACACATTTTAATGATTTAAAAACTAGCCATCATTCAGGAGAGCAAAATGCCAGCGCAGAACCTTTTCCACTATAAAGCGGCTGGCGCTCGGTGAGGAAAAAATAACAAACTGGAATCTGAAAGGCCAAAAAGTATCTCTGGGATAAAAAAATAAAATAAAAAAAAACTCCAGATACTGAGTCGAGACATGGTGAAACACAAAAAGACGAAAGGTTGATCTTCTTTTTGTCAAAATCTAGAGGGCTTTCACAATGATGCCTTTGCCTTTTTCACACTACAGTATTGTATGAGCTTGAACAACAGTGCCTTTATTTATTGAAAGCGATGGAACAATGTTACACCTAAATCTTTTCACTGCAGCATCACGGCTTTGCACCCAGCTTGAAATTATATCATTTGGGTTCATGCTGATTAGTTAGGACTGCAAGCAATGTGCCACAGCCCCAATCTACATTTTATGGCTCTATATCCAGAAACTCCCATCCGTGCCAAAAGAAAGAAAAAAAAGTGGCTCATATGAAATAAAAAGCAGCGTCTGAAATGTTTAAATTAGGTTTGGATGCCTCAAAAGAACAGTGTTATATTTAATGTTTTTTTTGTTTGTTAGTGGGTTTGGTCGTGTTGCTTCTGACGAAGTCATCCGTATATGTTTGCATGTGTATCTGCTTTTTCCCCCCCCCAGAGGATACAGTTTTACACAAACAGAAACCAAGTGATGCCTTCATATAAAAAGAAAAATCATGCATCTGTAACAAGTTTATAATGTATTTTTATATTCTATTTTGTACGCAAAACAAAACAAATAACATTAAATGACCTTTTCAGATCAGAGCATTATGCCTTATTACAGAGAATAATCTGACAAGTAGAACTGTTCTCTATGTGTCATTGGTGATCACTCTCAATTGTCCTGATAAACTGGAGTTTCTGATGTTCTCTGTATTAACTTGAGCCTTTGAGATCAGCATTGCTTGCCTTCTGTGCCTTTTGTATACAACGAGTGTGACAATTAACAGTGTAGTACAACATTAATCTACTCTTCAGTGCCAAGTGTAGGTTACTAACTGTTACCACTTCTGTGATTATTAACCACTTTAATGGTATCTGTCTCTGCTTTGGATTCCTTTTAAAAAAAGTACATGTGTGTCTAAAAAGATGAGAAACATAAAGAAAGATGTGTTAAATGATGATCTTTTAACTTTTATCTGAGCAGGAATAACTTTGTTCACTATTAAACTCTTAGTTGTAAAAACTAACAAACTTTGTTGCTTTTTCTCTGTAGCACTTAATTATGCAAAACAGCTTCCTTTCTGCATACTAATCACCAAACACTCCTTAGATACAGAGAGGGGGGGGGGGTAAAGAACACCAAGCGGACACTTTAGCCAAAATGCAGGGGGAAAAGGGCCACACCGTGTTTTTCCCACTTCTCCTTTTTTGTGTTCTTTCTTTCATCTTCTGTCTTCCTCTGCAATTCAAGTGGACATCGCACACTGATGTGTGTAATAAGAGAGAAGAAAACACCCAGCTCACCATGGTTTCTCACAGGCATGCACATGTATAACAGACAAAAAAAAGGGTGGGGGGGTGGGGGGGGGGGGGGGGGGGGGGGCG
>JAOXYM010000023.1:6666610-6685213 GCA_028567055.1 Leptatherina wallacei
GGAGTTGCAGGTTTGGAGAACGAGATGACCAGGGAATTGAGGGGAAATCGATTGTGCAAGCTCGCCCTCAAACATTTGCAGAGTAAATATTACACGGGGATCACAGCCTGTCCCCGAGGTCTCAGAAACAACTACCGCTAATAATCTGCACGTCATGGTGGCCACATTTGCTTCATTTTTCACTCATTAACTTTTAAAACACATTTTTTTAGAAAAATATCTTTGAGTAATTTGAGACTTTTTAACTTTTGACACTTGAAGTTAAAAGTGAAACTTCCCTGTAAACCACACTTTTAAAGTTTTTACATACACACAAAAAAGAAGAAAATGACATGGGCTTCTCTGTGGTGAATACAGCAGTGGGTGGCTTATTCGTCCTCTCCCTGCCCTTCCTGCTTTCATTGTAAAGTTGTGAGGGGAGGGGGGGGGGGGGCTGATATTGAACTTCAGGCTTGGAGTTGAGCCTGCTCTATAGCTGCAACCCCAACCCCCTGATCACAGACAGAGAAAGGACATAATGTGACCGCTGCTGACAATCCTCTGGACAGGAAGAAGCAGAGTGGAAGCACTGAGTGGAGATAGCAAGAGGAGGGGGGGGGGGGTATAAAAGAGAGAATGTGTGTGGATTAGAAAATGGGTGGGGGTGCTTGAGTGTTAGGATGGGTGTGTACACTTGTCTTTGCTTTTCCTGTTTTCACTCAAGTTATGTGTTGTTTTCATCCTCGTTCTCCTGGAATGAAACCCTCTTAAAGCAGCTGGTAATGTATTCTGCAGTCAGCTCTCACCATTGCCAGCAGTGGGGGCCCAGCGCTCCCAAAGCTTTGTGTGTTTGTGTGTGTGTGTGCATGTGTGTGCATGTGTGTGCATGTGTGTGCATGTGTGTGTATGTGTGTGTATGTGTGTGAGGGAGATAATAAGAAAAAGTGAGAGGAAAAGACAGGTTGATTTACATTGCCATGTATACACGGCATTCTCCACATAATGAACAGCTCCAGATTTCCTCTGCTTGGTAAATATTTGATGACCGAGCGGTGGAGTGATTTTAACTGAATAACAACGGAGTCCTATGAGCTGCAGGGAAACAGCTCAAAAGTTGTATTTCAAACCCCTCTTTCTCTCTTTTTCTCCCTTGTCCTCTTCCCATGTAAATAAGGCCAACTCCCCCTAACTCCACACACCCCTCTGAGGCAGTTTAAAGACCCAACACTGTCTCCTTGTCTCCTTGACAACCAGCTTACACTGGGGTCCTGTCGTGGCCTCTCTGTCTTTTGTGTTTGGGAGCTCAGAGAGACAGAAGGGAAGAAAGGAAGAGAAAGAGGAGAGGAAGGAGAGGATGAAAAGTTGCTGAAAAAGACAACAAAGATGACATCACACCTATTGTATCCCACAACTGAAAATGTGGTTTGTAGTTCAATGAGGATGATGAGGATGATGATGATGATGATGATGATGATGATTAGCCAGAGGCACAAAATGGGTGGCAGCTCAGTCTGAGAGCATGAGTGGATAGCGAGAGGGAGGCCCACGGCTGAATGGGGCATTGTGGGAAAGACAGTGGGCACACTGGGCAGTAACACAGAGAACACTAACTCACACATCATGCCAGAGGGTCTGAAAACACCCACACTGGGCGACAATGGCAAACTTCATCGCTCCACTTGGCCCCTTCTGAATACACACATACAATGGCAGGATCCAAATAAGATGCTCTGTTATTTGTGAAATTCAACACACTAAATTCCTTCAGTGCCTCTGTCCCTTTGACCGGCACCAGATGGCCGGGCCGTGCGCGTCCATGTGCGGGGTCCTGACTTGCTGTTGCATCATGACTTTAGAAAGGTAGGCGACATGCATATTTAGGCCTCTCAGGTGTCATATGGAAGTTATTCAACCCAACTCAGCCTCTCTACGCTGATTATGTGCAGCGTCATGCAGATTTAACTTGTATCTGCATGTCTGGGAGCAAATTCAACTAAATCAGTTCATTAAATCAGACCTAATTAGAAAGAGGGGACTAAGGACAACCAGAACCAACAAGTTTGATCCTCTTTCACTGGTCTCATTTTTACTCTTGACTCTGTTGCCTCCCTGTGTGGGATGTGAGGAACTGCATTTGTGGTTCAAAACTCCCAACAGGTGAACAGAAATTTAAAAAGTTCGAGACGAGTTTTGAGATGAAACTTTGAATTGCAAGAAATTAAATAAGAAGTTTTTACACTCCGAGGACTGACATTATTTCAAATTTTTGCACATAACTCAGACGCTGCAGAGATCAATTTTAAATGAATAAATAGATGAACAGTTGTCTGCAGTTCTGTAACAACGTTTTCATCCCCAGATGTATTGTGAATAAATGAGAAGTCTGTTGTACTTTATTTATATATGTGTCATGATTGCCAACAATCGCAACAATAAACTTAGTTGGCAGAAATTATTTAAAATGTAAAGATTAGTAGGATATTTAACACAATGCTGATTTTGGGGGGATTTTGTATTATTTAGCTTTTTTTTGGCAAAGCTCTATTATTTTCCAATGTATTTTCATGGTCTTATTTTATAATCATGTTCCTCTATTCAGAAATAGAGGGAAACATATTTGCACACATTCCATTGTCAAATGTAAACTGCCCATGAAAGTCATTTCAAAGATGTCATTGTAATTTTGGCTAAAAGTAAAAACTGTTGCTCATTAAAAACACTTTTTCTGTGACTCCAATTCATTTAATGGAAGGTCAGGGGAAAATATATTATTAGTGGTAATTTTTTTATCAGAATCATCTGAAAAAGTTGTATTTTCAGATTAATTACATCAGAGGTTCTATCTTATCTTTGTGTTTATAGTTTTTTCAGCAAACAATCAAATGTTTTTCATTACTTTTATTTGATATTGATGTAAATATTCAAACACATGTTAAATCTTCTATTTAATGATCTATTTACAGCGTGCGAAATCCATATCTCAAACACATTTGCACTGATAGTTTTTCTATACTATAGTCTAAACATGAATTTTAAATGTAGCCTATTTATCTGAATTTACTTGAAGATAAATATATTCTACAATACATTTATAAAGAATATTTTACTTTTACGATCAAATAATTAAATTATTGCGCTAAAAATATGAACTGGACTGGAATTCCTTCTCTATGTCTGAAGTCAGTTCTGTGGCGTCTCGCGTGCTTCACATCCTTTGCCCTTGAGTTAAATAAACAGATCCCAGATCTGTGGTTCTGTCGTAAAATGCTGATTGTAGTTTGTGATGTGTTTTTTTCCAATTTGCACTGATTCTGAATTGACACTTATATAGAGACTTTAATTAGCAAACGATGACATTTAAAATTTGTGATCTATATTTTGTGGCTCTGAAGGTGTTTCCAGCATAGACTATGGTTTCCAGACGTAACGACATTACGACACCGGTGATCGCTTTACGACAGAGCGTGTTGCTGGAGGTCAGGGGTATGATGACATGAAGAGCTCTGTAAACTGTAAGGAAAAGGCAGTGTTTTCACATTAAAAAATCCCCTTAGACTACAAAATACACTCTTCTAGGAAACATTGTGTTTGTGGAGGTGAATCCAGCAGCTCTTCGTCATATAGTCCGTTTTGGGATCTGAGTGTTACGACATCGTTAGCACCTGCTAACGTTAGCCGCGTCGGCTCGGCTAGCACATCCTTTCCAGGCTTCAATTGAACATATCTGATCTTTTACAACCATGGACAACAACTCGCAGGGATCGGGAGGAATCAAAGGAGGTTTGGGGAGTTTATTTGGAGGCGGTGCGCCGGAATACTCCAACACAGAGCTTGCTGGTGTCCCGTGTAAGTGTCCTGTAGATCTATTGTAATGCTAACTTTTACATTACATGATGCTTGTGTCCGCATTACAGCTTCAATGTTGTACACGACTTTAAACTGGGAAACCAGTCATATAGGCCAATTAAACGTGTTAAACAGCGATTGTTTAAGTATGTAATTTTCCTAAATGTTCATTATTTTGTTTTAGTGACTGGAATGAGTCCTCTGTCCCCTTACCTCAACGTCGACCCTCGATACCTGATTCAGGTAAACTCAAATGGACTTTGTCCGGATAATTAATGTTTTTTGTTTATTTTCTGGCGCTAACTGTCTAAATATGTGTGTTTTAGGACACAGATGAATTCATTTTACCCACAGGGGCCAACAAAACAAGAGGAAGATTTGAGCTGGCTTTCTTTACCATTGGAGGCTCTTGTATGACTGGTCAGTAAATGGCAACTCCTGGATCTTAAACTTTCCCTCAAACAGTGTTTGATATGTTAATACTGACATCTTTAGATGAGTGACACTCATTCTATTTACAGCAGATCCTCAGAATAATCAGAAAAATGAGCCTCTGGCCTTGATTGCATTTTTCTTTCAGGAAAACAAACAGAAACTCAAATTAAACATTCAACAATAAGCATAAAACAAACAGAAGAATTCTATGTTTTAACCATATAATCACCTTAAGATCAGCGTGGTGTCTGTTAGATGGCTTTTTCCTAGCAGGGTGTAGAGGAACATGACCTGAACCTTTTGTGATAAACTGGTCCTGACCTGGGCCTGGTTGCCTAATGTCACCCTCCATCCTTTCTAATACCCTTCTGGCTAAATCCGTACAGCCGTACGGATTTGCATCCGTACAAAATTAGTAGAAAGGTTAAGGCCATCATTGCAGTAGGAAGACTCATGATCTTGCAATCACGTTTCAATGTCCACATCCTTGATGTTCAGGAGTATTTTTAATACAATCAAATGTGTTGTAGGCTCTGTTTTCACTGAACAATAATTAACCTCACACTTTATTCAACTACAGGAGCTGCACTTGGAGCCATAAATGGTCTGAGGATGAGCCTGAAGGAGACCAGAGACATGGGATGGTCCAAACCACGTAATGTACAGTAAGTTCGGAGACAGAGTTCAGTTTACTGTTTAGTTTTACTGCTAATGTTACACTTTAATCCCTTTTTCTTCTAAATGTTTGCTCTTTATCATCAGAATTCTCAACATGGTGACCAGACAGGGGGCTTCTTGGGCCAACTCGCTTGGCTCTGTTGGTAAGACTAGAATTTAACTTTATGAAACTTCTTTAGACTCATTAATATGCTGGTTATATTAAATGGACCCACAGTGCAGAGTCATAGTCCAATATAAGCATTTCAGATGTGAAGGTGAAATACCAGACTGCTGTTATGGATTGTGTTTCACTGCGATGTGATCGGTGAATAAGTCTCACTTTAAAACTGGTTTGTTCTTTATATCGTTGCAGCCTTGTTGTATAGTGCTTTTGGTGTGGCGATAGAAAAGGCCAGAGGAGCAGAAGATGACATCAACACAGTCGCTGCTGGCACATTAACAGGGGTGCTATTTAAGTCTGGCAGTAGGTGTCTTTTTTTGCTTATGTTTATAAATATATATGTATGTTAATCCATCAGTATGAAATAATATCTGAAAAATGTCTGTCAGTTTCCATGAACTCATCTTTTAAGTCACCATTGTTTACATTTTTATTGTTTGGGTTATTTTTGTGTGTTTCAAGTGGAGCTATGTGAAATAATCAGTGTTTTATGTGCAGTAGACGACAGTCAGAACCCCCGTGTGCTAAGCTAACAGCCAGTCAGAAGAGGGTCACAGGAGGTCACAGATTCAGTGGTGTGATTCGTCTAAATAACCAGCCTGCATTCACACACATACACACACACACTGAACAAAATGTTGAGTTACGTGATGTAAAAGTGACATGATGTAAGTTCACTGTTTATACTTTTTGCTTAATATTCTGTATAAATGCTTCGGGATGTTTTAGCAAACAGAGCAGTACGGATACTGACATTATCCCTGGAAAGCACCAGAGAGTCAAACAGGTTACGCTTGGTTGTGTTAGGAATCTACTTATTACATGCTCGAACTAAACTGTGGACTACAAAACATCTGCTACTGTGAATGAAAATAATGATTGTTTCCTGTGCTCATGATGATGATGATGATGATTACTGTTATTATTCTGTTTGTTTTCTCAGGTGGATTAAAGGGCGCAGCCCGTGGAGGTCTGGTTGGTTTAGCCTTGTCTGGTGCCTACGCTCTCTACAACAACTGGGACCATCTCACCGGCTCCTCCTCGTCCTCCAGGCTGTACTAAACTCTCCCACGCAGTTGCTTCAACATTAGGGCCAAATATCTCAAGGACACTGCCTTTAACCACAGCACTAAGAGGACTTAGACTCTGGTTAAAACGCAGTGTTCTTTTCAGGGAAGGGGCTGTCGGTCCCAGTTTCCCACCACAGCTACTCACCCTTAAGACGTGTCTGAAAAATAAGATCAGAAAATGTGGACAAAATTCTTCCCGTTACACCTCGACCATCATTTTTCTTTATCCTCCGAGGTGTTCTGTAGTGAGAACACACTGAGGATCTAATATAAAAGATGTGATGTTTTTTTATAATTGTTTTCTGGAAGGCTTTTCGGTCTTCTTGGATTTTAAAATCGGATAATTCCCGACATTTGGGTGAAATGACCTCTGGAACTTGGTGTGTTGTTCACTAGATGTGGATTCTGGTTTTTGGACTGAAAGACTCTTAAGACCTGGAAACACAGAGCAAAGCTTTATTGGTCTGTTGACTCTTGTATTTATTAAAACACAAATGCAGTGAAATCTGTTGTGCTGGGCAAGAAGAAGTCACTGTAAAGCTGTACTGGATGTGCTTACTGTTCATTCGTCTCCATCAAACCGCTGTTATAGCATCTAAAATAAAATAAAAAAAATGGGAAAAGTTCCTGAATATTTTGCTTTTAATACATTTTATTGAGCAAAGTGAATTGGATGTAAAAGGTCAGTGTATGTGTGATGCTCCCAGAGAGAAGTTTACTGTCAACTATTGTCTGTTAGTTGCACATACGTAACATGTATTTACATGATGAAGTGGTTGTTGCAGAGCTGGGTGTCTGTAGAACAGGAATGTGGCTCCGAGACTTAAACATTTAACAGAGCAGAGCTTATGTGTGCCGGGTCAGATGGCCCGCTTAGTGAAGGAAGAAGTCCCTGATGCGTGTTGCCTCGATCCAGGGGATGTAGGCGGCGGTGCGGGTGAAGACGCTGGGTTTGTTCTCCACGGTGCAGCCGATGGGGCCGAAGCTCACCACGCCGTGCACCTCCCAGCGGTCCTGGCCCTGCTGACACAGCAGAGGACCACCAGAGTCTCCCTGGAGAAGAAAGAGCAAGAAGGGGGGAGGAGTAAAGACGAGGGGGGGGGGGGGCTGATGGATTTACTGTGAATCACAGTTCTACCTGGCATGCTGCAGGTGGGCCCTCAGTGTCTCTAAAACCGGCGCAGATCATGGAGTCTCGGACGCGGTCGCCCCAGAATTTCTTCTGCCGGCAGGTTTTGAAATCAATGATGGGCAGACGGGCCTGATTCAGAGCTTCTGCCAGAGAGACGTTCTCCTTCCCGCCTGATATGTGTGGAAGAAAGACGATTTGCAGTTTGAGGTCTGCTTGGATTTGTCAAACACGGACAATAAAGTGCAAAAACATTTTAGAGTTGTTTAATTTTTTGCACCTACTTTATTCATACTAGTGTTCTGTTAGACCTGTCACTTGGAGAAACACTGAAATAGAGTTTACGCTTCACCCCAACACACATTTTTTTATGTGATCATAAAGTTGTCATCTAGCTCTTCAACTGGGTCATTTGGATGGCCACTTAACCACTGATCTCCAAAAGAAGGCTATATTTTTCCTTCAAATGAGAAGTCATTCTCCATAATAACACTATCTGGTTTAATTTAAGCTATTAGTGGTTGATTTTTACTTTCCCCTGCCCTCCACTCACCACGGGTGTCCCCCCATCCTGTGACCCAGCAGTAATGACCCGGTTTGAGGCTGGTCTGCTTGCGCGGCAGGCAGGCGTAGCGGATGAACTTTGAAGGTAGGATATCTGTGCCAGCCTTCACCAGGGCGATGTCATAGTCCAGCTCGCTGTGGGTGGGATAGCGGAAGTTCTCGTGTCGGTAGATCCTCTTGACCGGGAAAATCCTCTCTGCCGTCTCAGAGCGCTTCAGCTGATGTTTACCCAGGACGATCCTCCAGCTCCCAGCATCCTCTGCTTTACCCCTGGATAACATAAAGTAGAGCACAGGCATGTCTCGTTTTATCTTTGTTTCTTCCAAACATCAAACTGTCCATGTTTGACACTTTTTAGGGGGATTTTTCTTACTTCTGGAAGCAGTGAGCTGCAGTAAGGATCCAGTTCTGATGGATGAGAGTTCCTCCACAGACATGAATGTAATGTTTGCTTCCTCTGGGACGGACCTGTGAGAAACATTTCCTCAGCGATGAAGTATGTGAGATAAATTTAATGTGCAGGTCGGAGGCGGTAACTTAGATTATTCTTACATCTCTCCTGCCCGCATTTTGCTTTGTAAATAAGTTTTTTGATCAGCACACCCATTGTACTTCCAACAACCTCCCTATCCCAGTTTGATTGTGAAACACAGGTCATTAAGATACTTGCTATTAAAATTCAACCTCAGCCAGAATACTGACAGCTGATGGATGACAGGAAATTAGAGTTCAGAAATCCAATTTAAAAACCGTGTCAATACATGTTTTCTCCACTAGAGAGCGCAGATGAGTCAAATCCACACCAGGCTGATCTGCTCTGTGAATCCTGGAATTGGCATTTTTGTCTGTTTGTGGTTGTGCATGTTTTATTTGATCTAATTAAGACCAAAAATCACACCCTAATGAGCCTAAACATCAAACCTGTTCATGTTTGAGTTAAGTTTTCTAAATTCAACGGAAGTCAATCCAGCATCCTATTAAGGATAGCTGTGAAAATCTGTGATTTTCTTTACTTCCGTTGTTCAGATCTGTTCCAAATCTGGTGAATGTCCTAAGGAAGTGTGCCAAGTGTGACATGTTTTGGAAAGATACTTCTTCTATTTTGGCTGCAAGTAAAAGTTTTTCCTTTAAAGATAGTGATTGCAGGCCTGTGATGCATTTAGGACACGGTTTACCTTCTCTGTCTCTCTGCACTGCACTTAAGGTCTTTTTCTTCCAAAACTTACACATTTGTTCATGACATATTTGAATTTAAAAATGTTGGCAGGTATACAATCAGACCTTTTCTCTCTCTCAAATTTTGAGACCTGTTTTGATCTTGCTGTACTAAAATATTACAAAAAGCAATGATAACAATGGCAATAATTTTAGCTTCGTTTGAAAACTTAGTAAAACAAATCCTAAGCGATTTAGCGGAAATATTAAACTGGAAGTAATCACTGACATGAACCGGACTTTTGGAGCTTGGCCCCCTCCATCAGCTGGTTGATTAGAGGCTTAAAAATGTACATGCATATTGGCTAATCAGATTAATTTGTTGCCTTTAACAAGTGTTTTCTCTGTCTTGTGTCTATCTAAAAAATAAATATTACTAGATTAAAAAGGAAATATTGCAGTAAAAATGAGGAAACTAAAATGAGGTTTGTTTGATTTAGTCCATTTTTACATTAGCTGAGACTCAATATCGTTGGTTATTTGAACATTTGAAGCAAAGCAAGTCATTTTAAATCATACAACTGTATGACATTCATCCACTAAACGATTTACAGGAAATGCTGCATAAAGTGACTGAAACTGCAAATCTGGGAAAAATACAAGAACAGCAAATGTTTAAATATGGCTCTTTATCCTAGAAATACGGAACCTCCTCAGTGTAATTTTACCTGCAAAGAGACCTGCCAGGGCCAGGAATGAGGTCTGGCCTCATTCCCAGACACAATCCTCTCAGCCATGTTGGGTTTGAAGTGGGGCATACCGCAATCCTTAGGCCAGTCTAGGATAAACACCACATTTAAATACAGAGAGCACACATTTCCTCAAAAAAAAAAAGTATTTTAAAAGCTTAGCATAAATATGTTTGGAAGTGTATATTTGCCCTCACCTAGATGGAGGACTTTGTGCTGTGGCTGTCGTCCGGGGGTGAGTGTGTATGCAGCTGCAGGCTGGGATGCCTTGCTCAACAGCAGCGGCAGCAACAGAGACAGAAGCAGAGGAGGTCCCGGCACAGCCATCGTTTTCCAGAGAATCACCGGCCGGCACACGTCCCACGCTATTTATAGCAGGCAGCGAGCATACGCAGATGTACATACACAGGTACGCGTACAGTACACACACACACACACAAACACAACTGCACACCTCCAGGGACAAAGAGCTGTGCCACAACAAAGGCAGAGCGCTGGATAGTTCTCCTGTAGCTTTGAGTTTCCACTGCAGCTGAGAAAAAGGGGATTCTGGGGAGTCCTATCAGCACTTTCACATACACATAGTAGGCTCACAGCACACTGACATGCATGCAAGACAAAGGGAATACTGTACACAAACATCACATCATGTCACATCTGACGATGACCTGACGATAACCTTTATATCTGGTATCCAAAATCTACATCAGAGTTCATGCTGTGTAAAAATGGTACAGTTTAACTACCTCGTTTGAAGATTTGCTCATATCTGATAAAAGCAAAGACCATGTGTAATCCATACATGTCATCTTAGAGATCATCAGAAGTCTTGATATCAGTTGGACTGATATTTGATGATTTGATGACTGGTTTTTATATCATATAGGTTTCTCTTTTCCTCACAGCCTGAGATTTGCATTCGTTTCTCATGAAATGTCCCAACCCAGCAGCAAACTCATTGGCTTAAGTGCCAAAAACTCCAATTCTTCCGTTTCAAACTGGCTCCTTAAAGTGAGTTAATGCCCACCAAAATGCCCAAATTTACAATAGTAAGAAAAACTTCATAGCTTGGTACAGATAGTAGTTTTCATCAGTGTGAACAGGTGAAAGGAACATAAAGTTTTTTGTGGTTTTTCAGCACAGTCTCTGTATTAAATGAGTTTTTTTTCCCACAAAAAAAAACCCTCAACTCTAAATTACCCTTAAAATACCTGCAAAATGACAACGAATGCTGCTGTTTGACCAGATGCATAATATTTAACTTAACAACATTAAAACATTTAATCATAGCTAACATGGTACTACAATGACAGCAGCAAAACTGTGACATACAGTTACATTGTTGACATGAAGCACAGTTGCTGGTCCCAATTTAAAGTGCTTACAGTTTTTATTTCTCTTTTTGCAAATGAAATCCAGTCGTCCTTCCACTTCCAGCTTATAATTGATCCCTTAAGACCAGAAAATGAAAAATAATCCAACACAACATACAAACATCTGTAAAAATATCACAACAACAATTGCAGTAGAAGCCACTAGTGAGCTGAGCTTTTTTTTTCCTGTGGTGAATGAAAGAGAATGTGCCCGCTCATCTGAATGGCAGCACTTGAATGGTCAAACCTCATCACCGTGGTTCACTAAGTTTACATACAACTCAACCTTGTGTGTATGTTTTTCTGTAGTGAATGAGTTGAATTAGTGCCAAGCTTTATTTATAAAGCACTTTACAACAGCTGAACATAAAATAACTAAAACATTAAAAGACAGGAAAGACATGAAATCGGATAGAAATGGGGGGAAAAAAAGATAAATAGTAAGAAGCAAAAAACAATAAAAGCGACTCTCAGTGTCTCGGTCTTTAAATGAGGGCTTTTTTTTAAACCACAAACTTGAATGAGATCCTCTGAAGCTACATCCATACAGAGACAAAACCAGTTTAATCTTTAAAAAAATGTTCTGACAAGTGTTACTACGTTCACTAAATTAGTTCAGCTCAGATAAAACTCTGTTACTGCTGTGCTGACTTAAACAGAATCGCCTTTAACGTGTCAGAAACTCAGAGATCATAAACCTGTCAATCAACGACGAAACGTCTCATCTGGGATTGGCTGGAATTTTTAAGGGGGCGGTTCTGTTCATGCATCTCTTTGTGTGTAGGTGTGTGGAAAGAGGAAGAAGTAAGTCACTATTTCTCCACCCCATAGTGGAAATCAGACAACCTCAACATCATCTGAGACGTGCCGGACTGAGACATGAGCGGAGTGAAGTGGAGAAACAGCAACTTGTGTCTCTAATTCTTTGATACATTGTATTTGTAGATAGCAAAGAATTGCATCTTGGAGAATTTGCCTTCCTTCTGGTACGGAGCACTGAATAAGCCATAATACACAAGAAGAAGACCATCTTCCACTGTTGAGGTCACCTGACTTCTGGAATAAGAGTAGAGGCATGGCAGCATCCTTGTCTGCATTTAGGCGCCTATTTATTCATTTGTTTGTTTTTTTATTTATCTCTTCATTTATGTATTCATTTATTTTTGGTGTGGCTACGACCCATAGCAGCCGGTGTATTCCTGTTAATAAATCCTCCAATAAACACTCCAACTACATATAAACCAACAACAGGTTTTGGACCAGACCTGATCTGACCTTGACTTAGTGGGGCAATTAAAAAAATGTGAAGTTTTTTTTTGCTGAAGATCAAATCTCCATATGGTCTACTTTGCACAGGTGGAGGCAGGAGGACAGAGGAGAGACAAGAGAATGAGAGGATTATGTGTCTGTTTGCGACTTAGCACAGAGTAAGGAATACAAAGAAGGATACAGCTATGCCTCCTTACTCTAAGCTTCTGGACGAGCCTCTTTCCAGCACCTTGTCTAAGGGTTGTATTGTAGAGATTGTAAGATCCTCCACTTGGTGGGGGAGGATTTCAAGGTCACAGAAGAAGAGATGACATGAATAGCTTAGGTTAGCATGATGAGAGCATTTAAAGTTACACAGAATAGAGGAAAGAGAAGAGACATTTTTATCAAGTTAGTTTATGAGAAATCAAAAAGCCGTTCCACGGATGGATGGATGGATTTAATAACAAGCTTGTTATGTAAAGAACAATAATCTCAGAAATTTACATACATTTTTTTTCACAAACTGGTTCTTACCTTTTTGTTTGTTTGTTTTCTTTGTCATTAATTTACAAATATTTGACTTCCTTTTAGTCTTTGACTATTCCTCTGATGGCTTTCATGTCCGTCTCATCAGAACTACGCCCACCTGACACTAAAGTGCATTTGCTTGCTAAATTGGATCACAGAACATTAGCTGCTGTTCTGCGGTTGGTGGTTAGGGTCGGTTCGTTTCAGTCAATCATTTCCAATGTTGTATCCGACAACAGAAGATACGCTGACAGAAAATAGCTTTTATCGGTTCCTAATATCAGTCATCCTTCTTTCTGGAGCCTCCGCACCATCCAGGCCTCCTCAGTGACCTGATTATAGTCCTCTTCTTGACGTGTGTTTGAGACTGAGGGCTACTGGCGTCCTCTCCAGACAACTTAACATCTTTTGTGTTATCTCGTTCTGCTCTGCTTTGTCCACAAGGAGTCTCTGCTGCTTCTTCCTTTTTGCCTCCTGTTCCCTGCTGTGCCGCCGTTTGTTCATCTGCCCCCAGTCTGTCCTGACTCTCACCCTCAACCATACACTTCATGCTCATTGCAGGTGGACTTATATCCGGCGCCATGGTTGTTATCAAGCTGGATATGACAGGTGGCTTTGGCACTTTCTTCTTCTTGATGGAGCTTTTATGAGGTTTGGGGGTTTTCTTGAGTTCTAGATGTTTCTGTATGGCTGTGCTCAGCTCATCTGGGTCCACTGATGCTCCGTGAATTTCCCATGTCAAGCCGTCCTCGTCCCACTGAACCTGCTTCATGCTGCTCCTCCTACCGTGCGCGTCGCGATTTTCCATCTGGATCTTTAGACATGACCTCCTCCTATCCAGATGTGAAGAGCTGGGGGTGACCCGCTGCTCTGGATCATCTTCTTGGTTCTCCTCCTCTTCACTGCTGCTTCCTGGGAACATGCTGGAAGATGGTGACACTAAATTGGAGTGAGATCCCACGGGGGACTTCAGGTTCAGCCTGGATCCAGGCGGTGAACCCAAGATAGAGTGGGACCCTGTGTTAGAGGTGGACATCTTTCTCCTGAGGTCACTGCAAGAGCCCAAAGGAGAGACTGTCTGCACAGCCGCATCCACCATTTTCAGTTGTGAAGGCATAGTAGCCCCTTCCCTGAGCATCTCCACTTTAAGAGTCTTTGCAGCTCCCTCAAAAGTGTTAAGTTTGCATTTGCGACTGTCTTCCAGTTGTGAGTCGCTCAGAGAAGAAACAAGTGGCGATCTCCAACATCGGCTTGCCAAACAAATTTGCTCCGCCTGCAATGGGAGCTCAAGATAACAGCTTGAAGGTCCTTGTATGGATTCTTGTTCTGGAGAATTTGACTTCTGGTTGCTGACTATTTGCAACTGGCTTTTCTCTCCTTCGCCCTCAAATACGTGGGAGCTGCTAGGGCTGGGCATGTCCTTCATTGCATCATCAGCAAGGCATCCAGAATCCAAACACTCTCCTGCATCTGCTAAGCAAACGGGTGATGGTACTGGGGAAGGGAACTGAAATGAAAGTTTCTCCTGGGAGCCTTCATCTTCTGTGCTGGTGAGCCGAAGATGAGCCGAGGATTCGGGTAGCTGATGCATGCTCAGCGCTAGTGGAGAGCAAGTGGAAGATAAAAGATTTACAGGCGGTAAAGTGGGTGTCTGGAAGGGGGAAATTAGTGGGGAGGGTGTTGTTGGGGGGGAAATTAGTTTAGAATTTGGAGAGTCTGGTGTGAAAGCGTAAGGGTCTTGGTTGACACTACAGGGTCGTGAGGACCCTCCTTTCCATACAACCGTGTCTGGAGTGCTGCTGCGGCTGTGTGTGCTGCTATACCCGCTCCAGCGATGCATGTTGGAAATCCAGCGCTCGCTGAGCGGAGTAGGGCTGAGCACGTCCTCGTTCCGAGTCGTGAACGATAACTGGTGGCTGTTGTGTTGCCACTTGTGTTGGTGCAGCTGCTGGAGCGTCACTGATTTCTGGTCAGAGTGCGTGTTGGTACTAGAACTACGCTTCAGGTTCATTCTAGTCCAAGCTGGGTCCCGCTTGTGTGGCGGGCCTGTCGCCATGACAACATCCATGGAGCTCTTAGAGAGGGAGAAAATGGGTGTCTCCTCATCTTCATCCCCCACAATTGCAGCTTCACTGGAGGTGGACAGTGATTGTCTGACTGAGCAACAGACTGGCTGGTAGCTCTCAGATGCAGGGCGACCAGCCCTCGCCATGGCAACAGCTCTAACCTGTAAGAAAAGATGTATCTTTTAATATTTAATCATTCCTTTTTTAAAGAGTGGAGCTCATTAGTGGCCGTAGAGAGAAAAGTATATTCCAAAGCCATATCTTCCAACATTTTGCATTGATGTGCATTTTGGTTGATGTGTGCAAATGAAGAATTAACATGAGGTCACTGCTTCACCCCAGATAATACAGATTTTTCTTTAAGCGGAGGAACATGGGAACATGTTCTCTTCTGACTCCTAGAGGAAATGTCTTTCTCTTTGGTTGTTAAATTCTTTGCCATGTTCTTCTTCTTGCATCTACTTTGTCTGCCATTTCTAAAGCTCTTTAACATCAATGGAAGCCGTGGAATCAGCTGATAATTCTCAAAAGATCCATCATTAAGAGTAATGTCTCACAAAGATATGTAGCTGCCACTTTAAAACAATATTTCCATATTTTGGAAAGAGCATGTTCACGTAGTTAACTGAGCAGACTGACACAAGCAGTCGTTACAAATACACACAAACACCAACACAACCACAGGAACTCCCAGATTAGCCAAATGAGATTACACAATCCAGATTATTTGATTGTTAAGACAAAACGAAGATTAATAGAAACGGATTTAAAAGGGTATTTGGCCATCAGTTGACAGATTACAAGAGCCAATAAGTCAAATGAAGATATGGATGGTAGTTTTTTTGTTTTGTTTTTCCAGGCAGTGCACATGCTCTTCCTGATTCTTTACTCCTACTTTTATTTTCTTCTGAGCCTCTTTTTGCTGACAGTAAATAAGCTTTCTGATGCATTGAAGCAAAGGGACAGTATACATTGATAAACACAGCCAATAGTTTACATTATTATTGTTGAAGTTAAATGCAAAGCTGTAATTGATCTCTGTCCCAAAGTGACCTAGCAGTCGCTCAAACTTTACTCAACTGCACAATTTGCCTTTCCTGGACGAATACAGACCAGTTCATCTAACTGGGGAACCTAAATGTCAGGTAACGATGAAAATGAACCTCTTACCTTTAAATTTCCACCTTATGTCCAGTTTTGCCCTCTGTCCTGCCACGACCAGGAAGCTCTAAAGGTTGCCTCTCCTTCCTCCTGTCATTCTTTCGTCCTGCCTTCTTAAGAGGATCTCCCTTGTTGCTTCCAGCCACACAAACAGCTTCACCGCGCGTTTTGTTCTGCTGTGACGTTTCCTAATCTTGATCTTCTCTGTCTCAGCATGACCTGAGGTGACTTACACATCAGTGTGTCGCCTGATTTTTCAATGTCAGCGTGTATTGTTCGGTATGTTCATGTGCGTGTGTGATGGAGAGAGGGCCATTACTCTATATCTTTAGCCCTGAGGATTAACAGCCATCTTATTAGCTACTGTCCAATCCAGTAAGTGTGTTGGATACTTGTGTGTGTAAGTGAGCAGTAGGTGGGTGAGTGGCTTATGAGCATTTTGATTTGGATTTAAGATCAAGTCAGCTGTCAGGACTGGCATAGTACATTCTTGTTGCTGTTCGGGCGACACATTACATGTTTGACATATAGATTAAGAGCATAATTTGCTCCTTAGTGAGGTTGTGCTGCACTGAATGCTAATGTTGGTGAGCTACCATGCTCACAGTGATTGAGATACTCATCTTCCCTGTTATTTTAGCATGTTAGCGTGCTAAGATTAGTAAATTAAACACAAAATACAACTGAGGGTGATGTTCATTTCAAAAGTATAGAAGTATGCAGACTCCCAACTCCCCCATGAGCCACAATGGGATTAAACATGTTCAGAAAATGGATGGCTGCGTATAGATGAAGAAGAAAGGCCGCTCAGAAGTCTTTTATTTGTCTCTATAACATAAAAAAAAACATGACAAGCATTCATCTACAACCAAGAGTAATGCTGTGTTTTACAAGTTTATCCAAAGTGATCCTGATCTCCAGTAAAGTGTCTTATGTGAAGCCTCTTCCCCATGCTCCAGACCTCCAGCAACTTTCATGAATTCAGCATTTTTCTTGGTATCAAACACAGAAATGGACAACCAACAATCATTTCATTCTTCCACTTCAGCTCTTGCCCTGCCAAAGAAATCAGTTGGTCAACTGGTGTGAGGGCTTGGGGCTACCCCCCCCCCCCCCCCCCCCCCCCCCCCCCCCCCTCTTTCTAATAGATCATGGCCAGATTAACCTGTGAGACCTTCAGGAAAATCTGTTACTGTCGGGTCCCTGAGGACTAATCCCCCTTCCCTGACTCTGACCCTCTCTGGAATATGCCCTCCTGTTGCTTTGTGTTTCCCACTGAGTTCAGACCCCGAGGCAGATTACAGTACAGTAGCTTTCCTTACAACCAGTACATCTTCAGGTTTGGTTTTAGTCTGTGGTAATATGATATAAGTCAACTATATAACCGTCATTATCAATACAGCATATAGCTACAGTCTCGTGGCCATAAATGAATTAGTTATAATTTTCTCATTGAGAGATAATTCATACATTTTATTTTATAATCAGATGAAATTGCCAAAAAGGCTGATATTCATCTTTAAAAAGTTTGATATTACTGTTTTAAAACGTAAAAGATAATCCGTTATCTTTGTGTGTAATTTCATGGACAAAAGGGGCCCCTCTTAATCCAGCCCTGCAGATAACCGCACAGCGTGGTGAGAACCAGCCAGCTGTCTTACACTCGAACTGCACGCTGTGGACAATCAGTCTGTCTGAGTCAAAGAGAAGAAAAGGTATCAGGTCATGGCTGGTGAGGAGAAAATAACATTAAAGCTACTGCCTGCAATGCACCTGAATCATTAACAGTTCTAATCTGTTTGCTTGTTCAGACCAGGTGCTTCTGCTGAGTGTTGGTCTCTCTCTGGGTCTGGTGTTGCTGCTGCTGCTGAGTCTGCTGCTATTTTGCCTACAGAGGAGGAAGAAAAATGTGCAGAGCCAGTATCAGGAACTGTTCTGCACAGTACCGTCAGTACCAGCATGTTCTGCTCCGGTGATCCTGGTGTCGCAGGGCTCCTGGGCCTTGTAAGTAACACGACAGATGTTTACCTTAACATAATAAGATGACTTTTTCTTAAACACCTAGCTTTTAAACTGTATGGGATGATCCTCATCAGCACATTTTGATAAACTGCAATGTAAAAAGATTGTTGGTTATTCATCAGCTTCAGACTGCAGCGTTATTTGGGATGTGTGGAGGATGATGTGTTAAGTTTAAGATGCATGTGACGATCACTCGTCTGTTCAATTGAGCCAGTAAAAGGTTTTTTTCAAATCATTTCTTTTCCGTGTGTGAAAGGCCCAGTGAAATCCCGTTCACTTTGCCTCCTCGCTTCATCACACGTAACAGTGGAGAGCTCAGAAGCGATGACACGGAGGAGAAAGAGGAGGGAGAGGAGGTGAAGACAGACATCCGGCGGGACATTCTGGCTCATCGTGGGTCACTGTCAGTGAGAAGTAGGTTATTCTAGCTTTTT
>JAOXYM010000023.1:6694969-6708429 GCA_028567055.1 Leptatherina wallacei
GGGGGGGGGGGGGGGGGGGGGGGGGGGGGGGGGGGGGGGCAAATAACATTTCACTGAACGTCTCTCAGCTCCAGTAAACCAGCCGACTGCTGGTCAGGGAGACATTTTTAAGTGATTACTTTTTAAAAACAAGCTGTTGTACAAGGAGGGTACAAGAGTGACAACAATTCCATAGGAATTTAAAATGATTTTAACACATTTCTCCCCCCAAATACATCTATCTGTACAGACTTTGCACCTCCCAGCACCACAAACGGGGCTACGGGAAGCAGGGCTGCCCATTTTGATGATTCTTGCATGTAAAAAAAAAAAAAAAGAGCCCAGGTTCCACAGGTGAGAGTGGAGAACCTGCACCTCTGGGCTCTCGTACATGCGTGTGTGTTTAGTTCTTAGATGTTTGTGTTGATTCGAGCAGCTCTTTAGCTGCAGATGACAGATTTTGCAGCAGCTGTCTGATCGCGCCCTCCTGCACTTTGGCCCACGATGTGCCGTCGTCGATGGCGACGTTGATCGGTACGCAGACGGCCTCCTTCCGCAGGTCCGTCAGCCGGCAGGCGGCGGCGACTCCAGCCAATCCCAGCATCAACAGGAGGAGGAGCTTAAACATCAGACCGACGAAAGAGCGGCGAGCTTTAGGCGCCGGTTCCACGGCCGGCTTTTTATCTGCTGAGACGGGGACGAATGTTTGACATGAAGCGATGCTTGAAACTGAAAATGATTCCATCCAGAAGCAAACAGATTTATCCTTTAATCTCACCTGCTGCCTGTCCATTTTTTTTCTTCCTCTCCTCATTCTTCTTCTTCTGTTGCTCCTGCGCAGCCGCGACTGCCATTTGAGCGACGTACTCCTTCCTCCTCTTCTCCTTCTCTTCCGCCTTATCCCGTTTGCGAGCCTCCCTCTCTCTGGCCTCCCGCTCCCGCTGCCTCGCCTCCCTCTTCTTCTCCAGCTCTGATGAAGGATACAGAAACGCAATTACATCATAAAAAGGACGCGGATCATAATTCTTGGAGCTCTCTTTTAGGGGAAATCTTTGATTAATAAGATAAATTACATTCCTTTCTCTACATATTAGCAGCGAAACTGATGATAATCCCTTTAGAGAAAACATGGATGTTCTTTTAAACAGATTTAGTTTTGGTAAAATATCTTCTGTGATCATCAGACTGGTGCCCAATCACAAGCGTCTCTAACAAATAACACAGCAAACTGTGTAAAGAAGAGTTTTTACTGACAAAATATTTCCAAAGTTATGGTCACAAATGTTGAACAAAGTTCTGAAAGTTACTTTCTGTACAGCAAATTTACAGAAACTCACCTTTTTCCCTCAAAAGGCGCTTCTCTCGTGCACGATCGACCTCATCCTGAATCGCTCTCATGTGCTGCAGAACCTGAAAAACACAACTTTAAGTTTCTGGATCTTTCTGCTTTAATTCTACCAGTGAACCCACTGATCACCGTCTCCGTCACCTTGGAGGCACACTGTTTGCACTGCTTCTCATCCAGACAGTCTCCTGCCGCTTTGGCCAGGACGGGCTCCAACGGGTTATCCTTCAGATCCAACCACTTCAGACTCTGAGCACAAACACAAACACACACACGCTCATTTAACAACAACAGACATGCAGGGTTTATGGGTTAAACAACAACAACAGGTGTATAAATGTAACCAACCCTGAGCTGAGAGAAGCTGACAGGAAGTACTGTCAGCTTGTTGTTGTACAAGTCCAGATGCTGAAGGCTGACCAGGTTCCCCAGGTCATCTGGTAGACAAGTCAGCTGGTTTTTACTCAGATCTAGTTTCACTAAGTGAGTCAGGCTGCAGAACTCCGGCTGCATGAAAACACAGTGAAGATCACAGACAAGCAGCTGAGTTTAAGAAGGCTTAAAATACCTAAATAAAACCATTATAGTAAAAAACATAAACTCTTTCTTTTCCGGTTAAGTGAACATTAAACTTAAAAAATAATAATAAATGACCGGATTTGTTTGAACACTTATAAAAACAGGAGTATTCATTTATAACATGTAGCATCTGTTTGTGTTTGATACTCACAGGAAGGGAGATAATGTTGTTACATGACAAGTCCACCACAGTTGCTTTAGGAAATAAACCCTGTTGGATGAATAAGAGTGAGAATCAGACAAATATAAAAGCACTTTAACATTTAATTTATTGACCATTTTAATCCAGAACGATGCAGAAATCTACTGATACAGCGAGACCGCCACGAGTTTAAACTTAGTGCATGCGTGTAATGTGAATATTTGATATTTTTAGTAGCGAAACCAAATACTTGAGACATTTAAGTAACTTACGAGCTCTCTGACTGGCACCTCTGAGAGGTTGCTCAGGCTCAGGTCCATCTCATTCCCACTGATTTTATCCTTCAGGTTCAACACTTTGCTGTTTTTACTCATTCTGCAGTCTGTCGTGAACTCTAAGGAAACAAATTGAATGATGACTGTGATCAGTAAACGCTGACATGAGGTGATTTTAAACAGATTTCAACAGTTTAACTGCACACACTTTCTGATTAGCAGACACCAGGAAACTATTGTAACTTTCACGGCTTTCGTGATTTGCTCACCTGTTACGAAAAGCTGTAGCAAAACTACGTTCAACTTTGACAAGTGATGGGCAGAAAATGAGCAGACAGAAGAGGAAACGTGAGAAGACTTGGTGGAAAAGCTCTGAAACGTTGTCAATGGCAGCACAGACTGCCTCTCAATGAAAATCCACGTCACTGATTGAGGAACAGCGCGGAGACGCTGAAGCTAACTCCGCCCCCTGCAGGACGGGAGGAAACAACGCACTCTAAAAAAAAAAAAAAAATACGCTAGTAGAATTCAGACAAGGAAGGAAAACACTAAAATATTAAAATGTAAAACATGAAAATATATTTGAATATTCTAGATAAATAATGTATAATGAATTGATTACATTTGAGCAGTTTTTCTCTGTGGAACCTGGATCTGGTTTTCAATGCAAACAAAACCAAATCCATGGTCCTTATAGGGCTGACCCTCAGTTTACATTGACTGTTTTTACTTTATCTGGACATTATATTGAAATAGTCTTTTATTATTAATACTTGGGGATCTGGGTAAAGAATAAGCTCACATAAAGAGCGTGTATTGAGCACCTGATAAAGAAAATAAGATTTTTGCTTGGATCTTATTATCAAATTAAGTCTTGTTTTAACTTTTCTGCAAGAAAAAGGCTTACACAGGCAACATTTTAAAGTATTTTAGACTATGGTGACACCATTTATATACATGTGTCATCAACTGTGCTCAGTCACCTTGATTCTGTTTATCATTGCTCCCTATTTTTTTATCTCTAATTCCTTGCCCAACACATTGTGGTCTTTATAGGAGAAAACAAGTCTGCAAAACTAAAATGGGTCAACTCTTATTTTATTTGAGTACCTTTCTGATACCAATCAATAACTTTTATAATGTGCGCTCATCCAAACTGCAGCTGAGCCATAAAACTGTGTTCCTTCATTCTTCACCCTGGTCCTGGAGTGCTGTCCAGGACCCCTTAGAGCTCGCTAACGTAGCCTCTTTCGGTTAGTTTAAAGGTTTATTCTCATATATTTTCCATAACTCATTTAACTAAAGTCTAAAAGGGCTATTCTTAAGTTTGATTTTATATGTTTTGTATCCGTTTCATTGTTGTGATTGTTTAATATCTGTTGACTGCTGTCGAGCGCCTTCTTGGCCAGGTCTCCCTTGAAAAAGAAACAGTTGTCTCAAGGTACTTCCTGGTTAAATAAAGGTTAAATGATTGTATAAACATTGTCTACTAACCACCAAATCCAGGAAACCTGCTATCATCAAGGCAGCCATTAAACCTATTTAAATTGAAAGACATCAATTATGCAATTTCTCCAGCCATCTATGAATATTAATGCAGACATCACTTTGAATTGTAGCTTTAAATCATTTTGTTTAGTGGAACAGACAAGTGCATCTAAAAGTCAAAACTATCCCCCTACTGGATTTCATTTACTCTGTCATTAAGCATTTGAAGAATATTTACATATCATTTTTTTCTTTCTCTTTTCATTGACTTTATTCTGTCTAGTTTGTTTTAATTCTTCTATTTTTAATGTACTTTTTAACGTTTCTTATGCACTTTGCTTTTAATGTTTTATGTAAATCATTGAGTTGCCTTGTGCATGGAAAAACTTAAATTGTAGTTGCAAATCTTGCTTTCTGTTTTATATTTAGGATGACAATTGAAAATTATGGCCGAGTCTTTGATGTTTTAGGCGATAGAAATGTGTTTATTCTTTATCAACATTACTGACTTTAGGAATGTTGATAAAAGTGCTCCTGTTTTTTTAAGGAACTTTTTGGATACAAAGTTGTTGTTTTTTTTTGTTTTTTTGATGGTTTGTTTTTAGAAAAATAGCAGGGGGGGGGCATGACTTGCTTCTAGAAGAAGTGAGCTGTTTTAAAGAAAATGTTCATGTCAGAAATACTGCCCATGTAAATTATATTTGTTATTACAGAGGGAGACAGAGTAATCATTTTTGCCTTATTTTCTTTCATTTTTTTATTGGGATAACAAGGCACAACAGTTGTAATTATCACATATCAATTACATATACATTGGTATACCAGCAAATATCCCATCACTTGCTGTTATATAATCTAATTTCAGAATACAACCAGACTTATGTGACATGTCATATACATTAGCTTTGGGTGTTTATAATCTCAGCAGCATGCATGTGAACAAACTTGTGCCTAATCCACCAGGGAACAAGTTCTTTGACTCCAGAGTGAGATCAACATTCGCCCTGGACACAGCAACTCCGGCCAAGTTTCATGTAAGACTACGGTTTTTAATCGAACTTTTATACTCTATGGCTGTGTTGTTGTGGGTTTACCAACTAAACGAGTTTAAAGCATTTTTAAGGTTATTTAAGGGTGTTAGTTTTTAAACACTGCATGTTCCTCAAGAACTATCACTTTTTTAAAAGGAGAGGCAGTGTTTTAATGTAAAACCAGCTAAAAATGTCCAGTCAGCACCACTAAAGGACTTATGCAAATCTTATTAGCTCTAATATTACACAAAAACACAATTTTCATGTTGAACCAAAAGATAAAATTTGGTGTTGTACTTTGTGAGACATTTACAATGAAAAGCAAACTGAGAGGAAATGAAACTTTCACCAAAACAATACCTCAGATACCAAACATCCTGCCACTCATGACTTATAAATAATACAATTAAGGTCAGAGTAACTGGATATTTCACTTATGTTCCAAGCCGAATGAATACTAATCCAGTTTGGAACAGGATACCAACTCTAAAAAACGCACATTTTTCATCCGTATGAGGTCATAAATATCTCAATTTATAACATCTCAAAAAAATTTCTCAGACATGAGGGTCAGATTCATCATTGCTCACAGAAATCACATTCCTGCTACTTGGTCACTGTTACAGAATCGGAGAATTGGAGGTGGTTCGTGGAGTGGTTTGAGTGTTTTTGCAAAAGAAAACAATAAGAGGAAATGTTTCCCAGTTTGTTCGTGGTTTCATTCTACTGGTTCATTCCAGATGGAAAACATACAGACCACGAAGAGACAGGCGGCTGTAACATAGATGATGAAGTAAACTCTGTTAATAGCTTTAGTCTTTCTGGTCCAGTAGCCGGGCTTTCCCTCCTCCTTGCTACTTTTGTGGATTAGAGTCAGTATCCTCACCACCTCCTTCAGCTCAACGGACAGCTCTTCAAAGGCAGGCGGCTCTTCTGTTGGTTGGCTGATGCTACCCTGAAAAAGTGATTCATAGTTAAGTAGCATGATGATAAGACAAATAATCCAGCCGAGTTGACGTTTTTGTGTTGCAGTGATCTGAGCTCGACCTGAAAACTCGAGGCTACACTGGGTTAGAGCATTGAATCATCTAAATAAGTAATCACACAAAAACTCAATAATACAGTATTTAAAGGAGCCAATGACAAGTTGGACGCAGTTTAAAGCTATTTTGGAGTGGAAGATAACATTTTGCACAACCCTGTTAAAAATTTGCAAATGAATATCAGACCAGTTCTGAATCTGCCACCTCATATTAAGGTTAAAACAGCAGCCAAAGTGACGCCAACTAATGCAAATGAATGGCTGTGTTATATTCACAGTGTATGAAATGATCAAGCACTAGTTAAAGTTGAGCACTGGTGGTACTGATGTGTGATGCTCAGGCCAGCTCTGCTTCCCTACTTGATCATCTTGACCAAATGTGTTTACAATTACAGGGTTGAATAATTTATTTCAATAGAAAACCTAAATTAAAAATAATGCGACTTATTTTAACAGCTGAGTTCAAATCCTAATATCTTCACATTAACATATGATATTGCCTTTCTAATATCCCCATTATTGTCCGTATGGTTGCAACATCCTGACAAATCACAATCTGACAAACAGAAAATACCTTTTTCCCACTTTCTAATTGTGTCATCCCAACCTGCAGCCGTTCATCTGGGGTTTTGGCTGCAGACACACCACAGATGCATCCATACGGAGTCCATTTCTTCTCCTCTGCAGGGACAGATTCAACACAATTCTGATACTTTTCTGCAAATCTCACGAGATTGCCTTTTTTCAGGATATTTAGAAGGTAAATTGAAAGCAAAGGGGGTAGTCTGCCTGATTGCAACTTTATACAACAAGAGCAGCAGGTTTTTATTTCTTATGACATAAAAATCCACCCAGGATGTTTGCATGCAAACCTCATGCATTAGATGTGTGGTTTCTCTTTTCAAGTCTGATATTCACGTTGCATCAACATTCTCAAAACATTTAATCAAATACTGTTTAGTGTAAAGACTTTCAAAAAAATCTGAAGGTTTATCCAATCAGAAGGGAGCAATAGTAAAGATGTGTTTTTCTTTTTGATCCAGCAGTTACTATGGTGACACAGATATGATCAAACTTAAATGCAGCTAATGCAAAAATTCTGCAAACATCTCAATTTATCCTTGGGGGAAAATCTGATATGTAATCAGATGTTTTTATTTTCTAAAGTGTAAATTTCACCTCTCTCACAGCTGTGGAGGTTTATGGCTCTTCCTTGTTCTTCCACGCTTTGGTCTGTGTCTGACTCATTGTCTTGAGATGCAGAGTCTTTCTCCATCAGATACATCACCAAAATCGTCTCCAGCAGGCTGAACATCATCAGAGCAAAAATCCCAATGCAGTAGACCGCTGGGTAGGGAGGGAGAATAACAATTATACAAAAAAAAACAAAAAACAAGCCAGATAACTTTTTGGTTCAGACTGAAAATATCTCAACAGCAACGTTTATGCAAAACTTTTTTCCTGGAGTCTTAATGACTCTTTTTCACGAAGAAGTGTGTGATCTGTCTACTGTGAGGATCTTTGAACTTTCTAATAAACTATTGTGTTAAACTGACCAAAACCAGACTTTTACAATTCAATGTAGACGTGTTACTGTTGAAGCTCTAAAAACTGGACTAACAGTCTCAATAGATGCAGTTAGAGGTTAGTGAACTGAAACGACTGAGTAACATTAGGATGGATAGAATTTGTGCTGCTGTTCTACAGGATTGTAAAACTTGGTCATTCCTTTGATTTTCCTTTCTGAGCTCAAAGATCTTACTTCCCCTCACTCATTGGTTCATAATTCTCAATTGAAATATATTCTAAACTATGTTGCACTGATAAGCATGCTGTGTATCATTTCACATTGTTTCCTAAGCTCTCTGCAGCTCTTGGATGTTTGGTGTCAAGACAGCAGAAATTTGTAGGGCATATGTGGAAGTTTGATCGTGTTACCTATGAGTGGGATCTTGTCCGATGAAGACGGCAAAATTTCATTGAGAATAAGCTGCATGACAGTGACAGCAAGCAGTACGGTGACCTTAAAGCTGAGCTTCTCGCCACCTCTGTCTGAGATCAGGAAGGAGGCGATATCCAGAAACAGGAAGAAGAGGACAGGCAACAGGAAGTTGGCGATGTAGAGTACAGATCTCCTTTTCATAGAGATCTGTGAAAAAAAATTTAATTATCAAATATTTGACATGCAGATTTCTATGCATCTTCTATTTTTCATACTGTTATTAGTTACTCACAGTATAAATGATTGTATCCTGCTCAGCTCCAAATGGGGAAACGGTTTTGTTGGTGACTGTCATGTCAACAAACAACCACTCGTACTGAGTCCGCATCAACTCACGTGACCATTCAGTGGTTACCGAAGAATTTAAGTGGTGAACAAGCCTTATTTCCTTTGCTAAAATGGAAAATGAATATGTTACAGAGAGATTAAAGAGGAAGAATGTACATTATATCCCTCTTTTCTAATGAATCCAAACGTCTTTCCTAATTGCTTCCAGATATTCCTCGCATTTAAAAGTTGCCATTCAGACTGGCACTCAGTCAGAATTGTTTTTGAAAATGTTTGAAATTATTGTTTCTGTACTTGTTATATTTAGACTTTAACTTTGATTATTTGACAAAAACCCAGTTTGAACTTTCTAAAAAATCGTAATGATCTTAAGTGTCAACTTAAATGAGCAGTAAAGTTATTCAGCGGTCAGACTTAATTATGAATTTCTTACTATGTACAATTTGCCAAGTCTTGTATTGAGCTTATATATCAAATATCACCAACTATGTCCTTGATATATTCAATGAACCCTGTGGTTATCTGTAAAATTTGAAAAATGTTTCTAATCCAGTCTACTCAGATCCAATCTCAACAAATTAAACTGTAATTATAGATTTCAGCCATTTAAATTATGACTAATCAAATCTAATTGAATCATAAATAAGTTTATTGACCTATCACATCATATCAGCATTTCTCCTTATCAGCCACATTAACATAGAACATATCTAGAAAACTTGACACAATCTAATAGCATGAAAAGAGTGGAATGGGAAGAGGACTTACTGGAGTGGATGGCAGATTTGAATGAAAGGGTGCAGCTCTGAACATCAAACGGGAATTTGTGAACCTGCATCCTGCAGGTGCTGACCAGTACCTGGTCATTCTGTACAAAGACTTTACCCATGTTGTTAATAGTGAGGTAAGGACTTGGAGGGGCTTTGTCTTTTTCTGTCCTGTATGAGACATTTAAAGAAACATACATGACATATACATCATAGCTTTCTTGGATTAGCATACATAACAGAAAACCACCACTGGCTCAGGTACAGCAAGCTATTAATTATTATATAGATGTTTTGGAAAAGTGATAATTTTCCATCAACATGTGAAACAATGCTGCATCAATACTGTGATAATGTAATATTGTGCACCTAAAAGGAGGAAGTCCCGGGTCAGGGTGGATAGAATCCTAACCAAATTTACCAACAAAAAATTGGCACTTTCACCATTGAAAAGCATTTTATATGCTTTTTGAATTATTAAAATGTAAAGTATTACTTTATAGGCTCCATCTGCAGGTTGGTTGGTGGGAGTATTGTGGTTTAAGTCCAGTCTTGAATTATTGAACAAATTGACAGCACGCCCACCCACCTGCTAGATAAAAACTGATCATCTTATTTAAATGGAGAAGATCATCTCTCTCTCTCTTTCTCTCTTTCAGGGTATCTTGTTAGTGTAATAAGACATGGTTAAGTTGGGACATTTTTGGTAGTAATGGAGAACAGAGCAGCATAACTAACAGTAGATAAATATCAATATTTAAATGGCAGGGCGAGAGCTTGGGAGGTGATAAGTACAAGGCTTAGAATGGCCCCCAAAATAACAAGGGAGGGTTTTTTTCATGTTTTTTTAATAATTTTTTTAATTAATTAATTTATTTTTGTGATTATGCACAAAAGGAAAAAAAAATATTGTGGGTTTTTGATCAAGTGATTGTTTTTATCAAATATTAATCACAGTGGTGGTTCTCAATTCAAAGCCCATGTAGTGGACAAAGAGTAAAACAGAACTGATGTTGTCTGCTTGTATCAAAAACTACTGTCCATGACACATTAGCTGATTTTAGATCAACTTATTTCTTAGAAAATAAATAACACATACAGTTTTCATACTAATGACAAAAATTTTGCTCATTGTTTTTTTCCCAGATAGTGTGGCTGTCTTTGCTCCAGCTTTTTATTCCTCTGGCACCTAAAGGATGTGTGTGGGTAGCAGTATGCCGACAGACAGCAACGTTAGCTTTAAACATCATGTTGAAATGTAAACTTGTGAATGCAGGACAACATCTTTATAAGATCTCTAGGATTTAGAAAACGGAAATTTTATTCATTATGCCATTTCTTTCTTAGACCTCTTCCTCAAAGATAAGCATGTCCAATCAGCTTTCAGGTATCTTTCCAGCTCTACCTCCCTCAGCGACATTCACCATTTACACGAGTTTACTTACATCTCTTCAATGGTCAAATCTGGTTTCCACAGAATCTCAGTGGGAAGAGTTACGTTCTCAATTCCACAAAAATCACTGGAATTCCAGTAAATGTACTCGTTCTGCCAGACCTACAGAAAACAGCATATAAGTGGAAATTATTATAGTGTAACCTACTAAGGTGAGTAAAAGTCAAAGCTGTCTGAATAAAAACACAAAAATGTTCCATTTTAAATACAGTTTTTCAACTTCTTAGGGCCAATTGAGATTTTACTCAAGAAACTCACCAAAAGAATCCAAACATAGGGAACAAACGTCTGGTCGATCTCTTTCTAAAGACAGAGAAATACTTTAATCAAAACATTGATGGCACTGGCAAAGCTTGATCATGCACAAGGGAGATGGTCCTTAAAAAGGGATAATTCTTACTTCTTCTAAAGTCACGCTTTGGTAGCAACACGTAAAACATGACATGAAAAAGTAAAGCTGTTTTCCTTTAAGTTAACCATCCTGAGTAAATTCAATATGCAAATAATGTAATAACACATACAACTGACAAATGCTTGTTCTCCCCCGTTTTCCTCTTGTTGAAAGTGACTGCATGAATTGAAATATGTAATGTGAGTAGACAGTGTAATCAAAAAGACACTGTCAGGTCAGCTTTAATGGACCACAGGGAGAGTGACATCACTCAGTATTAAAAGTAATTCCTTTAATGGATGATGTCTAAGTGACAAAAGACATTAAATTCATTTTCCCAGAAACCAGTTGTCAGTCTTTGCCTTTGTTCCCAACTAAAGTAACAATTCTGCAGGTTTTTCTTTGTTTTGTTGTTAACTATAATGTTAACTTCACTGCAAAGGAAAGTTAAGGAGGATTTTGAGGAAGTTCCTTTGTTGTGGAAAACAGGCTACCTTTCACTGGAAAAACTGTATGGAGAATAATAATCTTAAATTTTCTATTTATTTATCTATCTATTCAAATTGTAAACTGTTGTATTGCTGCAATTTTGTACAGTAGCAAGCTGCAATGATGACTGATGCTGCAGACCTGGTGTGCTTAGTTACTAGCGAGCAGCTAGCAGCATGCAATAGCTACAATTGTCAACTATTTCCAGTGTGGACTGTAGTTAAAGTCTCTTCTATCCTGTGTTCACATACATCACATTATCAATAAAGCTGTTTTCATTCAGATAATTATTTTTTTTTGTTTTCAGACAGCAAAAAGAGTGTAAAACTGAGTGAACAACAGCTCTTTTATGTTTTCACCTGCAGACTCTTAAAATGCATTGTGGGATCTCTGCTTTACTCTGATTAATTCCTGATTTTTTATTTTTTTTGTTAACTTTTGAGGCAAAAATTTCCATAAAGGTTAAAGACAAAGTTTGTCCTTTGATTTTGGCTATATTTACATATATATTTACATATGTTGTCACTGACAAAGAAAGTTTGAAATGGCAGAAAATCGTTGATGCTTAACTTCCTGCTACTTGACTGCAAGGCTTACAAACAGCAGACGACCAGAATTTGTTGCCCTTGTTAGACAATATTGAGTTTTTAAAGTCATAGGGAGTTTTAAATCATACATCAGTAAATGCAAGCTTCAGGTTTATAGTTAACCAATCCTGTTGTGATTAAAAAATGCCTACTGTGATTGATGAACACCCACATCTGTTCTGCAGGGGAAAAAGTGTAACTTAATTTCAATTCATCACTTACAGCTTTTATCTTAAATTCAGGATTATGATTCTGGAAAACAACAGAGGGAATTTTTTTCTTGTACTTTATCCAAATGCAAAAACTTCCATCCAAAATGTTTCCCCACCGTGCACATTCCTTAACTTAACTGGCCCTTGTTTGACTAAAAGTTAATTTATTTACTTTTTTAAATATCACAGCAAATTGCAATACAACATACTAAAGCAGTCGTTCACTATTGTTTGAGAAACTTTCTTTCTTACTAATTCAAATAAAAAATTTCTTCTCCAAGTAAATTTATAAATAAATGCTACTTTCTTAAATTGTAAAGTAACCACTTACCACATCTAGGATGGCATACAGCAGAACTTCCAAGAATACCTCTGTCGGCCTTTTGTAGTCTTTAACAGGCCGGGTCATGGAGAACAGCTCGTTGGCTTTGGTCAAGTTCAGATGGTTTAAAACATCTTGATAAGTACAGACTTTGTCAGAGGTCTCCCCATCTCCAGCTTAAAGCATTTAGACACAACAAAATGGAGAAAGGAAAGTGGAAACATACAGAATTAATTTTTCATTTTAAATGACAGTAATGAACTCCTTTTAAATTTGAACTTCATACATCTCACATTACACTCTCAGAGCCATCCCACAGAAAAATCGAATGTCTGGAAAAATATCCGGTGCTTGTGGCAACAGATGGACCCTGGCAGGCATTTGAGGTTAACCATGATTTTTTTTTTTACCGCCATTTCTTTGATACAAAGGATAAGGACACTTAAAATGAAAATAAATCAAATCTAGCTACCTTTGTGCTGTTTGACAACCAGATATTTTACTGTTGCAAATCCCAGAACCTGTTTTAAACTACCCCGTAACGTGCTTCTTGATAGAAAGTATAGGTCTCATAAAATCTCTTCACAGTGAGATTTACCGTTGAGTAGGATTAGAGAACTTACCTGTGAAGAGGAGCAGAAAAAAGTATTCAGTCAGCAACATTAGAGTAAACCGAGGGAGAATCCACAGTCTGAATGGGTGGCTGTATACAGTAAATGTGCATCTTAGGACTGTCCAGAAATTTTATATGGCAAAAATCAATATCCTCACACAGGAAGAGGGCTGGACTGATTGAATGACCAACCTCCTTGTTATGATTATTTATTTACTTTTTATTTACTCTGTGTCTGAATATCAAATCCAGGAAAAAGCAGAGCCATTTAGACAGACAGACAGATAGACAGATAGACAGATAGATAGACAGACAGATAGACAGATAGACAGATAGATAGACAGACAGACAGATAGACAGATAGACAGATAGATAGATAGAGCTCCTCTGTGCCGTGATGGTGGCATGCAGAGGGTGGCTGACATCATCCATGATGTTCAGCAGTTTGTCCAACG
>JAOXYM010000023.1:6713884-6729379 GCA_028567055.1 Leptatherina wallacei
CTCATTGATGTCCCCTGAAGTGGCAAAATTACAAATATTCCATCCCCACCCATGAATATACTAGAAACCAGCTGTCAGATTGATGTCCACAGTAGTGGACGCTATGCATGAAAGGGTTAAGGGAATCACAAAGCCCGCCTACTATCATCTAAAGAATGTATCACGGTTAAAAGATCTGATGTCCCAGCAGGACCTGGAAAAACTAGTCCATGCTTTCATCTTTAGTCGGCTCGATTATCAGGTCATCTGGATCTGAATAGAGCAGACATAAAAATCATTCATTGAATTATATTCCCAGAGAAGATCATGTGAACATGAGTTGAATCGTTAAAGCACAACTTTTCCTTACAGTAAACTGTTAAATGTATTGTGCATGTGATATAACAACCATGACATTATTAAAATCCAACCACATTTGTGCTATATGAGAGTGGCTGCATATTTTTAATTGTGTCAAATTGTGTCAAATATGCAACAATAATGATGACAAGATCCATAACTCGCTATAATGTCCATTTTAGTCTGGTTGAAATTATTGTGTGTAGAAAAAACTAATTTACATGAATAGAAAAATCTAGCTTCTAATCTGCCCCTCTTTGGTGAAGTTGTGATTATAGAGGCTCTGTTATGCAATAGAACTTCCTGTTTGTCATCACAAAAAAGATATTGGGGGAAAAAAATGGTTTAGTTTTGTTGCTCCATGTAGTTGTGATTATCATTTATATATTCAATAGAATCTTTGTGAAAACTCAAACCCAGAACTTAGCTGAGCAATTAGACTTGTGCTCTACAGGTAATTCTGATTTTATAAAAGCACCAAATGGCTTTGGACAAAAAGCCACTGGTCTCATTTCCGATTTTGAAATGCTGTTTAGCATATTATCAACAGACAGAGAGGGTTGGAAGAGCAAAATATACTTTAAAAAGTTCTAGAAAGTAAGATCCCCATTAATTTTATTATAGATAATAGTAGCAGTTCAAACATCACATTCCCCAAACCATCACAATTCTGTCCTGAATCATTTCTGACCCATATCCAAGCTCTGTTTCTGTACAGAACTCTGGAAGAAAATAATTTATCATCTCCTTCTTTCTTTATTGGACAACAATGACATCTTAGACAAATTATAATGAAGCTTCAGTGCTGGTTACAGCACTGGATCAGCTCTGATCGGACCTTAAATGACCTGCTGAGGTCTCAGATGAGTTAGGTCTTTTCTCCTCCTGAAACTTATTACTTGTAGTTCCTCAAATAATTAGGGCTGTCATTTTGTTTGTTCTTCTTTTTGGCTCCATCAAGCAAAGTATTGTGCTTTAGTGCTGATCATTCACAAATCCACATGCCTTTCTGCACAAGTCACAGGCTGCCTTCAGGAAGTAAAATGTTAGATCCCTGTCACCAAGTAAATGACAACAAAAAAAGATAATTTGTTTTGATCTTCAAACCATCACATTACACATGGTAATAAGTTGATTTATTTCTTATGAAAGGGACATTTCCAGGGTATCCGGCCTCTCTAACAGCCTTCTGCGGTTTTCTATCAAAACATTTAATCGCTAAAGAAGCAACACACAAAGTTATTTTTACCTTAAACATGTTTTCAAACCTTTGCACTACTACCTTTATGCCAAGATCCAGACTGGAAAGATAATAAGTAAAAACAGAATGGCTGACGTGACATAAAAAAATGTGAAGAACTTATTAATTTTTTGAGCCACCCTGGTCCAGTAGCCAGGTTTCTCCTCTTCCTTTCTGTTGCTGAGAGGAGCAACTGCTTCCTTAATCTCCTCCATCTCCTCCGAGACTTTTTCCAATGTCAGTGAGACCTCGCTCAGTTGGTTGCTGCTGCCCTGCGAATGTAAAGTAATAGATACATTATTATCAAGGCAAATATAAATGTGATACTTCATGCTGATGCTATCATATAGTAAAGCAGTTCTAACCTCTTTGGTTATGGAGGGAGATTGATCAGCTGATCCTTCACTGTGAGATGCACAGTCACTCCGTTTCTCTATTCCCGATAGACCCAAAGATGAAGCAATAACATTCACATATATTTAACCATTGTCTGTAAGTTATCGATGTGAGTTTTCAAGTCCAATCCACTTTATTTATATAGCACATTATAAAAACACATGGTTACTAATGTGCTGTAGAACATAACTGTTTAACACATAGAAAGAATACATATTGTAGCATTATGTTAGTAAAACATGAAGCTATAATTGAGTCGAGATCTGGGGTTCGCTGAATCTATGAATATTCTTACCTCTAAAACAGCAGTGGAAATTGTTCTGTTTGTCCATGTGATTCTTATTCAGGCTTTGGTTTCTTTTTGTTTCTTTTTCCTGGAGTGCAGAATCTTTATCAAGCAGATACATCACCAAGATAGTCTCCAGGAGGCTGAACAGCATCATGGTAAAAATCCCAATGCAGTAGACAGCTGAGATGAGCAGTCATCATCAGTAATGTGACCATTTGAAATCCATACGCGGTCTTTTACCTTATTTGAACAATACTTTAAACCTGTTACCTATGAGTGGAATCCTATCTGACGAGCAAGGCAGAATTTCATTGAGAATTAGCTGCATGACTGTGACAGCGAGCAGCACAGTGATCTTGAAGCCAACCTTCTCGCCCCCACTGTCTGACATCAGGAGGGAGGCCAAGTCCAGACACAAGAAGAAGAGAACGGGCAGCAAGAAGTTTGCAATGTAGAGGACAGACCTCCTCCTCATGGTGATCTGTAAAGTAGCAGGGCAGCTTCAGTTTGTATTGCCGATTACGTCACAACTGTGCTCTAACTTTGATTTTATACTTCCATTATGATCCATAGTTATTAAAAGTGTGAGTTCTACATCTCATCCTCTCAAGGAATTACCTTTTTTTCCATTTTTAATACTAATTAATAGTAACGTGTTAAATGCATTTAGCACTTCTTTACCTTTTTTACATTTTTAAAACTGATTTCATACTTCATTCTTGTGCTATGATTTCTAACTGTACTAAAGCTTGAAATGCATTAAGAACATCTGGTAGGTGATATAATGTAGATGCAAGAGCCCAGAAGTCAATTTAACAAGTGCTACAGAGATTCAGCTGAAGCTATGTTAAATACTGAGTTAAGCACTGGTTTTTTTCAAGTCTCAGTCACATAGGGCCAAAACTGTGAAGATTTGTTCATGTATACACTGCTATTACAGCTAGAATAAAAAGTCATGTGATAACAGCTTGGAATGGATAAATGTAAATGACCATTTGTCTGCATCTAAAAACACTTACAGTGTAAATAATCAATGTTTGGTTGAAACCGAAATGATTGACAGTTTTTTCCATCACTGTCATGCTGACGAACAACCACTCGTACTGCGTCTGCATCGTTTCCCGAGACCACTCAGTGATCACTGTGTTGTTTTTGTTGTAGAATAACTTCAGTTCTTTATCTGAGGTGGAAAATGAGAACAACTGGGAGTTTTTAAGCAGATCAACAACGTGGGTAATGTATGTGGCATGTACAGTATCTGATGATGAAGTACATGTTCTGGGCTCACCAGAGTACATGATTGACTTGAAGGAGATGTTGCAGCTCTGAATGTCAAATGGGAATTTGTACACATGCATCTTGCAGGTGCTGATCACCACCTTGTCATTCCTATATTCAACCCAACCATGGCTCCTAATGTTGAGATATGGACTTGGACTGGCTTTGTCCTGTTCTGTCCTGTTTGACAGAAAATATGCATATTGCTTTAAAGGGAACTCCGGCTGGAAAGAACAATATATCTTATCAAATAAACAAACAGAACAGATATCGTCTTGCCTAATGCTTTTCCTAGCCTCCCTGCGTTGCCTGCAAACCTCATACAACATATTCTGAAAAGTGTTCCACAGGTTGAAAAAAATGGCAACCACCATAGGTAGAAAAATGATGCAAACAGTAATTAGACGTTTTTCACGTGTCAGTAACCATTACATTAAGTTAAACGGAACAATAACAACATATTAACACAACTTGTGTTGATAGTTGGAGTTCCTTTCAAGCTTAAAGGGAATACCTGTTAAAAAAAGGTGAGAATAACATGCACATCCCAGAAAAAATACTGGGTGCTGGACCAAAAAGGTTATGACAGGTCAAAACCACAAAGCTAAGCATGTTTTGTGCAATAAATAATAGCTTTAAAGTAGAATATACAATTTCAACTCATTTCAATTGTTTCCTTAATTTATATAAAAAAGTTTCTACATCATAGCTTACCATACTAATGTATTACATAAACAATATAGTCTCTGTGCAACATTAGATTGCATTGGATGAAGTATCCAAACAAAAATATCAACTGAACAATTGCTGCCGCTGACTTGCATCACAGATTTATGAAGAATTGTGTCTTCATCAGATAATTAACTGGATATAGTTTTGAGCTGCAAAAGATCAGTCAACACTGCATGGGATTGGGCGAATACATGAACGGAGAATTAACAGACATGACACCCCTTGTAATTGGTGTCATTTTATTCTTGTACGTGGATCTATAAGTGTAAGCAAATGTGCATATACTTAAACTTACATCTCTTCAATGGTCAGATCTGGCATCCACAAAAGTTTTGCAGGCACTAATATATGGTCAAGTTCACAGAAGTCATGTGGATACCACCAAATATGCTCATTATCCCATCTCTACATATGAAAAAAGACCCATCAGTTATGGCAGTACAAGAGTCATGAAAGAGGAATCAACAAAGGTTTTTTTTAAGTGAAAAGATGAAAGGATGTAATATGAAGCAATTCAATTTCAGAGACAAAACTCACCGAATAAATCCAAATGTAAGAAATGAAAGTCTGGTCTGTTTCTCTCTGTAAACAAAGGAAATAGTTTGTGGTGAAAATATTTTCATCTGCACAAATATTAAATTGTAACTAAGAATACACACAGTGCTCTTTTTTCTCTCATCGCATTTAATTTTTAATTACTTTTTTAAACATATACACTGAACATCAAAACTCTGTTTTTGAGATTCAGATAACATATGTACACCATGCTTTCTGAACATAGTTACTGTCTATATATATATTTATAAATACATACAGGGGTGAAAGTTAGCTGGTACTGCGTACCGCTAAGAGATTCAGTGGCAGTACGCAGTACCAGGAAAACGGGAGCACAACTGTTAATTCTCACTGATGACCGCATTCTGGGTCAGATAAATGATCCGCTAGCAATGTGGAGTCTTGAAAGCTACTTTGTCTGTTTAAAAATTCATTTTAACCTTAATATTAAATCAATGATTTGTACTCAATCCGAATGGTTTGAGTGTTTTAGTCCATGCTGGATGGAGCCTTGGCCCGGCATCTCCCTCTCTTGCCCCGCTTCTCTCCCCCTCCCCTCGGAGAGAACCCAGTGGTCTACTCTGTGCCCATCCTTGGAAATGTGAACCACACATTTAATGTCTTTACGTTCGTTGCAAAATGTCCTCATCAGTAGGAGAGTCAAGATGTCCCCATCAGAAGGAAAGTCAGGATTGACACACACCCCTCCTCCTATGCCAATCCTGTTATTGACCAGGTAACTGAAAATCCATTTAAAAATGACTCCATTACCCATGTTATTCCTGTTGTGATCTCTGCCAGACTGCTAAAACAATCACACTGCCATAAGCAGCTAAGAGCAAATCTGTCTAATCTCCATCCTATCTCTATGTCTTACTGCTCTCTCCACCTCCATCATTAGAAAAATGTCTGCTTCCTAACCTCCACTGCACAGTGATACCTCTGATCTTGTGATCTCCCATGACCAGCTGGCTCCTCTCAAAACTCTTGAGTGGGAACTCTGTACTCGACTGTGAGGGAATGGAAAAGTGTGGCCTCCGCCAAATGCCCCCAGTCGAGGCTGCAGTGGCTGCGTTCACCCCAAGACCTCCATGTCAGCGGGTGGGTCTGCTCTACCCTTCAGCCATGACCGTTTTCAGTCCAGCCTGACGGAGAAATCCTACAAGGCGACTGCGCTGACGGTTTGCGCACTCAATGCCTCTTCACTCCTGATGGCGTATCAGGCAGAGCTGGAGGAGGTCATGACCTCCGCTCCCGATGCTGCACAGTGGGAGGAAATGGGTGCCTCCATCTCCGTATGGTGGCGTTGGGCAGAGCTATGGGGCTTATGGTCTTATAGAAGACAGCACGCTGGCTCAACCTCACCACACTCTCGACCAAAGAGAAGGAGGACCTCCTCGACAGCCCCATAACCTCAGAGGGGCTAACAGGACAATGAAGCTTTGAAGCTGTGTCTCCCCAGACGGAGGCCGGTGCCTCCCCCCACAGCACCACCCACAGCGCCAGACCTTTGCCCAGGCTGTGTCGCGCTTGCCCCCGACATTCAAAATCCCCAAGCTGACAAAGACGCAGCCGGTTACCCAGGTTTCTTCAAGAACCCCCGTTGCTAAGGGTCAGTGGCAAAAGATGCCTGAAGGCACTCGCCCCGATCAGCCACCGCCTACCTCCACTCAGGCTGTGAGGAGGAGGAAACGGTTGGCCTGATAGTCAGTCGGGATGGAGAGCGCGTGCTGCACCCTCTCTCCCCATCGGCTCAGCTCCCAGCAGAAACTGGTTTCAACAGAGGGGATCCCTCGGTAGCCTTCAGCCTTGTCTCACAAGCACAATTTGTGTTCGAAATGTATTAAAAGTTCGAAAGTTGTCGCATCCAAGCATTGTGCCAAAGGCGCAGATAAAAATGTTGAAAAACATAAAAACATTATCAGCCCAAAGGGAATTGGTCTCACATTTCCCAAGGGGAGTGAGACCTCTTCCCTCAATGAACGACACTGCGGAGGACCAAAGTGTGCCAAAGATGTGCCTTGTTGCGCAGTGCCACAAGAGAGCGCCACAAGAGAGCGATCCGATTCCACAAATCAAAAACTGGCCTGTCAGCCCCTTGTCAGTGAGACTGGAGAGGTGGAAGCGCTGCACAGACTCAAAGTGGATTCTGAACACAATAAGCAGTGTCCCCTAGCGGAGATAACCCAGCTCCTACGGGAGGACCTGTTGTCTCAAGCACGGGGGGAAATTCTCCCCCCCCATCCGGAGAGGCTGGATCGATGGGCCTGGCCCGTGAGTGGTTCAATTTAAAGTATGTTGGGTTCCCTCAGAATGTCATTGAGATAATCCAAAGTGCAAGAGCTCCTTCCACAAGGTCTTTATATGGATGCAAATGGTCCATCTTTGAAAAATGGTGTTTTGTTCAGCAGGATATACCATTTCAGTGCTCTGTGGCTTTCCTCCAGGGCCTGGTGGACCAAGAGAAAGCTTTCTCTACCGTCAAGGTGTATTTGGCAGCAATCTCAGCTTGGCACGTTGGTTTTGAGGCGAAAACTGTGGGACAGCACCCTTTGGTGGCTTAGTTCATGAAGGGAGCTCATCGTAAGCTGCCTGTCTCAAAGATCTTGGCCCCATCATGGAAACTCTCCTTGGTGTTAGATGCTTTCACCATTCCACCTTTTGAACCACTGGAACGGGTGGATCTGAAGGTGATAACTTTGAAGACAGCACTGTTGTTGGCGCTTGCTTCTGCCAAGCGTGTGGGTGAGACCCATGCGCTCTCAGTACATCCAGCATGCACAAAATTCTCTGCAGGTAATGAGAGGGTGAGCTTGCTCCCAAACCCTGCTTTCTTGCCTCAAGTGCTGGGGTCATGGTCCCCAATGTATTTGGTGTCCTTCGATCTCCCGCCCTTCCTATCTGAGGAGCAGCAGCAGTTACACACGCTTTTCCCAGTGCGAGCTTTGTGTGTTTATATGGAAAGGACCAAAACCTTTAGGAAAAGTGACCAACTTTTTGTGTCATGAGCTTAGACTCACTTGGGGAAGCCGGTGTCTAAACAGTGGTTGTCTCACTAGATTGTTGGCGCTATTTCCTTAGCCTATAGCTCCAAGGGGCTGCAGCCCCCAGAGGGTCTGGGTGTCCACTCCACCAGGGGCCTCTCTACCGCTTGGGCCCTGTTTAGGGGAGTATTCATTCAGGAGATCTGCAATCTCGGCCTCTCCTCAAACTTTTACCCGGTTTTACAGGCCTGACGTCACCCACCACTGGCCCACTCAGTGCTCAGTCTGGCACCGGTCAGACTAGAAGGCGGCAGAGTTCTGAATGTACTGAAGCTTATTGAGGATTTTGTTTGATGAGCCATACAGGATGCTGTTGCAGTAGTCAATTCAAGAGGTGACAAAGGCATGAATAAGGGTTTCAGCGGCAGAAAATGGGAGAGATGGACGTAGACGGGCGATGTTCTTTAGATGAAGGAATGCTGTTTTGGAGATTTGGTTGACGTGTTGCTTAAAGGAGAGGTTATTGTCGAGGATGATACTGAGGTTACGAACATGGGTGGATGAGGGCACAGAGGTGTTGTCAATACTGAGAGAGATGGTATCTGTGGTAAGACCCGAAACAAATGCTATGAAAGAGAACTTTAGGTTACTTGCGTAACCCCGGTTCTCTGAGTAGCATGAGTGAGTGTCTCACCAGACCACCCTCCTTGCTCATTTGTAGCAAGGAAGAGGTGAGCAATTTTTGGATGACTTGCCTGTGGAGTGCCAGCCCCTTAAATAGGGGAGGGTCTCCGCCATCCCTGGCACTGACAGACATGCCCCAGCCAATCATTGCTGGAAGAGTGCAATAAGAGCTTCTGATGAGGTCACGCCCAGTGCGTACCCATAGTGAGACACTCACTCATGCTACTCAGAGAACCGGGGTTACGCAAGTGACCTAAAGTTTTCCAGAACGGGCCCACAGACGTCAAACAATAAATAATACCAACGAAATTCCACACATTCTGTGGTTGGCGGAAACACTCTCAACCTGATTTAGATGTATCAGTTTTCTTCTACAGATTTTTTGAATAAAAATGGAGAGAAACAATACAAAACAGTCTTTATTTGGTCAAAGTAATAATGCAGAGAAAAATACCTTCTTTGTTCAAAAGAAAAGAAATCTACTTTAGGTTTCTATGAAAAATCTTTTAGGTGATGTGTTTTGATGAGGGGTAGTTCCACTGAGTTCCGCTTGTGACCTAGATGATCTGTTCTTAGAGATTTGTACTCTGGATGTTTATCAATGTTTCAATGAAAAGAAATAGTTTAACATATTGTCATGTGTTTTTAATTGCTGCATCCTCCATAGGCCCGCAGGTAGCCGCAGTAAAATATTGAAATGGTTTTCTTTGTTTGGATTTTGACCATTTTAAAATGCCTGAAATGAGAGAGATAAAAGTTTCGGCAATAGTAGGGCTGGGCAATACATAGAGATTTTCAAATATATCCAGACTTTTTCAACACGTGAATGAAGGAATATCGTTTATATCCAGATTGTTTTGCATTAAAAACGTCTTTTCTTTTTGCATTTTGCAGAACAGTATTTTTGCTATGCTCATTGATCATTATTTTCCATTCATTTTGTTATAGGAGCACTTGATTTAATAAACAGCTACTTTAATTTCAGTCAACTGTTTTAATGCACATGTGCTGCTGATCCTTAATAAAAAGCTGCAAATTAGAACTATCACTTTTGTTACTTGACAAAAAAATTATATTAAGATATACATCTTATATCGTGTCTCAAGTAAAAAAAATGTAGAGATTTGCAATTTGGTTCATATTGCCCAATTTCACATCAATACCTGTGTTAATTGATTTCTAACTCGATAGGATTAGTACCTCAGAATCGTTTTGAGGTTTTGGGTTATTTTCTGACAACACTACTACATACTTCTGTCATGAAGCGAGTGAAACTGATAACTTGGCCCTATAGCTGCTCCTCCCCCTCTACCTATGAAGATGGTCCAAAGAGGAAGGGGGAGCTGATTGGTGAGAAACGTGTTGTGGTAACTTGAGATCTTTGCCAGTCACGTTGGCTTGTCATTAAAGTTAGTTTAGGGCCCTACTCTAAAAGCATTTAATTTACTCAGAAGATTTGAAAGTTTTAGATGTATCAGGGATGCTCTTTATTGATTAAAATGTTTCTGATAGGTTTATATCTCTTTTATTTTCACTCTAGTGTTAAGAATAGTGGTTTACATTAAGTCTCCATTACAAGCATGGTTGTCTGCTAATTGCAATGCTGATGGTTAGATCTCTTAATGGGACAGGGTTATTATATAAGACATTAAATCTAAGATTTGTTAAGTGCTCTCTGTAAACCAGATGCAACATAAGCCGCAAATAAGTTGATGCTTTTTTATAATCTTTCTCAGCAGAATATCACTCTTTCCTGCTTTTACTGTAGCTTTCATCCATAATCCCTTTGGTTGAAACACATTAAATAAATCTAATTGCATCTGAGATTCAATTAAAATTCAACAATAGCTTACCGTTATTGCACATTTTATCTAAAGAAAATAGGATTTTAAATCATTCAGTATTTTTGGATTCAGATAACACACTGGAAAATGCCTTCATGGCACCAATTACCATCATATCTCGATAAATTCTTTAATAGTTTGAATCTGGTAATTCAATATGTGTTTTAATTTTTAAAGACACTCAAACAGAGAACAGTCATTAAAAAAAGCTCTTTTGCCACTAAGTGGGGTGTGACCACATGTAACTAGAGCAAAGTCACATGTTTGATCATTAACATTCCCTCTATTGTCTGACCCACAGAAAATACAGGAAGCGGTCTTCAGAAATGGCCATTATAGCAATCTGCATGAGAACATATCTGCCAGTGTTTTGTTGAAGGTACAAGTGCAAAATCAGCAGAGGTGGAAAAAGTACTGAAAAATTGTAATTAAGTAAAAGAATCTTACTTTGCTTAAATTATACTCAAGTAAAAGTAAAAGTACCCATCTAAAAATCTACTTGTGTAAAAGTAAAAAAAAGTACTTGATTTAAAATGTAATCTGAGTAAAATTTACTTAGTTACTTTCACTATTGATATCATGACGGCATATTTTGCTTATTGAGTAGGGCTTTAACTAAACAATGTTTGGGATACACAAAAACAAAAAATGACATAGCGTTACACCGAAGTAGATCAGCAGCGGAGACTGACGATCCGTGACGTAGGGAATAATGCAGTTAAGCCCCCCCCCCCCCCCTCAGTAAATTACTTATTTCAAAAACTACTTACAAAATTACAAATTACTCACAAAAGCTTCTCAGTTACAGTAACTTGAGAGCTTAAGAGAAGAGATATTGAAACATCAACAATTAAATTAAAACAAGTCTTAACAACTCACCACATCTAGGATTGCATAGATCTTCATTTCTAGAAGCACCCATGTAAGATGACGGTGGTGTTGGACCGGCCGACTCAGAGAGTACATGTCATTATTTCCTGTCAGATGCAGGTGTTTTAAAACAGCCTCGAAACCACAGTTCTCTGAAATATTCACTTCATTTGCTGAAATGATATTAAGACATATTTGTATCAGACAGTTTATTCAGAGCAGGATAACAATGAGAAAAATTGTGACTCGAGTGCTGTCAATCACTTCAGAGCACTTTAGTTTGTCTAGACATCTCATATGCATTCATAGCCGTCTATTATTCATTTGGAAAAAAATTGTCAAACAGGTAAGTGCCTGCAGGTAAGTATCGCCGTTTTATTCTTTATTACTGAGCAATCTAAATTACTAACCAACAAGTGTCTGTGGTTACTTCTAGGAATTGTGACTACTGAAAGGCCATTGTGAACAGCAAATCACCCCCCACCCCCCTCCTTTTAAATACATCACACGACTGGAAAACTATCCACAAAATGAATGTCTGAATCCACTTCAGAGGCACAATATTTTACCCTTCTTTCAACACTGGAAGAAAAATGTAGTCATGGAATGAAACATGAAACAATGTGACTACTCAGTAGTTTGTTTCTTACCGCGAATTTCTTCAAAGATTAGAGAAAAATCCTCTGGCTCTGGGTGCTGCATATCAATGGACACTGAGAGGACATTAAAGAACTTTACTTTCATGTGCACATATCTCCTGTTTTATAAAAGGTGTCTCAATATATATGAACTGTTGTGATGTGTGTGCAGGATATAAGACTGCAAGTAAGTCATTTCTCATGGGTACATCTGTAATTTACATGACGGACCTGTTTCTTTTCATAAGTAGTTTCTCAAAACGATTAACTTTTGTCTAAACCTAATGACAAAAAAAATCCCTTTTCTGAAAATAATTTGACACTTCTATTAATGTTTTTATAATTTGATGCTCGTGGAAAAAGAAATATGCAGAGTTTTTGTACCTGGCATTAGTGCCATTGTTAGATTGGGCATCGGTGTATCATCGTGAAACTCTTGTAGCTCTGAATCAGAGGCATTTCCACCTGGAACAAAAGAACAGAACCTTGCATTTCAAGCAGACTTACAACTATGTTTTGCATATTTCTTGATGATGAATTGTTGATGTCTTATGTTTTTAAACAGAGATTTAAGTTATGAAGTTATGAACAATGACAGTATTATGACAATGTATGTGAATCTTCAAAACAAAAGAAATGTATGTATGTTGAAAACAAATACATGAAGTAATTTACTGATTTAAAACTGATTTAATTGAAATTTTCATAAAGCGAACTCACAAACGTTTCATTATTTCCTCAATCTTAAAATGATTGATCATTTTAAACATTCAATCTGCATGTATCATTTCAGAAAAGTGTCCCACCATTTTGCAATAAAATATGACATAAAAACTCAAGTATGAACTTTTAAGCTCTTTATGTTGCACTGCTTGTCTAATGATTAGATCGTTCCTGTGGTTTGACTCGGTTTTTCTACACGTACTTCTATTTGTGCCACTCAGCGAATGCAGCAACGCTCATCACTTTGTTTATTAGATTATCTTTAACACTATACATTTCCATGGTTTATTACCACGATGCTGTTACAGCCCTGAAAATAAATCATTTGTATCCCAGAGGAGAACTGGGAGAACTGCACAGGGAGAGATATTATAATACGTATGTTTTGTTGCTGGTTTATAAAGCTCTGAATGGTTTAGGACCAAAATACATCAGTGACCTTTTGACCCAAGCAGCAGACCCCTCAGATCATCTGGATCTGGTCTCTTATCAGTTCCTAGAGTCAGAACCAGGCATGAAGAAGCTGCATTCAGCTTCTATGCTCCACATGTCTGGAACAAACTCCCAGAAAGTCTCAGATCAGTTTATTTACCTCCAGGTTAAAGACCCTCCTGTTCTCTGCTGCATTTATATCGTTTTTATCTGAATTTGTACTGTTTCTTTTTAAGCTTGAATTTTAAACTTGATCTTGTTTTTAATCTGTTGTCCTTTCATGATCTTGATTTTAGATCATCATCATTATGTATTATTTATTTTTCATCTTCTGTTTTAATGTACTTTTCTGCAATGTAAAGCACTTTGAATCGTCCTGTACATGAAACGTGCTCTATAAATTAATTTGCCTTGCCAACTTTTCTTTTTTTTACAGTACAATAAGAACTAACAATTAAATTAGATTGAATTTTCTAAAAGTATTGAATTCAGACATTCTGATTTGATTTAATCAAATATAATTCATGTAAAATCGAGGTTTTGACTCTTAATAGAAATATTTTGATGATAATTGATGGATACCATCCAAAAGTCTCTCTGTTTATGTCTGCAGCCAAATGTGAATAAAGCAGTTTCTACTTTTGCCACTTTAGTCTTTAGGTTGCATTACAAACAAAACTGAATTTCAAAACTATGAAATTCAATTTAGTCCATCAGAATAAATATATAAAAGTAAAATAAAATAGTTGTGACGCTTATTTGAACACGAAAGTGTCAGAAATGAGCATGTAATAATTCAATATCAGCACATTGAGTCTATCTGCATGCATTATACAGAACAATCTTAGCTTACCTGTGAAGAGGAGCAGAGAAAAGAAAGCAACAAGCATTGTTGGAGGTCAGTGAGAGTCTCTGTCAACTCTCTTCTCTGTGCAGTTGTTTCCTGTTGTCACTGCAGGACCTATCTCAGAGGGGGTGGGCAGAACAAATGTGACAACTTCATTATCTTACTTTTTTTTTTTTTTTAGCTCAACCTGGTTTTATGAATAATCATTTTTTCCTACCAAAGAAACTGCAGGAGCTAATCTTTTCACATGATAAGTCAACTGGCAGACTTTTAAAAGCTATTCAGGCAAATTAAGAGGAATTTGATGTATTTGGTGCTCTGCTTCAGGAGTGTTTCCAGTCATCCGTCCTAAGCCATTGGAAGAAGAAAGTAAATTCTAATAATTGATTAACTCTTTTTTGTTAAGGTTTCCTGGTAAAACTAATAAAGAATTTAAAAAACAAACATGTTGAATACATCAGATATCTCCAAATAGAAACAGTGAAGCAGCAATTATATATAGCATTTCATAAGCTAAACATACAGCTTTATATAACTAACTTAACTGCAAGAATCAGCATAAATGCTTGCTACAATGCTGGACAAGACAGGTGTTAAAAAATAAATAAATAAAAAGAATCTACATAAATGCTTTAAGCCAGTGCACAATTAAAAATCTTGTCTTGCATGGAAAATCCATATTAATTCACCACTACAAATCATATTATTATATTAGATTTGTACAAACACAAGACTAGTGTTCATACTGTGCATGGACTGTATTTAACTGTGACATGACATAAAACTGCTATTCAGTCATTGCAATAAAAAAGGAAGTCCTAAATGAGCCATACACTGCCTCATTAGCTTCACTAAAACCAGGATGTGGGAAAACAAAGCTTTTAGAGGAGGACACCGTCATTTTCCAGCAGGACGAGATGTCAGAAGTAAAACCACCATTAGGTACAAATGACACTAACTGGGCTCCATCAGAACAAAGAGAAGTAGTTAGGGGCAGCCCTATGTGAAAGTTGCTCATTGTTTATATGGAAATGGGTTTTTCATCAAGGATATTGCTAATTATCTTCTTTCAACAGGACTCATAATTTGCAAGTTTGATGTAAACTGCATCTAAGTTGATTCTTGGTTCATAGCCAGATGTAGTCCATCACTTCACTGGTGTGAGCAGCCGTATGTGGTCTATCATGTCAGGCTTTGGAAAGGACTAAAACATATCACCTTCCCTACAGTATCCTATATGTCCTGTAATACAAGGAAAGTCCAAGTACATATAGTAGAACGAATTGGTGAGTTCTGCTTGAAAAGGTGGCTAGAGGAGACAGTGTAACCTGCTTTTTGTCCTCAGAGGAATTTTCTTGATTATCTTCAAAAAAGATAAATGATAGCAGACATTTAAAGGTGAGTGGTGCTTTCCAGCACCATTTAACCATTTGGCAAAGTCCAGAAAAGCCTAGAATTACATAATTAAACCACATAGATACCAATTAAAGATCTCACAGTTCCAAATATTCCCAGCAGATCACTTTGCTCTCAGACTGCAGGTCTACTTGTGGTTCCCAGAGTCTCAAAGAGTCGACTGGGAGGCAGAGCCTTCAGCTATCAGGCCCCTCTCTTATGGAACCAGCTCCCAGCTTTGGTTCAGGA
>JAOXYM010000023.1:6738586-6753634 GCA_028567055.1 Leptatherina wallacei
ACTAATTTTAAGATATTTTTGGGTTGAATGAGTTTAGATAATTTTACTAGTTTTAAGAAGTCTTGGTAAGCCAAATTGTCTTGTTCTGTTGGCAGATAATTTTTCTTAATTTAAGCAACATTTACCTAGTTTTTATACTTTTTTTTTCTTGTTTTTTAAAGCTGAGTTTTTGTAGTGTATGCTTCATGTCTTTGTGTGCTGCAAGCTTACATCTCATAGATGAAGAGGTCCGGTCTCCAGATCAGGTCTTTTGGAATTGAAACCATCCTGATTCCACAAAACTGAGCCGGGTCCCATGAGATCCGTTCATCTTTCCACTGCTGCAGTAAAAAAAGGGGGGGGGGAATGATATACCGTATATACATGCATATATATTTAAAAGAAAAAAGAAAAGTTATTAAAACTGTCTTAGTCAACTCACCACTGAGGCCCAGATAAAAGGAACAAAAGTTTGTGTTTTCTCAACCTAAGAATTAAGTTAAGGCATAAACTACTTTCAGTCATTTATTTGATGAATTAAACACCTACACAGTGATGCAGTACCTACCACAGCCAGGATAGCATAAAGGATGATATCCAACTTTACCACCGTGGTGTGTGTGTGGTCCAGAACGGGTCGGGTCAGTTTAAACACACTGTTATCTGCAGTCAGGTTCAGGTAATCCAAAACATCCTGGTAACTGCACACTTTACAGGACACCCCATCTACAGATAAAAGGCAAATGTTTGGTCATGCCAATGTTAATTGTTGTTTGATTTTTAAGATTATATAGCCACATTGTTTACTGTACTTCTGCTTTTTAATTGGTTTATGCTGTTTAAATATAATTGTTTGGATAAATGTTATACTTGCTGGGATAGGCTCCAGCCCACCCGTGACCCTGCATGGATTAAGCGGTACAGAAAATGGATGGATGGATGGATGGATAAATGTTATACATACAAGGTCATCAAACATGATTTAGATATGCTTTGTTTGATTGTGATGAACTAACTACAACCCCATTTCCAAAGTGTAAAAAAAAAAAACATAATGCAATGTTTTACAAATGATTTTCTACTTTGAAAACATTTTAGTGCTCCTAAGATAAGAATACTTCTGGGTTTTAAGCTAATTTAGAATAATGCCATCCCTTCTCTATTTTGAGTTTTGTTTTTAAGCAGCAACTTCTAAAACATTCCCAGCAAAAATGTTGTAGCTTGAGAGGCTCATTAACTTGGCATTTTTTCTCACTCTACATTAATAAAGTAAGAAGTAACAAATCCTCAAAGTAATTAAGATAGAAAAAAGAAGAAAAACTTTTCTAATCTAACATTTAAAAAAGCAAAACAGCGAAACAGAAATCTAACTTTTTAAAAACGTACCTGTTAGGATGACCAGGAGGAGAAAAGCAGCGCACATCATTTCTGCAGCGGCCTGTGTGTGTGTGTGTGTGTGTGTGTGTGTGTGTGTGTGTGTCGCAGCTGTATGAGCTGCTGTCCCTGGACCTTAAGTGAGGAGGGTTGGGCACGATGAATGAGCTCACTGGCCGACTGAAATAAGAAATCCCTCCCATGTTGTCATCAATGACCGATGCCGTATTTGGCTGATAAAAGAAGGGGTGTACAATATTTGGTGTATATATCAGGCTTTGCTTTGATTCTCATGAAAGGTGCAATCAGGTTTAATAGTTTTAAGAGGATAATAAAAAAAATAATCAAATGAAATAAAAGGCAGGTGGAGGGCATTTATCTGTTTGGATTCAGAAATGATGTGATTGTAAGACTTGCTGCCACTGGTAAGAGAAACATTGCTGATTTAATCCTCTGGATGTAACCAGTGCACACTGAGGACACACGTAATACGATTTTTAAAAAAAAAGCCGACAGCATGACAAGGTCAAATTTAATTAGAGCAAAACTTGATCAGCAAGACAATTTGGTAATGACATTATGAACACTGGCTCCATTTAAACTCAATTCTTCTAATGTTGGTCTCCTGCCAGTCTCACAGTGGGCAGCTGTGCATTAAACCCTATTTGTTGTTTGGGAGGGAAAAAAAACTCTCTTAGTACACTAAAGGCTTTTAGAGATTGTAGTTTTGATACATGAAGAGTCATTGAACATTGAACAATTTTTGGCAGGGAAGAGCTGCGTTTGTGTTTCTTCATTTACTTTTGTTGTAATAAGTACTTTTTAGATTATCTTCTAAAATTTATTTAAATGCTGAATGTTTTAATCATGAAATGACAGAGTGAGAAAAATGAGTCCAGATTCTTAACTAATGATGATTTTAGTTGATCAACTAATATTGTACAAAAAATTATTTCAATAACTTTTTAGCACCCTGTCATGTTATTCAACTACAGCACATATCTGCAGAGTATATCGTTTTTTTTCATTTACTGCTTTCTTATATTGAACCAATTCTGAATATTTTTCTCCCTTTTAACAATTTAGACCAAAAAGCATGAAAAACATGAAATGTCCTTAAGGTGGGTGCTGTTCTTGCATATCATTGTGAAAGAAGGTAAATCATTTTAGTCAATCTAAAGTGTCTCTACCCCTTCATTAGCAATGCAAGTTCAATGTTCGCTCTCTTTTAGGTATTGTTTTAGGTTTTATGTCAGGCCTGCATTGTATCTTGAGGAAAATATGTGTCTGTGCACCTAAAAAGGAGCAGCTAAAAGCAGTGTGATGAGAAACAGCAAAGTTGTGGCTGCAAACATAACAATGAGCTGAAAAACACAGCAGTCATAAAAGCATGTCCAAAAGAAAAACATTAGCACTTCTAAATTAGTTTAATGTTTTCTTTTTGGCTTTCCTTTTCCATTTTCTTAGAAGATTAAAACAAGTCGGGTAGTTTATGTAAGATTATGGGGAGACAACAGCAACCCGAGACAAGTGACAAATTAAAGGAGAAACATATCTAAACAGTGAGGGGATCTATACGGGTTGTGGTGGACATTTTGTTGGATTGCGTTTCTTTGGAAGACCAACATAGTAGACAGCAGTACCAGTCAAACATTAAATAAGGACATAACTTTTGGGGTTTATCCCTCAAGATGATCAAACCACATGTTATAGAATCAATACAAAGGTAAAGTGAAGAGGTTCAGGTTTAGTTTGTTGGCCCAACATCATGCCGAGTCATTTTATCTCTGTCACTTGTATGTTTATATCCTGCAGAGTTCCTGTTTAGAAATAAAGTTCAGTTACTAATAACTCTGCAACGTTGTTGTGTGGGAATGGGATTTTTGGTCCTGGGAAGCATTCGTGGCTGGGGGAAAAAAAAAAAAACCTACAAGTTTGAAAAACTATGTGTACATGAGCAAGGAGAGCTTCAGTGACCAAGTTAGGAAACATTTCAGAGAAGCGTTTCATGCTCATGGACATAATACCAAAACATAGCTAAAGATTGAGTAATGAATCGCTCTCTCTTTTAAAATCAACAGGAAATCACTCGGTGGCTGTTTAGTTGCAAAAAACTTTATTGTCTGTTTTACGTCTTTGACATTTTCCCGCTAAAAAAGGGGTCTTGCGGATACTTTTGATAGTGTACTGCGACCGGTGCCAAAGGATGGTCCAGTCTGCACATTCGGACTGTGATCACATGATTGATTGCAGCCTGGCTATAGTAGTGCAGTAGTGTTGACCTTAACAGTTCGGCCAATGAGATAGGGCGCTGACAACTGAAATATAACACTACGGAAGGATATGGCACCGCTTTGTGTTTCTGCAGTGATCCATAATCAAGTCTACAGGAGGGTGCAGGCTGACCTAGACTAACATGCTGACTTCATTATCACCTCATGCACTGCAAAGTGTGTCGTCTAGGAATCAGCTAATAGTGCATTGAATGTAGATATTGTCCCTTTTCCGTTATTAGTTATGGGGATTGCAAGAGTGTAAACCTTTACAAAATGTTCACATATTTTTCGTCCACATTCTAATAAACAACACAGTGTTCTGCAACAAATTAAAAACACATAACGGAGAGCTTCAACAACGGGTGAAATATACATCAAAGTTATACAAAACAAAAACAACTAAAAGCTTCACAAACAAGAGGAACGAAGCGTGTTGGGATGATTAGAAAGGGAGAATATACGGATGAACTGTATGAGGCTCTTCCCACAATAAATCCCTTTACAATGGCAACATTAAAATACGAAACAATAAACACACTGAAAGGTCTGAATTTGGATATAACAGGCCAGTGCAAACACAGTTTTCTCATTGTTTTAACTGTAAATTAGCGTCCTGGTGCAGGAGAAAAAGATGGAGATGGGATTTTTATTGCTTGGTCGTACATTTTGATTTCCAGTTACACTACAGTAATACTGACATGCTAAGATGGAGGGATGGCAAAGGAGGGTGTGGGTCAAAGTTTGTGCTCGATTCCAGTTTAGGTGACGTTTAAGATGTCACGTACATTCCCATTCTTTAAGATCCATGTTGTTCATCCTACATTCTACGTGGCGCCCCCCTCCCCCGCCCCATCAGTTCATTTCAGGCCGTTTCTTGGCTCATTCCCCACCTTCACAAGTCTGACTGCATGGGTTGCTGTGTTCCAAAAGTGTGGCAGGAATGAGACGAAACCTGAAAAGCTGCATGCGAAGTTGAGACGGGAGCTCCCTGATCCGAAGAGAGGGGGTCAGCATGTTTTTTTTTCTTCAGGAAGGTAAGGTAGTCCGGTGAGAGCTGACATTTAGCGTCAAAATGTCCGACCACTCATTCAGCATACAGTTTATATCACAGAAGAAGTTAGTAGTAATAAATCCGATTGCCGATCACAGTAGCCCCTGACTGTTTGCCTGGTAATATAATAAGAAGGGAGGCAAAAAAAAAGAGAGAGAGAGAGGAGGAGCAGCATGTATTTTTCTAAAGATAATGTCACAATACACAGCTCTCATTAAACCTACAGGTAATAAATAATAATGTAGCAGTAGGCAGATCATTCCTACAACAAGTAAGGTCACAGACAAGAAAATGTGAGATAAAAGTGCACCGATCATGGAGAGGTGATTCCTCCTTCTTCATCTTTTCACTCTTGCAGGGTTTCAGTGGCAGCAACTACAGTAAATCCAGGAAATGTTGAGACGGATGGGGGATGTGTTTCCCTGCTCAGCGAGGACAGTGTCCAGTGTTGCAGCACTATGGCAGGGTAAGAAAAGCTGACTCTGGACGGGTATGTTTTGTTTGTTTGTGTACGGCTTTTACACAATGAGTGGTCCGCGGCGGGGATGTTTAGGACTTTGGCCATCCCTGTTCTCAGCCCCCTGCATCTCCAGGTTGATATTGCTGGTGGAGGTGCGGTGGGGGAGGGGCTCCAGAACAGGCCTGTAGCCCCCGAGGTACATGAGATCTGAAAGAGAGAAGACCACAAAGAGAAGACAGTGTGTTGTAAAATCAGAAAATAAGAGTTGACACAGTTAATTGATTCATCCATTCGTTTTCTGACTGACACTTTTAACATCTTAATTAATAATTGTTCACTTGCCTCGGTTATGCTGACATATGCTGCATAACAGGAAATATCACTTTCGAATTTTACAAACCTGCCGTTTCCTGACATTTGAATCAAACAGTGAATCATTTAACAAAAAAAAAACAGTTTGCTGATAAAAAAAAAGTAATGAACAGTCGTAAACTTAACATCTAAAAGTGTGATGCTCAGAAAGACAACTTAGCCTGTCTAGAATTTATTTTCTTTCAAGCCGAAAAGCTTAGACTGAGATTGTCCTGATTAATGTCTGGCTGTTAAAGCCTGCAAGCTATCAATGCACAGGATTTTATCTTGGAGTTTGGCACATCTTTATAACCAGAACACTCAGGATTACGAAATTTGAGCAGGAGGAATTTATGTCGCGTAATTTGATATGTTGATATGTCTACATGTTGGCAGATCTCATTTGCAGGTTTCTTTTGTCAAATGTAGATGTGGTGATGAACAAAGTATCTATTTCCATCACAGCGAGCTTTGCAACCCAAGGGCCAGACGGCCAATGATTCAACATTGGCTTTTGACAACATGCTTTATAGACATTTTCTATACATGTTTTTATGTTGTCATGTCCAAAATACAGGTAGTTTTGCAATGAGAAACATTTGTAGTCTTTCATAAAGTGATGAACCTCTACACATCTTTAAGTTCAAGTGACCTGTATCTTGTCTGAGTTTTCATTTGCTGTGAGATTGTTCAGTCATTCTTTCATTTTATGGCCCTGCTTTTTTTTTTTTTTTTTTTTTAAAGGTTTTTGTTGACTTCAAATTTAAAATTAAGACTTAATTTCTTAAAACCAAAAACAGTTTTAAGTTTCCATGCTGATGTCTTACTATTTGGAAATGGGCTTGTATTTAAGCCACTTTGCCGCAAGTATTTATAAATAATTATCCATGCTTCACGGTAGTTCTTATATTGTGAACAATAAATCACAACGAGCTGGATTAACTGCGCTATAACTTGAAAGCATGACAAATACCCAGGTAGACTCTGACCTGAATCTGAAAGGAACCAAATACTGTAGATTTAAATTTTCTTTTTCCCTAAAATACATTTTTAAAAAGTGTTTAAACTGGAACATATTGTATAAATATACAGTATGAAGCCTACGATTTATCATCCTTGTGTCTGTTCTTCCATCTAACCATAACTCCATACCTAGTCCTCAATGTGCACTGGGCACGACTCCTCATCTGTCCATCCGAAAGAAAGCAAAAGAGGGAAAAAAGATGGAGGAGGAGACAGAGAAAGAAGAAAAAGGCGGGAAGGGAAATGTCCGGGAAAAGACAGAAGAGGATGTGAAGAATGGTGGAAGGGGTCAGAAAGAAGAGAAACAGAGAGATAACAGAACTTTTACGAAACATGTCACAACATCCACCATAAAACTCCAACCAGGTCAAATGTGGCTTCGAGGGAATGAGTGGAATCAAGGTTTAAGAGTGAAGGAGGAAGGAGGAAAAGAGCTACATGAATGATCAAGAGCTGAAGGTTGGGAAGGACCAAAATGACTCAACTTTGACAAGCACAGTATCATTCCACACTGAATGTGAACTTGTGTTTTATTGCAGAAAATGATCTGTAACAGTTTGTCAAAATATGTCAGAAGACAATAAAATAACATCCAAATTGATTTAGTGCCATCTCATTTCTGCTGTTTTACATCTCATCTATTTTTGGGTTAATTGTTTTACTTTTACAACAGACATGAGGGGAAAAAAGAACAAAATCAACCAGGACTCCAGTCGAGAACCCTCAGCTCTCATCAAAGTGACATATTGAGTTCAGTGAAGCAGAGAGGTGGATCGGTGGAGGACTGGGGGGGGGGGGGAGGATTGAGGGTGACAAAATGAGGTGCAGATGTTTGGCAAAGCTGCTTGAAGCTGGCAGACACTGAACATGAACTTCAATACTTGGGAAAGACGGAATAGTTTCGGTCTCACACCCTCACAAAGACAATAAAACAAGCATGCAGAGGACACTCATCAGACATACAATGAGAGGCATTCATGCACACATACAACTACACCAGGGCTTCAGCTAAAGGGAAGAGGAAGGAGAGTGCACAGCTAATCAATATAAAGTAAATAAATAAAGCTGTGAAGTACCACAACACCAAAGGATAGGGATGAAGAGAAGAAGGAAGGCTCCAGATCTCCATGCTGGGCAAAGATGCTGCAAATAATCTTCAGATCACTAACTGTTTACCGCTTTTCCTTTTCTCTGTTGTGCTTAGATTTACATTAGCATGTTAGCACATGACGCTAACGAGTCAGTACCCCTTTAATCCTTTGACTCATGCACTCCTCACTTTTCCTCTCCTCTATCCTCAGCTCTCATCGGTCCATGTTCGACAGGTTGCCACTCACCGGCGAATCGGCTGTCGGGAGCCTGCTCATTATCCAACCCCAAAGAGGGCGTGTCGCAGTGGGCGACGCCCTGATTGTTATTGGCCAACTCTGGACACCTGCTCCGCCCACCTGCAAGCGAGGGCAAAGGTCAAACAAGAGCAGCCAGGCACAGCGGAGGGAGGGGGGGTGTGGGTAGGGGTGACACAGGCAAGGTGAGGAGGAGGAGGAAGGGTGAGGGGCGGCCATGCTAGAGCAGCAATGACAAAATAGTTTGACATTCGATCAGTCTTCTGAAACATCAGGTGTAAAGGGAGTCTGATGATCAGTGATGTTTCTAAAAGTCCTTTTAGAAAACATTCAGCAAAATGACCAGAGTGTGAACTGGTTTGAAACATTAAAAATGTTTTCATTTGGCCTCTAGCTTCATAAACAAAATATATAACACTGTACTCCATAAATTTTTTTCCACTGGGGATCACACCCACAGACACAGAATGTTGAAAATTGTGGAAATCAGGATTTTACAGAACAGAAAAGAAAAACATAATTGTTACTGAGCTAATTTATCAGGCTACTTCCTTATAATGTATAATCCATACAGCAGGGGTGGTCTGATTTTGTCTAGAAACTCAAATGCACCAACATAGAGGGATGTGTTGTTGTTTAAAGCTGCAGCATGTAAAATTAAAGAAACATCTTCGAGGAAAAAATGTATTCGATTATTTTATTTTGAATAAACCATATTTTACATACTGCTCAATGGCCATATCAGCACCATAAAAGGCTCGTAGAAGACTACTACTCAGAAGGCAATGAAGAAAACAAATTAGTGGTTGTAGATGCTGTTTTATGACAAGTTTGAGGGCACACATTTGAGAAATATAGGATCATCCTTAATACGTGATTCAAGAACAAGCAAAAACCAATAGAGAGAAAGCAGATTCAGTATCGATGTAGGAAGGAGAATAAACATTTGTTTGGCTTTACTAATATGTAAGTAACTGATTAAGAACAAAAAATGTGAATAGTGATGCAAAATTGGCTTTTAGCGAACTGATACAGATGCAGTTTGTTTCCAGATAATGTGTGGATGGCATTCGAAATGGTTGCCATCTTCAAAGTGACTGCTAGAGGGCAGTAATTGTTAGACACTGTGTGAGAATCACTGTGATATTTTCCCTGTAAAGCACCAACTTTGTCAGGAAAATTATTAAACAAAGTAAATGTGGTACATTTGTGAATAACAGAAGGTTCTGTATATATAAAACTTTATCATTACCATGTAAGACTGAGACTAAGGCAGATAATGTTGGTCAGCTGTCAAAACTGGTGCCATTCACCTGTGTAATAATCATCACAGTGATCTGTCCTAAGATGGGTAATTATATATGCAGAACGTGGTGTTATATGACATATTTTATCAGTGTAATGAATCACCTTGTACTGCAAGGTAAAACACTAGATGAATGCCTCACGTCTGCAGTGACCCTGCTTCTATAAGTGTTTGACTGTGTGTGTGACAAAGATGAGTGAATGATTGGCAGCTCGGCACAGAAACACACACAGGGCACATTCAGAAGCTTTCTGGCAGCATTGGTGTAGATGCACACACACGCGTGTGCATGCACACATACAGCCCAGTGTGTGCGATCAGTCAGAGTCTGTCAGGCAGCACAGGTCCGCTCATCTCCTAAAGAACTGGAAGGTCATTCAAAAACTCCCAAGTGTTTCAGGCTGGCCCGAGGTGTCACGAACAGACAACCACACACACACACAAACACACGCATGATCCACATAGGAACTTGTTTACATGTAAACATTTCAAACTGTGGAGTTGAAAGAGGACCTTGTTGTGTCTGCTTCAAGCCTTGCAGGTCACAGACTCACACTTGCATACTACACTGTCTTACCCACAACATCACTCTCACTTTCACACACACTTGGGGACACAAACGGCATTCAGAAGCAGTGCAGATGTGGCATGTGGAAGATTCGCATTGCAACAGATAAAACAGCAGATGAAGCGCTTTGAGGGCAAAACCATGTGAATGACACACTTCATCCACATGCAGCGGATGCACAAGAAAACGTTGTACGCATAAACCTTTGCATATATGTGAAAACCATGCAAATGCAGGTCGTTAGCCTGGTGTGGCGCTAATGACACAAGATGCTTATAGGTGCTCATGTCTTTCTACGAGTGAAAGGATGTGCTAATCAGAGTATTTCTTTTAAATAACCATTCATGAAATTCTGAATGAAGACAGACTGCCTTTAAGTTAAGAGAAGAAAATTGATTTTCACTCCACTCAAACTTTTTTTTCTAGCATGATTCATCAGCTCAGGGGCTGGAATCTCTGCTGGATGCTGGATTGATCAGTTTGAGACCTTTTCCAAAGCAGACACTGACTGGAAACATGAGCTTTGTAGTAAACTTGAACTAACTCAAGAGATTATGCTGGACATAGATATAAAGAAGGAGGTATGGATTTAATGGATAATTGTATCACATCAAATACTCTGATCAGAGCATCCCTTGTGAAGAGAATTTGCTCTTTAATCATTTCTACCCACACAGTAAAACAGACCACATTCTGCATGATAAGCCATTCACTGCAACTCGTACACTGCATGTTGGGGTGGTTTCAGCCAACGCTACAGTACATGCATTTTAAAAAAGGACTGCCCCATCTAGTGGACAGTATCTGACTTTATTTGAAAAGCTTTTTTTTTTTCTTGGTTTTTTTTCTTGTAGTCATTTGTTTTGTTTTTTCAAATCAGCCATGAGTCAAAGAGATTTACAGACACTGCAGCCTGTCAGTCCATATTAATTCATATTTCATAAAAGGATAAATCCCTTTGCTCATGATCTGAGAGTAACAGATGCAAAGGGAGGTGAAAGGTCTGACGTGAAAGTTGATAGATGATCATTAGTTACCTTTCCCGTTAGATGGGGAGGAGCAGTCTTCTTCAGTGACATCATTCCCCTGAAACAAAGAAAGAAAAAAAGCTGCATAAAATCTAATACTTGAAATAAGCATTAATTATTTCACGTGCTCATGTGTGTTACATTCACCTCTGAGTCCTGCTCCTCTACAGCTACTGAGTAGTTTTGTTCATTTGACTCCTTGGGAATCTCCTGAGAGAAAAAAGATCCAGTGGGAGACATTTTTTATGATAAGACGAAATCATATTATAGCCATTATTCCTTCCTCCATCCTTACCCCATCCTGCTGTGAAGGTCCTCGGCTCTCCATGGGAGCATCTTGGTTTTCCTCGCCCTCTACATCTCCCCCATCATCTCCCCCTGGCTCACCTTCGGCCCCGGCCAAATAAGACCCTGACATGGAGGACATGGTGTCAGCGCTGATGTGGGAGTGCTGCGAGTGGGATGAAGCCATGGACATCACTGACTGGGCCAGGCTGCTGCTCACAGGGTCTGGCAGACACACGGAGACAAATGTCACAATCTATCTCGGGCTTTGGATGAGTTTGCCAGGCGAAGTTTTCACCAGACTGGAGAATAAAGATCCCTTCTACTTAGAAACTAAATAAAACCAAAATCCTTAATTGTAAAAATAATTGCAAGAGAAGGGCATAAAGCCTTTAGTTCTGGCTGGATTAACAGCACTCTTCCACTTCCCAGGCTGAAAACCCCTCTAGCTTATTTCCCATAAAATCTGATCCAGTGGCACTAACATAAGATGCAGAGGTGGCTCATACTGCTCATTCATTTACGTTGAAGCTGTCCGGGGAGTGAAGCTCTTTGAAATAAACTTTCAAGACAAAATTTCAGAGGTACCGGACACTATTTGGGGGGGGGGGGGATGCTTTTCTTGACTGGACACTGTAGAGTACTCTCACACCTTCTGTTCATTCAGCTGAAACAACAACAAGAAATAAGCCTCTTGTGATCTGTGTTAAAGTTTAAAGAAATAAGAAGAACATTGACCTGCCATGAGGAAATTGCATGTCACAGATAAAGGGAAAAGAAAACACTGCACACAAAATGCTTTACCACCTGTTTTAAACTCTTATCTCAGTCACATCCTGAGGGGAAGACAATATAGGATGTTGCAATACTCTATATATTCTATACAAGCAAATACAACTTTATGATTTTATATCTTGAAAGGTGCTATATAAATAAAGCGTTTCTCAAGAGCCAACAATGCATAAATATTTATAATTACTTAAGTTATTTTCTTTCATTGTACTAGTTTTCCACATTAAACTGTGCCTTCTTCCAGTGTTGCTGTTTTTATTTAGTTGTCACACCTGCTAAGTGACTCCAGGTGAAATTTGAACATGAGGCACATTTATAGAAGTTTTTATTATATTGTTCCTGTAATTTTAGACCACATAAATGAAAGCAATAAAAACATTGTGATACATACCACAAAGTTGTCGCAATGATAAGAAACAATAGTTGTTGTTGGGGTGAACGTATGAGTTGGACCAAGAGCTAAAAGACTGTTCAACTTTAAACTAAATTTACACAAATGTTCAAGGAAAACATTGTAAAATCCTATGTTTGGATCTAATGCTAATTATAGCTAACTATAGAACGGCATTGACAGTGAAAATATAGATCTTTTGCACCCTGTGGATTGTGATTTGTGTATTGTGTTAAATATTGTGAAATGTGTATTGCACATAAGTAGTGCTAGTATTATAAGAGATGATTGACAGCATTGGCAACTTTTCTAATGTTGTTAAAACATTTTTGGCACTGGGGGTGGGCGAAATAAGCTTAGGATTCTGCCTATACCTTTTCAGACATTTTAAGTATGTATTTTTGTTTTCCAATATCCAGGATGTCTGAATAAATTTAAATAAACTGAAACTGAACTGAATAAATCTTTATGTCTTTTCTAGATATGCACATGGTTGAAAAGAGGCAACCAAATCTGAAAAATGGATTCACACACACGTTCAATCCCACAGGAGTTTCAAGGTGAGCATCCAAGATAAGTTCAAGCATTTCAGCATCTCATCAAATGTAAAATATGTGGAGCCGTAAAACAAATCCATAATACGACTCGTAAAATTGTATAGCAAACACTTGGTTTAAAGTTCCAGTAGGGTTGGGTTTAGGTAATGTTTGGTCTGGGTGTACCTTCAGGAGAGGTGATGGTGGAGGAGAGTGGGGTGCCTGCGCAGGATGATTGGTCGATGGCTCCAGACGAGGAGAGAGTCAGGTTTTCACTGTCTGGAGTCACCCCGCACTGTAAAACACAAAGAGCAGCAGTGAGCTCATTTACTCAAATGCACACACAAAAAAAAAATCCACACAGTCCCACAGCAGCAGGAGATATCTGACACTATGATTATGCTGTTTCTTTTTGTATATATTTCGCACACCTCCTGTTGGTCCACTACTAGTTTGTGGCGAGAGGCATCTGATTCACTGCAGGACTTCTCATCTTCCTCCTCGGGAAGCACAGAGGAATTCTGGGAAAGTGACCTAAATAATGAAATAGACTTGGCGTCGGTCAAAAATAACACAAGAGGGTTTCAGGCATCAGTTTGCAAAAGATACTGAAATAACACAGACAAATTATGGGGTTATAAGAATGGAAGGAATTTAAAAGGAAAAAGAAAGTGTAAATACAGTACATGCAAAGACCCATCTGTGAGGATCCGATGCAATAAAAAAGCAACACTTCTTCCAAAGACAAAAGTACAATCTGTATTTACTGGTTTGGATTTCTACATTTGTGTTATTATCTTGCTGCTGGCTTGAAGTGAGTGTGACTACATAGTAAAAAGAAAACTAAGTTGAAGTTACAACTGAACCAGAATCTGATGAAAGCATTGGATTTCAGCTGTTCTCTCTTGTTTTGATCTTTTTTTAATGTTTTTCATGAAAATAATGAAGCAAAAAAGTTGCATTAACTGCATCTTTTCTGAAACATTTGATTCTGGATGCCACAGGTTTGAATTAAATACACAAGCACTCACTTTGAACCGCTCTTCTTCAGCTTAAGTCCCTGACTGGAGTTGGAGTGGTCAAGAGGGGAGAGGGAGCGGGCTGGCGCTGCGTGAGGCTCACTGCTGTATGGCGGCAGAGCTCCAGAGACGTGGCTGGGACCAGAGTGGAGAGGGGGAGGAGTCACAGAAGTTGTGTTTAGGGGCCCGTTCAGAGCCTCCAGGAGAGACACAGCCTCATAACCTGGAGGGATGTGCTCTGAGGCCTGCAATGACAAGAGGACGAGAGGAACGTTAGTTTACTGTGACTGTGAATAATCCTCGTCTTATATTCAGATGATTTATCTGCATCAGTTGTGCCTCACCGAATGTTCCTCTGAGTCAGAAGTCTGAGAAGTGATGACAGGATTAAAGCTGGTTGGCGACAGGGGGCTGAGTTTCTTCCTCATTGCTCGGATCTGCAGCAAAGCTCTGAATGCTTTAAGGAAAACATTGGAGCATACAGTTATTCAAATAAAGCCAAAATGTAATCGTTTCTACAATTACATTTTAATTTAGGAGATATTTTACAAGGAAACAGTAGTTTTTTTAAATTGCAATAAAATTGTACACATTTGGAGAATATTGTAAGTCTATTTTAGGAAATTAACTTTAAGTTCACATGTTAACAAATGCAAGTGTTTATTTTGGGCCTGTAGAAATTCCGTATACATGTTAAACATGTGTACTGAAAGGGTTCAAGCTTGAGAATTTTTCAATACAACAGCATTGCTGTTGTGTCCCACCATCTTTCTATCTGAGTACACATCATACCTGCTGCTAAATTTCAGATGCAGCTTGCTCATCTGCTGCAGCGATGCAGAAGCAGTTCCTTTCAAGCACATTTTAATTCACAGGAGACAATTTTCATGTGTGTGATTTTCCCTCACTTACTGCAGTCTATTTGGATGAAAATAAACTCAGTATTACTGTTGTGGGCCTGAATCTTTAGAAAGCATATCTTCTTTGTGTAGATGCTTAATCTAAGAAACTGTAAGGTAAATTTTCATTGAGGCCATCCATAATGCATCATCTTCATGTATTATAATAATAGGCTTCTTCCATCCATCCATTTTCTGTACCGCTTAATCCACACAGGGTCGCGGGTGGGCTGGAGCCTATCCTAGCAAGTATCAGGCGAAAGGCAGGGTACACCCTGGACAGGTCACCAGTCTATCACAGGGCCACACAGAGAGACAGACGCACACACTCACACCTAGGGAGAATTTAGAGAGACCAATTAAC
>JAOXYM010000023.1:6761195-6772245 GCA_028567055.1 Leptatherina wallacei
CCTGCCTCAGGCCATTGCTCTTTATAATAGTTCTTCTCAGTCACACAGAGACTCTGGACTCACCACTGGTTAACTGTCGTAATAATATAATCATTAATATTGTAAATAAGATTCTAAGTGTAAATAGTGTTTTTATTTTCAATTTTATCTTTTATTCTTTTGCCTATTATTCATCTTTGTGTATATTTTGTATATATGTACAGTACATGTACATATATTTTTGCATGTGTGTATGTATGGATACATATACACACACACACATATATACATATATATATATATATTTATTTATTTATTTATTTATTTATTTGGCATTTATTTATTTGGGGTGGGGGGGGGGGGGGGGGGGGGGGGGTTAACGTCTTTGGCTGCTGTAGCATTGACATTTCCCAGTCCGGGATTAATAAAGTACATTCTGATTCTGATCCTAATATTGTTTATATTTTTCTATTCAAATTCTGTTTCTAATTCTATGCAGAGCACAAAATCTACTGTTTTAGTGTGGGGCATGACAGAAATACAACCGACTCCTTGTACAACCAACAAAATTGTATTTAACATTTTTCCAAATGTAATGAAACCATGTAAAGTCAGTAGCTTGCTCTTCTTACGTTTTCTCTCAAGCAGTTACATTTCAAACCAATTCTCCCTCAAAACATTAACACACTTTTTAATTCAGTCAAATGTGTCAATGTGCATTAATTCTCACCATGTTGCTTCTTTGTTTTTGTTTTTTAAATGTATTCACTGGCTTCAGTTTAACAAGAACATCGTGATGGATTCATTTTGTGAGAAGCATGAATACCAGTAAAGAAATTTCATCAACTGAACTATTACTGAGATAGTTCAGTCCAAAACAAAGTATTTAGCCAACCAACAAAAAAATTGTACCCATAGTGTGGTTATTTGAGTACTTCAGGCAGGACTTTCTGAGAAATCCCTAAATATAGTTCCATCCATTATCATATTTGTCAAGTGGTGCAGGAGGTAGAGAACACAACAAGTGTGGTTAGGTTTATGGTTCCACAGCACCATCTGTTTGTAAACCACCACACATTATATAAGGCTAGTACAGCATCAGACACACACACGAGAAGAAAAAAACTGTCACCAGCAGAATTCTGTGCCCACAGCAGGATTATAAATACCCACATAATCAGGGAAAAAAATACACTTCTAATTCCATCTGCTGTCTAGCCAGAAACAGCAGTGCAATTCAGATTAGTAGACAGAGGGATGGCGCAGAGACACACAAAATCATCCTTAACTTAGTCTGACACCACTCCAGTCTGTGTCAAATTCTCTCTTTCCTCAGAAGAAACGAGCTCCTTGTGATCTAAAGCTCTCATTAATTTGATCTTCATGGCTGGGTTTGAACAAACCCCCTCCAGAAGAACTGCATCTCTGTAGAGGGAGCCGGCAGTTAGTCAGTTTGCGTTTAATGATTTTTATAGGATTCAATGAATTTCAATTAGCAACACTCTGAAAGGCTGGCAATTTCCTTTGCAGGAGTCAACAAGTCAGCAATCATTTTGATGCTGAATCATCCACTAATCAATGTGTTCATTTACCAAACACCAAAAATTGAAAGCTGCCTTTACTTCCTAAATTTGAAGATTTTCTAAGCAAATAAATTGAAGTCATTACTGTGACTTCCAGGATTTTCGTAGGATTTTTTAAGGACATAATTCAACACAGGAAACACCATTTACCATTAAATCTAATATGACACTGTGTCCAAACTTTTAACTGTTAAACAGTCATTTAGACAAAGACTTTTTGTTGTGGTTTACCAACCACTGTTGTTAGCTTTTGTTTCAATAACTGGTTTGACTTGAAGGAATTAACATTGCAGGATTCTGCTTAAATACCCAACAGTTCTAATATAAAGCATGAAGTTTTTCACTCTAATATTTCAGTAGCTTTGATTATGGCATTGTTTCGATAAGCTTTTATAATGTCACAAGATTTATTTCCATCCAGTGTTACATACATTTTTCACAAAGATCTTATATTGATGATGGGAGAGTCCGACCACTGTGCAAAGCATTCTCCGGCACATCCCAAATATTCTTAATGGGGTTCAGGTCTGGACTCTGTGGTGGCCAATCCATGAACGGAAATGATGTCTCGTGCTCCCTGAACCGCTCTTTCAAAGTTTGAGCCCCATAAATGTTAATATGCCCACACCATCAGGGAAGAAAAAAAATCCATTGACGGAATAATCAAGTCATTCAGTATATTCAGGTAGACAGCTGATCTCATTCTTTGGGCACACGTCGCTAAACAGGTCTAGACCTGACTGACTCCAGATCGTAGCACTCCCCCCACAGACTTGTAAAGTAGGCAATAGGCATGATGGGTGCATCACTTCATCTGCCTCTCTCCTTACCCCAATACGCCCATCCCTCTGGAACAGGGTAAGTCTGGACTCATTAGATCACATGACCTTCTTCTATTGCTCCAATTATTGTACTTTATAGCAAATTAAAGCCTTTTTTTCAGTGATTCTTGTTTTTTTTTTCTATGGCTGTTGATACACAGTTTCTGAGTTCCCTTGGCATTGTGCATGTAGAAATGTTCTAACTTTCACTATTAAACATGGCCCTGAGTTCTACTGTTGTTTTTCTTTCATTTGGTTTCACCAAACATTTAAGCGATCGCAGATCACAATCATTCAAGACTTTTTTCCAACCACATTTCTTCCTCGAAGACGATGTTTCCCCACTATCCTTCCACTTTTTAATAACGCGCTGGGACAGTTCTGAACCCAATTTTAGTAGTTTCTGCCATCTCCTTAGTATGTTTTCTCTGCTTGATGCATGCCAGTGATTTGACACTTCTTAAAACAGACTAACATCTTTTCCACAACCACAGGATGTGTATTTCAACATGGTTGATTGAGAAATAAGAAGTTACTCATTGCATCAGATGGGGTTAAATAACTTATTGCCAGCTGAAAGATAATCGCCCATGCAGTAATTATCCAGTAGGAAGCTCATACCTATTTGCTTAGTGAAACCCAAGTTTAAAAAAAAAAAAAAAGTAATAATACCTACCGCTACTGGTCTGGTCCCCAGGAAGTTAAGATCTGTATTTTCTCCGAACAGGTAACCCTCTGGGTGGGTGGAGTCAAACTTCTCTCCTCCCATTATGAAATGGCTAGCGAAGTAACTCCCTGCACACACAAGAGACTCAATTCAAACACAAGAAACTGAAAATAAACCAAACTTCAATTTACATTTGCGTATTCTTTTTTTATTATCTTCATTGTAAAAAGAAACATTGAAAAAAAGAGGTAAAACTATGAATATCAGGTGAAAAGTAAACAACAAAAAATGACTTCAAACAGAAGACATATCTCTATATACATATAAACCAGCTAAATATTTTTCTTTTTTTTCACCTCTGAAGAAAACAAATTTAAGGAACCAAAGTGAAGTGAGTGTTTAGATAATTCACCTTGTTGCAAAACACTCATCTGGCTCTAACTGGCATAAAACATAACATTTATAACTGAACCAGCTCCATCACACTGATACATCCAGTCATGGCAGCAGTCAAATAATCAAAGCCTTATAATTTTATACCTAAAGGATTTTATTTTATTTTTGAAATGTCAAGAAACAGTATCAACTGCAGGCAAATGACCTATCCGCCTGCAGCCTCTCCACCTGTTTACCCAGACCTAATAGCCGCTCTGCATCTTAATTATAGGGACAGCTAATATATAAGACGTTAATGGTGGTTCACGGTCTTTAAATATACGCTGAGCAGCAAACAAGTGATGTTTCTGCCATAAAGACATCTGGTCTGTCACTGTTGGTCTGAATCAGGACAAAATGAATTTTTTTTTGCCCTTAAACCCATTAACATAAAGGCCCAGTGTCTTTCTCCTCATCACCTTCTTATTATTTACAGCAGGTGGGAGAGGTGACCCAGGCTCAGGCTTTGTCACCAGATCCCACAAACAGGAACTAGAGCTGACAGATCGGTTTCACCAGGAGCTGCCACAGCCTCTACTTCTGCTTCAGGCTGCAACGAGGACCATTTATACAAATTCATACAGCTGCTGTGGTGAGAGCGGCAGCCACAAGTCAACACAATTATTTCCCTTTCACGGCTTCTTAAGTCATAATGTCACAATATTTCAAAAATGGGTGAAAATCGGAGAAAAATAGAATAATGCTTATGTCCCACAAGATCTTATTACTTTTACTGAAATAGGATTATTCCAAAAGCTAAGCTGAACATGGTGCAGCAATGAAAAAATGCAACATGACACAACAGGGTGAAGATGCTTAGGTCAGCTGGAGGGTTGAAGGACAGTTTATGTGTCAAGTGGACTGATGGTAAGAAAGCCAAGCTATTGTATTTTCCCTTTCTCTTCAACATATCAATGGTTAACAGCAGTATTAAAACTTGGCCTTAATAAAAAAAAAAAAGTAAAATTAGTCAGGAGGACACAGAAGAATTGGTAAATGAGTCAGAATTTGATAAGTTACAGTACGGGTTTTGATAAGAGTTATTTCTTTTGAAGAGGAGGTAGAACTCCTCAGCTGAAAAGTCTGGAAGGAAAAGTCTGGATGAAAATCACAATATTTTACTAAACAAGTAGTTCATAAATTCAAACTGATGATACACTAACTGTTGAATTTGATCCCATTCTCCGGTTAGACGGTTGGGTGAGACTCTACTTCTAAACCTCATCCGGCATCTAAATGCAGACTTCGGTTCCTGTTAAATCTGATAATCCTTCCTTTCACAAGTTTCACAAAATGTCATGAGACTGTGTCAACGTGCATGAAATAAGAAGAGAAATTCATGATTTAACAGTTCAAGGTTTGTTCCAAATACATTTGTGAGGATGTGTTGATTCATAGAGAGAGATGCAAAACGATGTTTTAATTATATCATTGACAAAAATAAGAAAAGACCTCAGCTATTTGTTATGGAACTTTCCCTACAAACTGAATTTTAGTGTCTAATGGTCCAATTCTGACAGCAGTTTGGTGTCATCTGCCAATCAGTGTTCTTATGGGCCCAAATGTACCAATATCATCGCACATCGCTACAATTGTTCATCAATAGAAAATTAAGCCTGTCTTTTATCAGCCTCAATACCAAAACTTTCAACATTTCAGCTTTTGTTCCTGTTACCTATGAGATTTTTTTTTTTAAACTGCTTTCATAATCCTCTGCCAATTCAACAAGTATCTTATGGTTTCAAACATTTTTCACTGGTATTATAGTGATACAATCAACTGACCGTATATCTTAACAATCAAATGCTAATAAAAGATGTTATTATTTGCGTGCTTCTGTATATACTGAAAAGTGAAATGAAATACTTTTGCAAAAAATATCTATTGTGACACGTTGTTAAATACTGAAATATTTTTGTGATTATTTTTTTTTACAAAACTAACTAGAAAATTCCAGCTTAAAAAGTGTTTCCTTTTGTTTCTTATCCTAAAAATAAATATAAATTAATCTGTTTTATTCAAGTTGGTGAAATGCTGATGGGCTTTTTTCAACCATCCTGAGATAAAACAGAGAAAAATGCATCTCAAATAAGAAGACAAGCACAAGTTACACCCATTCCATGATATGAACTTATCTTCTAAGGACTGTGATGCTGCTGTTTATTATCATCCATCATGACTAATTCATTTCTACATGCAGCCAGATGAAGTCATGATGGAACCCAGTCTAGAAAGTGCGGAGAATGGTTAAAAAGCAGGGCTGTTCCTGCGTGATACTGTCACTGCATGGACACTCCAACAACGCTGCCGTGTCAGGAATAAATTAAAATGAATGATCAAGCGCATAAAAATGCTTTGAAGGAAATCTGAATGAAGAGGGAAAAAAATGGCTCGTGAAAGCGCAGGTCTCCTCTACTCCAGGTTGAGGGCTGAGATGCCCTGCAGGCCTGTCAGCAAACAAGGTATGATGGTGATGAATCCCTCCTCGTGCGTCTGAAACTCGGAATAATTTATCTGCATTTAGCTTTGGAGCAGTTACACACCCCAGTCTGACCTGTTGAGTAGTGACTTACCAGATTTTGGTGGATAACGATACACCGAATTGGACGGGATGTCCACTTCTTCCACGCCTATGTTCTGTCTGCTTGTTAAAGCTCCCATTTCCAGTCAAATAAAGACCACAGGACTTAATGGGCATAACACGTCAGGGTCGCTTTGTGCGCTGCGCCTCTCTATTCCCTATCATTTAATCCAGTTCTTGCTGCCCTGTCCATTTCTGTCGGGTCCAAGCCCCGCCGTGAATGTGACCGTCCCGGGGATTAGTAGTTGTTTTCTGGCTGCTTATCCCTCCGTGGTCAACGGTAGAGCTGGTTCTGAGGCAGAAAAGAGCCGTAGTAGTCGCTTTAATGTCGGGGAAGCGCTCTCATCGTGCGCCGCAGCCGCACAATCGACCAAAGCCAAATCTCCTCGCCTGTTTTCTTCCTTCACGGAGGAGAATGTGGCGCAGAACAGCTCGTCGACATCTCCTAGCCCTGCTGGATAATGATCAAGTAACCCCGGTGCTTGTTGTTGCTGGATCCTGTCAGAGAGGTCTGTGGCTCCCCATGACGTCAGACAGGCACAAATCCGTACCGTGGTTTTTGCGCAGTCCCACTCTCTCCAGCAGCAGCTAGTGACGATCCGCTTTATAACTTGACCTTCCTACGCCAACCGAGCTGGCGGCGTTGACTGCAGTGCAGATGACGGGTCTGTGGGGAAGCTTCGCTCCTAAAATTAACGTGGAAATAAAACTCAATTATTTTTTTGTGTTTGTTTTTATAGAGAACTGATTGGCTACTATTTTTGCAACAAGTAGAATGACACAATATAACGACCACGGTTGTAATGAGATAATAATTAAAGCAACAATATCCGGAGTTTATGGACTTAGAAAGAAAACAAAAAAGTTAAAAGAAAAGTTCGGAATAAATAACGAGCTGAAATGTAACAAAACAAAGGCAGGATACCGCTCCCGTGTTGCCGGTAGGCTCCCGGTCTGCAGGGGGCAGTGTAACGGTGGCAACGAAAGAAGCAAAGGCCCGACAGCCAATCAGAGGAGGCCAACACGGGCGCAAAAAAAGGGGAAAAGGAAGCTCATCTGCCGCCATTTCACGTGAAAAGCAGCGCGGTAGGAGCAACGCACACTGTTTGTATTCAGAGGATAAAATCAGTTTTATATAAATACGTTTTGCTGGCGTCTTCAAGACTAAAAATTGCCGTTTTATCACAAGTTAGGGCTTAACGGTTATAGTCTTACCCAACGTGCCCTGTTGCTTGGAGACGGAGAAAATGAGCTACGGAAGGCCGCCGCCAGACGTCGAGGGGATGACCTCACTTAAAGTAGATAACCTGACCTACCGAACGTCCCCTGAGACGCTGCGCCGGGTTTTTGAGAAGTACGGTCGTGTGGGAGATGTGTACATCCCACGGGACCGGTATACGAAGGAGAGCCGTGGTTTCGCCTTCGTACGGTTCCTAGACAAGCGTGACGCCGAGGACGCAATGGACGCCATGGATGGCGCGCTGCTCGACGGGCGGGAGCTGCGTGTTCAGATGGCCCGGTATGGACGACCACCAGACTCCATGTACAGCCGCAGAGGGCCTCCACCTCGTAGATATGGAGGGTATGGACGAAGAAGCAGAAGGTAATGCTGATTATGTTTAACAGATGAACCTACAAGTATAATATAACCCTTTTTTTTTTAAAGAGGCCTACATAACCACTAACTGTCTGGTAAAGTGTTTGCAAATTGTGTTCTCATTCTCTGTAAAAAGAGATGGGAATTATTTGAAATGTATTAAATTAGAAAACAAGGAAATTGTTTTTGTTTGCTTTTTTTGCTTTTTCTAAGTGATGTGGCCTTTTATATTGAATAATGCTTGTGAAAGTACCAAGACTAAAGTCCCTTTTTCCCATCATGCCTGAACCCAGATATATTTCTTATGCTATCAAGAGTGTAAAGAACATAAAACAATAGTTGATCTCTTACTGATGAGTTTTGATAACTTATGATCTTTTTCTTTGTATCTACAGCCGTTCAGCCAGCCCCCGGCGCCGCAGACGTAGCCGCAGCCGCTCCAGAAGCAGAAGCCGTTCACGATCCAGGAGCCGCCACCGTTACAGCCGCTCCAGGTCCCGCTCCTACTCCAGATCCAGGTCAAGGTCCAGGTCCAAGACTAAATCGAAGTCCAAGTCCAAATCCAGAACCCCCAGAAGGAGCAAGTCAAAGTCTCCTTCCAGGTCTCGTTCCCGCTCCAGGTCCAAGTCCAAGTCGAGAAGTCGAACCCCACCTTCCAACAGAGGGTCAAAGTCCCGATCCAGGTCCAAATCCAAGAGTAGATCTAAATCGCCAGAGGACAACGGAGCAGAGTCTTAACCAGAACCTGGATGCAACATGACGGTATTCAGGGGAAAGGGGTGGATTGTAATCTGCATTAAATGTTACATCTGGGATGGCTATCAGTCATCCTTTAGGTTTGTGTTCTGCAGTCTTTATGCAGCTTTGCAGTCATTTGCACACAAGCAACAAAGTCTGCAGAATGCTGTTAGAAACTAAAACAAGTTTGGGACTAATGTACGCTAGAGCTGTAGCTTTTTGTATGCTTTAGTTCGCAAACATTTTGAGCCAATTTAAAGCATGCACAGGCTACATGACATTTGGTTGATGGTATAGATTTCAAGTTGGGTAATTCAATCACATTTGTATTTGTGTGTGGGGGAGGGAGGGAGTGGGTGGTTGGGACGTGGGATGCTCACTCAAAACGTTCACCTAAATGTGGAATTTTTTCCTCCAAGCTGCTGAGTCCTGTTTGCAAAGAGAGGAGGAGGAGATGATGGGGGTGTGGCAGTGTGAGAGCAGTTAGTGTGTGATCCGCCCATGTGACCTGCCTGTTGCTGAGAGCGATGGCAGTTGCTAAGGAGCAGGTCACCAAGGCAACGGTGGTTGCTATGGAGCAGGTCGTCATGGCGGTGTTTCGAGCTGTCAGTTGGTGTATGAGGTGGTGTGGTGAGGTACGTTCACGGGGGCCACAGGCAGATGCACTGAGCAGTGTTCCCACCTGTGCCTGTGGTTTCCTCCGCCTCTAACAAAGGGAACCAATCCTGAGGTTTGTTTTTCAAATATGCCAGAGTGTAAGACTCTTGTTAAGTTAGTTTTGGGGGAGAATTGGGACAAGAAAGGTGTTTTTAAATAAATGTGAAGGTTAGAAATTTTAGGTTTATTAAAAGAATATGATTTGTATAAACCCAGATGTATACATTATAGTGTTGAGATGTATTTGAATAATCAGGTCAGCTGTAGGACTTGATGTGGCAGTCTGATTTTGCTCTTGTTAACTCTGTTTTGTCTTTCCTTCCAGATCTCAGATGATTTGAGCCTTTGCTGAGGACATCAGGAAAAAGTCTCACATTGAGCAAGTGGACTCCACTATTGCCACTGAATGCAGACTGAAAGGTTATTGGAGCTTGGTCTAAAAATATTTTTAAATGTTTGATTTGACGTAATTTGCTTAAGAAATTTCTGTAACTTTAACATCATTTGTAAAACTGAGTAAATTCGAAAGGGACTCTTAAGGTGTCTTTCCTCAACTGGATTTTTTTTCCCTCACTATTTTCATTGTATTTGTTAATAAATTCCTGAGAATTAAAGGCAATTTTTCAGTGAGATCACTTGTTTAACACACTTTCTGGTTGGATATGAAAGTTTCATTTGCAAAGTTGATAAAGAAAAAGGTGTCACATAAATGTTCACAGTACTTGGTTATGTTTTTCCATCCTTTTAAAGTTAAGAAAAGGCCTACTGTACATTGATATAAATGCCACTTGATTTGTGACTTGCTAATCCAGCAGCATAGTTTCGAAAAAGAAATGTCGATTTTTGTCTTTTTTTTTTCTTTTTTTTTCTGTCTGGTTAAAGTTGCTTTCCTATGACTCTAACCCTCTTTCTTGTGTATCTTTTGTGCACTAGGCGCAGTTGTGTAGCAGTTGAATAATGCTGGTTAGCTGTTAAGATGCGGTGCAGTGCGGTGGTGACATGGTGTGGCGTGTTGCGGTGCTGAGTGCCCGGTGCTGTTCCGGGGCTCGACCCTTCGCTGCCGTTTGCCGGTTTGTAAGATCACAGATGTGGCAGATCATCCATCCTCTCCTGTCTTGTGACTTCTCCTTCCCTCCATGTACTGGTCATATCCTCTCCTCTTTTCAGTCTCCCCCTTTTTTCTCCTTTCTCTCCCTTGACCCCTCTGTGGTTTATCCACTGTTTAACTGGTCTTGCTTGCTTTGAAAATGGGTCCACTGTGACTCCTAGTGGAGGATTCAAAGGGCAGATGTGGCTGATTGTGAAATATAATTTTTTTTCTTTTTTTTTTTTTCTTTTTTTTTGTATTGCATTCCTCTGTGAATCTCAACTGTCTTGTAATTGCTTCAGGTGAATGCTAATAAACTTCTTTGTTGTAAAGAACTTGTGTATTGTCTGTCATATTTTATAAAAGAAGTTGTTTTCAACTTATTGATGGGAATTAATTTTTCTCAGATGATCTGCGGTCTGTATTATACAGGAGAGTCAAAGGTGTAATTGTCAAGGCTAGGAAGTTAAAGATTAATTGGGTTCAGTTTGGGGGCAGGGGAAGAGGTGTACTGATGCAGTTGTCCATGAAATAAGGCAGATTATCCATTAAACTGGTTCAGAAGTTGATGAATACTGTTTTTTTTTTTTGTTTTTTTTTTCCAAAAAGCTTGGTCTTGTTTTTAAGTGCAGCTTGCTAGTGACTAAGCTCATGGTAATGATCTTTCTCAGAGATCCTGGAGACAAATTTCTGACAAAGGGCAATATTTTTATTGCTCTAAGGGACATCGAATACTTTGTTTTGCTTTAGGGTTAATTTTTTAATGTGTTATGAAAAATTTTTGCAAAAATATCCCTGTCTTTGGTGCAAAGGGACAATAGAATAAGTTTAATGAAATGAAATGAAATGAAAAATACTTTATTTATCCCTTTTGAGGGAAATTATTGTTGTAGCAGAGTTTTTTT
>JAOXYM010000023.1:6794513-6833290 GCA_028567055.1 Leptatherina wallacei
AAAATGGTAATGGGAACACAAACAAACCGGGCGGTGTGGTGCCGGGCTGGGCTGAGTAGGTGCTAGTGTGAAAGGGGCATTAGGGGACTCAAACAAACCCAGGTTCTCCAGACCCAAGTCCACCTCTGTAACCACTACCATGCTGTGGATTATTCTTAATATTTCTTAATCAATTGATTATTTTACTTTTGAAAACTCAGAAAAAAGTGATTGATGATTGAAATCATTATGACGGTTGTATTTTCAGTCAAACATATGAATAATGGAAATTACTGAACACAAACACAATTAACAAGCTAATTCAAAAAGCTTTTCATATAATTAGATGAAACACATCCTGAACATTTGTCAAAAGTTTCCAACTACAAATTAATTTAATTGCCTCCCTTTTTTCTTATTTTATATCAATCTGCACAATATTCCACAATGACAAAGCAAAAACTGGTTCTTTTTATTTTCTAATCATACCATACCACATTAGTTGTAAAGCACATTTAAAACAGCAACAAGGCTGACCAAAGTGCTGTACACCGTAAAAAGAAAAGCCAAAAGAGTCTAAAAGACATTAATTATATAAATAAATAATGTAAGATGGTTTTTAAATCATTGCATTTTTTAAAGAAAAATTTATGTAAATGTATCATCCCTACAAAGGGAGCCGGGGCACCAAAAGGCCACAATAGCCTGATTGATGGACATGGCAAGTTAGAATAATTAAGAATTCTCTTTTCGGTATATATTGATGCATATATGCACATATTTAAACCGTGGTGTTACAATTTTTTCTTCTTTTACTATTACCTAGCTAAATATCTAGCTAGCCAAGTATTTTGCTAGCTGATTTTGGGTTTTTTTTCTTCATCGAAAGACGTTTTTATTTTGAAAATCCTGAGCGGAAGTCGCGTTTCATTCCAGTTGTCTTTTTTAAGTCGGCTCGCCTGCATTCCTGTCCTCTCCCTAGCCTGGCCTATAGAGACTGAAAGAAAGGGGGGAGAAAACACACATTATTATTCACAATCGTGTTGGATTTTTATGAACCACGGAGTCGACTCACCCAGGACACATCAGGCCACGAAACATACCCCAGTCCAGGCGGCTCCTTCGGACCTACAGTACCGAAAAAGACGTGTTTTATTTTTATTTAAATGACGAGACTTTACGTTAATGTGTTTGTATATAGATCCGCTATCGAAAAGCAGCTTCGGTGAAACAGCTAACTGCTTTTTTGCGGCGGATATCTCCTTTTTTTTAAAGAAAAAAAGAGAGGATTTGCAAGATGGCTGATGACAGCTAGCCCCAACAAGGACAGAAACGCGACGTCCCCTTTAAGATCAGGAGGGTATATTTTTGTATTTTTATTAGTTGAATATATAAATATGGCTGCCTGGAAAAAAATATGACTATAGCTTATATTAGAAACCACCGTCCTTGTTTAGAAATGGACTCTATCTGGTGTTTATATGTACCTGTGCTATGGTAGAAAATGGTGAGGTGACGTCTGAGGTAATTTACGCGATTTAATTGAGATAAGGAAGTAGATAAATATGCTGTCGGCTAAAGGCTGAAGCTTCAATAGGTGTATAAGGGGTAGACCAAAGTCTAAACGTAGGATACATCTGGAAAAATAATGATAATCTTTGTTTGAGTAGAGATTTGATAGATGTGTTGGAGGGGGGGGGGGAGCAGCCAACATTCCTGCGGATCCTAAAACCCTTTGTTTTGTGCGCAGGAGCTGGACTGGACCATTAAAACGATTAACTATGCAGTAAACAGCCTCCAAATGATGGCCTGGGTATGATTTCCAGTTCAATGAGATTATAGGGCCTTTTTTGTCGATAGAAAAGTGGTAGAAAAGCTGAGGCCTTGTGTACAGATATGCGAACTGTGCCACATAGCTGGCGTTATTCATCAAATAGAAATGTCGCTTTTACGTCTAATTGATGGACCGGGGGTACCTGTGTTATCTATTTGACCAGTACAACAGCATTTATTGTCCACTGCCAAGCCGTTTCTGGTCGTATGTATAATTAAATCGCTGGTGGAGTCTCCTTGAATACTTATTTATGATTCATCGTACAAAAGCATCGCGCTGCGTTGTGATTATTGAAGGAATCAAGCGTCCTTGAGGGCTCGATGAAACAAGATTCAGGGTTTTAAAGCGTCCCGTGTGTGAATAGTAATCAGGGTGTGGGCTCCAGCAGTCCTTTCTCATGCTTTTCATGCTTCGTTTGTTGGTCTGAATTGGTCCACAGTCAATCATAATCCGACGTTTAAGTGGGGTGGGGGGGGGGGGTGGGGGGGGAAGCTCTTAAGGTAAGGGCCCGAGCAGGCAGCAGACAAGATCAAGAGTCTTTTTCATGTGTCACACAGAGACAGATTCGTCTCGTGATTGAATGTTATTGAGTAGATAGTGAATTCTCTGTGCCTTGTTTGCATTTTCATGGTTTACCTGTAGCACACGGGCTTTTGGCTACCAGCAGGCCTATAAACACACACACAGAAGCTGTGAAGGCAGGCCCGGTGTGATTTTTAGAGGAAAGGAAAGCACCGTTTCCTGTAATCTGCATAACGTCAGCCTCTGTTTTATGTGTTGAAATCACCAAGGTGTTGTCATCTTTGCCTGAGGCCTCCTCTTGGTCAGTTTTTCTGGAATTTGCCTTCTTGCTGCATTAATAAGCAATACTCATCATCTGTCAGGGAGGCTCGTCTGATTTGGCCACAAGGATTGACATAAAAAGACTAGATTTTTTTTTTCAGGACAGCATCTGGCCCTTTTATCTTTTTTGTCACAGCTCATTCTGAGAAAGTGTCAAGTTTCATTAGAGAGACAGAGACCTAGAGGTCTGGGAGAAGTGGAAAAGTCTTTGTATATGCCTGCTTGCGCCACGATGGCCTCTGACATGGCTGAGACGTGGAGGAACTGTTTTGAGGAGGAGCTCATCTGCCCCATCTGCCTGCACGTGTTCTCGGATCCCATCCAGCTGCCCTGCAAGCACAACTTCTGCCGGGGCTGCATCAGTGAGGCCTGGGCCAAAGACTCCTCGCTGGCTCGCTGCCCCGAGTGCAATCATGCTTACACACAGAAGCCCAGCCTGGAGAAGAACCACAAACTGTCCAACATAGTGGAGAAGTACAACGCCCTGAGCGTGGAGAAGGCCACCACGCCAGCCCTGCAGTGCATCCTGTGCCGCCGAGGCCCGCCGCTCCCAGCTGTGAAGGTTTGCCTGCGCTGCAACGCCCCGTGCTGCCAGTCCCACGTCCAGACACACCTGCAGCAGCCGTGCTCTGCCCTGGGGCACCTGTTGGTGGAGGCGGAGGCGGTGAAGGCCTGGACCTGCCCGCAACATGACGAGTACAGGCTGTACCACTGCGAGGCCGAGCAGACAGCAGTGTGTCAGTACTGCTGCTTCGCCCGCTGCCACCCCAGCCACGGCCACGCCGTCACTGACGTGGAGCTGCGACGCAACGACATCAGAGTAAGACAAACTAAGTATTGTGCACACACATTAAACAACTACCCATATTTTGAATTCAGATTTTATTCATGCTCGGATTATGACAGAAACAAAAAGCGAAGTAGGATGTCCGAAGTCTTGCTAGTAGAGCTGAAACATCAGTTTATTATACATCAAAAGAAAACTATCCTCAGCAAAAATGACTGGATGTATTTTTCTTTTGGTCCTCTGTCATGTAAATTGAATATTTTGTGTTTTGGACTTTTGGGAAACTGACATGCTTCTTCAAAACCTGCCGACACAGCATCTCCCAAACCATTAACCAAGAAAGTATCAAATTTTTGCAGCCCTACTTGCAAGAATTAGTCTGTTGCTTCAACCGTTTTCAATTTTGGTTGTGCAGCACTTTGGTCAATGCTTGTCGTTTTTTGAATGTGCTTATAAATAAATTGACTTGACTTCATCAGTGATCAATAAGTGGGTGCCTAAGTGCATTTCTAATGGCATCACACGAGCCAGCGAGGTCATTTTTCATCCACTCTGTTGTCATACGTCAATAAAACAAGGGGGTGTATTTGAATGTCTGTCTTTGTCATGTTAAGAAACCAAAGTGGAGGTTTTTTCAGTGTGAATCTTTCTTGATCTGATTTTAAATGTGCACAAATTTACAAAAAAACCCACTTTGGAACGGTTGCATCTGGAGTGTTTTCACTCGGTCTCGCATTTTTTCAGTTGTGATCCATTCCAGCCTCCGTCCTCATCTGTTGGAATGACAAACAATGCAGCCGAGGGTGGAACAATGAGGGGCCCTCAGAGGGCCTTATCTCCCCAGCACAGGTGCATCCGAGCTCAGGGATCACCAGTTGTGAGGCAGGGAGAAGGGGGGAGTGGGCGGGAGTGAAGTCGAGGGGAAGGGGGGAATTAAAGTGATTCGTCACTTGCTTTTGCGGTCTACTTGAGTTTTTTTTTCCCATTAACCTCTTTCCTTCCTGGGGGTTTGGTGCACGCCGGCTCTGGTTCCAGCAGAGGTCGAACTGGTTTTCCTCCCCTTGCTTTTTTTTTTAGGGGTGTGAGAGAGAACGGTTCAGTCAAAAGGAGAACCACAAAGGCGTCATCGTCAAATGAGTCATTTAATTCACCCCAACAGCCAGTTTTAGGTGTCAACCATGACATGGTAGGGTGTAGTTCCTGTTGGTAATACTATGACTCAGCTTTTATTAAAGCTGAATAGTCACCTGGGACAAAAAAATTTGACTGAATTGAACTGTTTTACTAAAATCCTTCACTTTAAAATGACAAATTTTCTCCATAAATCAGGTTCAGTCTCACCCGATGTTGTTTCAGTAGTAATCGAATACTAAAATAGAAATAAAAAGTATTTTATATGACTCAGAGATTTGAGTTAAAATGTATTGGGAATGAGATGCATGGGTTAGTTTGATATTTAACTGCTGAAAATTAAACAGTGTAATGGCTACTTGAGCTTTAGCTATTCATAAGCACTGTGACAAATATCAGTTTTATGAACAATATGTACATGCAACTGAGTCTTATTGATATATTAACATCAATCAGTTTAATGTTAAATGTCAGAAAATGGTGAAAATTAAGAAAAAAATCTGTTTTGTGTAAAAGTCCAGATAAAGCTAAGCATCAAATTGCGTATTTATCTACTTTAATTATAAGAATATTGATCAAAACTGTAATATTTTCCTAAATTGCTGGATGTGACAAAATTATCTAATTTCAATGTTATTTAGTTTTATTAAAACTCTTTAAAAATATCAAATGTTGATTTGGCTGCAGTGTTGCTTTTTTACATACCTTACACCCTTTCATACAGGACTCCAGAGCCAAATGGCTTCTGGATTTCGTCTCCAGCAGGAAAACTCAATATTGGATATTTATTCTGAGGTCAGGCGATTCTGCAGTCGTCTTGTCTGCTCTGGCTCAGATCAACAGTGATCGGTGGCAATGTGACGCCCACATGGACGTCGCTTTTTAAAAAGATTATTATTAAGGAGGATATGCTTTTTGTCTCAGTATCTGAGACTCGGTTGTCTCTGCAATATCCCAGTTTCCCTAGATTTTTATTTGCATTATTAAAATGGCGCCTGAGAAAAGACTATGGTAAATGACAGAATTATAAACAAAAAAAAGAACTTGCTTTGATAACTGACCACATAATTACTACACCACCACCTTCTGACAGCACCAATCTTGTTAATTAAATCCGGAGCAGTTAATGGAAACATGCCTCATTAGCATTCCTCGTTTGGTACATTTAAGAAGTTGGCTTCAGATTTGCTTGATAATTTTATAGAAACCTCTTTCATGCCATGGACCTCTGTCCTGCTTTATATTGTTAAAAGCAGACAGTCAAACCAACCTTTTTTTTTTTTCCTTGGCTTAAATAAAAAAAAAAAGATAAGAACGACATGTATGCACCAGTTTTTGTTGCAAAAAACACATAAGGCGTACTTCATATTCGGCATTCTCCTGTCATTGACAGCATTTCAGTAGCAGTGTTGCAGATTGGACGCATCTACCCATTCATATTTAATGGATAGGTGTGTCCAAACCTTTGACTGGTACTGCATATTATCATCTTGAATGGGGGGAACTAGTCAAATCAGCTGTAAGAATTAAGAAAATGATCATGTATGTGCAGGTTATCATTATTATCACGTGTTTTGGTCCAGCAAAGTCTCAATTTAAGGTAGATCAGTATGGTTTCAAGAAATAAAATCATCATCACTAATTATTTAAACTCTGACAGAGTTGAATAAGGTTTTGTTCTGGGGTCTTTTTTTACATTTTTAAAAAGAAATTGCACATTTTTACCACACTGCATATTTTATAGCAAAGCTACCTTCATGGGTTTAATCTAAATGTCACATTATATTGATGAACTGCTGATGTATTTGAATTGACTGATCAAATAAAAAAAAAGAAAAGAAACTAACAAATCTATAAAATGCTGATCTGGGTTTGAAATCATTTGGGGTCTGTATGGCATGTCTAAACTGCCCTTTGGAGGGGAAAAAAGATCTAAGGTGTGAATTTATTTTTTATCCCATTTATTTTGGGGTTTTTTTGTTAGTTAAAAAAAATAAAATGACTACTAGAATAGTCCTCATACAGCCAGTTTTAATAGGGAAGTAAAAAAAGCGAACCCTGTCTGATTGCATCAGAGACTCAGACACATCGGAGTCTCAGATGTGTCACATCTCGCTGACTTCCACCTTTTTACTGAACGATTTCCTGGAGAAACTATTTGTGCAAATTACTGGAAGATAATGAAATGCTGCTTATTTGAGGCAGCCATCATATCAGCTTTTTATAATCCTTAAATGTTTTTTTTTTTTTTTTTTAGATGTTCACCATCACACTGACTACCCAAATATTCAGCATGATGACTGTGATTAATGTGCGCACACACAGATACACCCCCCCCCTACAGCCCTCACCCTGCTCTTCACCTCTATATACCCCCCCCTCCCCCCTTAGCCAAATTCACCTCCCTCACGCCATCCACCAGCCACCTCTGGCAAGGGCCGACCTTCCCCCTGGAACCTCCTCTACGGCTCTGGTTGCTCTGATGGAAAAGACACTGTCGGGAGATGACAGCTTAAAAGCGCCCTCCCCTATTTACCCTCCCCGAGAGGTATCCCATACATTTGGTTGGAACCTCACCCTCCAACCCCCTCCGCGTGGTTTCGACTCCTTCAACCCTCCAACACCCCCACCCCTCTGGCTTCTGCTCAGAGCCTAACTCAATCAGTCAGCACAACCAGGTCACCGTCCTGGATCTAACCACGCTGATTGTGTCTCTGTATGTGTGCGTGTGTGTGTGTGTGAGGGGGAGAGAGAGAGAGAGAGAGAGCGCTATCTAGGGCAATGATTCCCAACCATGTGCTGCTGAGGCCCAAGAGTAGGCAGGTTTTCATTCCTATCAGGTTCCAAAGCAGCCGATCACTAATGATAAAATCAGCTGCTCTTGGTTGGAATGACTGGAGAGTGATGATGATGATGATGAGGATGATGGTATGTGAACAAACATTAAGCCTGAGAACAACTGATTATTCACATGATGGACTGATGGTGATGATTCAGTCTCTTTCTTAAGGCCTGGTGGTGACACTCGGTACATACGTTGGTCCAGATTCAAAATGGTTTTTTGTGTGTGTGTGTGTGTGTGTGTGCCATTGGATTTTTTTATTAACATCTTATTCTTTGACGAAAATTACTTTTGTATAAGCACCATAAGATTTTTGTTTTTGAGTGAATCATCTTTACAAACAGAAGGATTTCCATTAAATTCAGCATCCTGTTTGATTAATTTCGATAGATATTGTTTTCCTTTGTAGAGTTATAAAATCGAAACTGCTTTGTTGTCTGTTCTGGCATACAGCTGCAACATCCATTTTTGATCAAAAGTCAACATAAAAACAGATATTTGGCAAATTTTTTTGTTTAACTTCATGTTTTATATTTATTATTTTTTATATGTAATCCAAGTTGCAAAACATTTGCTTGTTTGGTTTCAGCTTTGCAAATATTAAGATTGGCTAAGTTAGCTTGTACGTATTTATACTGGGGATGACAGTTTTATAGGATTTTTCTTTGTATGATTATTGTAAAAGAAATCACAATTGTTACGATTATTTTGTTAATTTCACAATAAATGTGTAAAATCACATAAACACTCCTTTATAGGTCTTTACTTTGTTTTTATATTATGTAGATATTATTAGGGATGCACGGTATATCGGCTTCAATATCGGTATCGGGAGATATTAGCAATTTAAAAAAAATATCTGTATCGGTCCGATGAGTAAAACTGGGCCGATATTAACAATAGATATTTATTTCCGGCTGTTTGTGTGTCGGGAGGAGGGGGTGGCCATGCAGTATCGTTGGACATGTGACGGTGATATTAAGGCAGCATTGTGGGGGGTTTTAACTGAAGCGGAGAAGCAATGTCAGCGGTGTGGTAGTTTTTCACGGTATCAAAAGAAGATACTCGAAAAGCAGTATGCAGTACTTGCAATGTCAAAGTAATGTGAGGAGGATGTCGCATCAAATCATTCAACACCACCAGTTTGATACGTCATCTGGAAAACCACCATCCAGAGGTTCACAAACTTTGGCGGGAAGCTAACGCTGCTAATGTTAACTTTAATTTGGTACAGAATTTGATCATCTTAACTTAATTTTTTTTAAAAACAAAAAAAAAACGATATGGGTTATTGCAAAAATATTGATATCGGTATCGGCCAAAATTTTCATATCGGTGCATCCCTAGATATTATAGATGTTATATAGTATTATAGATGTTATATAGTTTATAATTTTATATATATATATATAATTAGTTATGATGCCATCAAAAGATAGAGATAAATAAAATTTAAAGCAATCAAGAAGTCCCATTCCAACTAAATCCCCTCTGCTCTGTAAACAATAAATGATAAATCCTATATATTATTTCTGGATTTCTCTCAGAGGAAATGGATGGACCAGGCTACAGGACCTGGATTTGGGAGGCTTCTTTCTTTTAACTACATTATAAAAATGGTTTTGAACATTTCTTTTGAAACTGAGGAGACAATTTTGAAACATAGAAAAAACATCTAGCTAGCTTTGACTTCCAGGTGCCCTTTTAGCAGAGTAGCTGCTTTTTGAAACATGAATGATACTGGAACTGGGAAAGTAAATCAACAAGACCCTCCATCTGTAATGAAATGTCGTTTCTTCTACAGCTCATTGCACACTGAAGACTAAACGCCATCGACCTCCCGCCGAGTCGCTTATGTTTGAACAGTGAAAGTACTAGAAAGAAAAGACATATTTAATTTTTTGTCATCTATATAATGTATTGATCAGTGAACGCTGCTGTACTTGTCACATTGCGCCGTATACCCGACCCGAGTCACGCACCTTTACAAAAATTTAAATGACCCGATAACATTTAATTTCAGTGTTACGTTAGATAAACATTAACATCATTTAACCAAACTACTTCATTTATCTTTTAGTATAAAAAGCTGGTGGTTATCCTGCAGGCTTTTTTTTTTTTTTTTTTTTGTAAAACAGCCCTTAACGTAATAACGAAAATAATCAGAAATATAAAATCCCAAAACGATGGCTATGAAAATCCAGTCAAGTTTAACGAAACACAATTATCCAAAACCCATGTAGAGCGGCTGGAGCTCAGAAGGAAGAGCGGTCGTCTACCAGTTGGAAGATTGGTAGTTTGATTCCCGTTTCCCCGGACTACATGTTGAAGTGTTCTTGGGCAACACTCTGAACCCCACGTTGTCTCTGATGTGCTCATCTGTGTATGAATGTGTGTGATAGGAGTTATCTGCAGAACGCTACCTAAGAAGTCCTGTACGAATGGGTGAAAGTGGCTTATCATGTAAAAGCACTTAGTGGTCAGAAAAGACTAGAAAAGTGCTATTTATGTAGAGTCCATTTAGCCGTTTACTGCAAAGTCATCCACGGCGGTAGAAGCATCCTCCTCTCTCTGCTTATTTTCTAACACCTGATAAATATTGTTAACACAACAACATTTGGGGATGTTTCTTGGTTTTCAGGGTTATGTTTGCCTTTTTTTTTTTTTTTTTTTAAACATTAAAAAAATGGCTAATATGAAGCATTTTACTCGCATGACTGATGACCAAAATGATAATTTACTTCAGTTTTGCTACATGTAGTCAGTTAAAATTTACAGTAATGGGTGTTTAAAATTAACTTTTCATCGAGATGGAAATACAGATAGTGTTGGCTTCTTTTTTTTTCAAATTTTTTTTTAAGCATCTGGTAATATGATGACGTATTAAACCTTATCATGTGTGGATTATCTCCATTTGGGTTCTTGGATCTATTCGGTCCACATAATTTAATTTTTTCAATATTTTTTTACCTTGGAAATATAATCTACAAAAATTTGTTTCAAAATGCCAAATAATCTGAAAGGTTTATCTTTTGGCTGATTGATCCGTCTCTTCTGTCTCTGAGCATGTGAAGTCAAAGAAAAGACTCCAAGTGTCCACGCTTTTTTTTTTTTTATTCGTAACAAAGACGACATCATACTGAAATGCAAATGTATCTGGGTGATGGCAAGTGTCTGTCACCTGCAAAGTCAAAGAAGAACCTGGAAGCTTTGCATACATTCACAAAACTAATGCTGAGGTCTATTGAAGAGGTGAATGATGCCTGTGTAACTAACTGGCACCTGGTTCAGGTTCACCATATAGGGGTCACAACGCTACAAGCACCATCGTAAACCATTGATGAGGATTTTTTTGGGGGGGGGGGTTGCTAATCTTGCTCTGCACCATTTTTGTCTGTGTGCTTCTCCCACCATTAAATGTTTAACGGGGAATATTCATATTTTACATTAAATATTAACGAGTGGTCAGCTAAACTCTGTCGATGGCGTTCCAGCTTGCAGGGGAGTCGATGGGAATTGTTGATCTCGTGCAGTCGTTCCTCTTTTTATTCTGGACACAAGCTGAGCAGGATGAGAGTCGGTTTGACGGGGCATTTGTCTGCAGTTCTTCACATGCCATTATCATCCCAGAAATAACAGGTGCTGTTGCCACAACATTACCACAGCTCACAGAGCAGCTTCCACTTTGTAAATGTGTTTCAGAGAGAAAGTAAAGGACTGAGAAGAGGAGAGGAGAAGAGAAGAGAGGAGGAGGAGCACAGAGGGGAGCTGCTGGAGCTTTTTCTGCCCATTTATCTATCTCTGCTCACTGCCCCCGGCTCCCCCAACATCGGTCCTCCCTCACCAATGCAAACACAAAATAGCTGTTGGTTGCTATGACAGCATCCCCCTCCCTCCTCCCCCACAGGGATTGTGTGTTGGATGGAGACTAAATTAGCCAGCTCCCGAATTCTAATATCTCTGGTATGGGGAGGGGATGCTAGTGGCTAACTGAGGTCAAAACTTCCCAAAGCTTAATACTTTTTTTTTCTTCTTTTCTCTTCTCAGCAAAACCTGTTAAGACAGCAGGAGCGTGTGGAGGAGCGAGTGCAGGAGATCGAAGAGCAGCTTTGCAAACTCGACTCTGACAAGTGTGTGGTGGAGGTACGTTTACAGCACCTTGCTCTGCCAGACAAATTTTCCTCACTTCATTTTATTTTTGACTGGATTGGTGGATTTTTTGTGTGTGTGTGTTCCCCTACAGGACAGGGTGTGCGAGCTGAAAGAGGAAGTTCGCATGCAGTACCAGCGGATGCACCAGCTCCTTGAGGAGGATCTCGGCCGTACGCTGGAGGCTCTGGATCGGGCTCAGGCTCGGTTTTGTCAGGAAAACGCAGCCCAGGTTTTGGCTCTTGGAGAGCAGCGCCACGAAGCCCAGAAGCTGCTGAGCTCCATCCACACTGCTTTCAGTAAGGCGGAGGAGCTGAGCTTCATGAAAAACACCAAGCCTGTTAAAATCCTCACAGACAGGTGAGAGGATGATTGTGTACGCTTCTTTAAAATGGACGATTCACTTTCTTTTTTTTCTTCTTTTTTTTTTTTGCCTTGGGGTCTGTTATTCAGAGGCAGCACTTCCAGACTTCTTATCTTGAGTTTTGCATGTCTCTTGGCACCTTTTGCAGGTCTCAGGCATGTGTGGGCAGCAGTCTCCCTCCTTACAAAGTCGGGAATCTAAACTCTAAACTATTTCTTTCTGAGATCTCTAAAAGAGAGAAGAGCTTAAAAAGAACACTTGAAGGTAGGAATTAAAACTCTTTCTGCTTTATTGCACGTCATGACTGCAGTGAAGGTGTTTTTTATTCTAATTACTACCTCTTAATTCACACCTTCCTCCCTCCCTCAGTTCCCCTCACTCCTCCGTCAACGTTCCTGCAGTCCGTTCCTGCGTTTCCCAGCGGTCAGAGCTCGGGCTCTGGAGCAGAGAAACGGAAACATTCCACTGCCTTCCCAGAGGGAAACGGGAGCGCTGGGAAAAACTCAGCTCCAGGTTTTAAAGACTCATCCTCCTCTTCCTCATCTTCTTCCTCGTCGTTAGCCAAACAGCCCTACCTGGGCTCCGGTTCCGCCTCTGGAGAAGGCCAGTCCACCAATCAGCAGCCTCTCGGCCCCTGTGGCCCGCCTCACATTAGCGAGAGCGGCAGCACAGGAAGCGGAAGTGGTTCGTTGACCAACCACCATTCAGGCTCCGTGTTTGGTTCCTCACACTTTCCTCCCGGAGGCAGCAGCTCCTCCCACTCCTCCCAGCAGGCCGTGCTCCCTCAGTACGGAGGCCGAAAGATCCTGGTGTGTACTATGGATAACTGCTACTGCTCCGGAGTGCCATCCGTGTCAGGCCACCGCAGCCATCCTCCGTACCCACGTTCGGGTTCCTTTCCCTGGGTCAGCCCCCAGGACTACCCCCCTCCTCCCGGTCTAGCCTCTGGAGGTCCGTCCATGCAGGGCTTGGCAGTGAGGGACTGGATAGATGCCTCACAGACACACAGACATGCAGATTTCTATGGGCTGTATGGGCAGCCTTCAACAAAGCACTACGTCACCAGTTAACACAGCAGACACACACACACACACACAAATATGTAAGAGACAGGCACCAAAATAGCACACCTTAACCAACTTATTAACTAGGGAAAAAATGCAGATACACTACACACACACTAGAATAAATGTTTATATCTGTACACACATTCGGGGGCAGGGTTTATCTCTTTGTGTTTTTCTTCCTTACTCTATTTTCAATCAGTGATCCATGTATTGTATTATAGGTGAAACAGATAAGCAGCCAGCCGCTCTCTCTGGCACAGCTCGGCTCAGCATTCAACACATAAACCAGAAACAATAAAGAGGGGGCCTGTAAACGGGAGGATTGGATGCAGGGTTGTTTTTTTATTTATAGAGTAGGAGACTGATTGAAAATTAACTGTTTCTAGAAAATCTTCTCATGCTTCTTCAAGGCTTCTCACTGAAGCTAAAGGGAAGAGGGATAATAATACCGTGCAGTGTTTCAGCTCACTGATATAATTGCCCCTCTAGTTATACTGAGGCCAACTGCCTTATGTTATTAGCTTCATATTTTTCTCCACATAGCTGACTTTGATAGATAGATCCTTTTAAAGAGGGCCTGCAGTCCCTTCCTGTCTCTTGATTTTTATCAACTTGGCACTTCTTCCTTTCTTTGCTGAGTTCAGGGATGGATTGTACAGCTCGAACACAAAAGGCTCTTCCATTGGAACACCCACAATGCACTTGTGAACGCCTTCCTATGCCGGGACTCCAGACGCTGACCTGGAGAGGGACAGCAGAGTTGCATCAGATGGGCTGGTTAACTCCAGTCCTGGGTTTTTGAGAATTCTGCCCTTATACCTAGCGCTCCATCCTGCTGCCATAGAAGGACAGAAAATATTATAAAGACTGTATCCATTTTGTGATTTACTATGGCTTTGTGTTATTTGGTACATCTACATGTGTCATGCTTGTCTACAGAGACTATTTGATTGTAGAGAAAAAAGGCAAGACTCAACAGACCAAACCAATCAAGCATTTGGATGATCTGATGATGCTGTAATTGTATTTCCTGCAGGGCAAAGATGTCACTTCCTCTCAATAAGCACACAAGCTCTTGGCTTCCTGTTTGCAGCTGAAAGCATGCAAGGAAGAGTTTTTTTTTTTTTTTTTTTTTTTTTTTTAAAAGCACTCAAAGACGAACAATGAGGGAAAAACTGTAAGTGTATGAGTGTATGAACGAAAGGACTGGTGGGAGGAAACTTTTTCATGAACTTTTTCTAAAAGAGCAAAACTGGACTGAAAGATGTAAGCAACGGTTCTTTATCCTAAAAAGGAGCTGTTACAACAGCCAACATTTAGAGAGAAAAAAAAAATCTTTTTTTGTAAATATTTTGTGAAATGGAAAAATTACAGATGTGATTTGGAGAAGGGTTCCAAATAAACAAATTTAATCTGGTTTCTGTTGTTAACTCCGTGTGGAAAACCCCATCATCTCGTTTTAAAGGGTAAAGGTGGTCATAGTCTTTTTATTTTTGTAACTTAAAAAAAAAAAAAAAAAAAAAAAAAAAAAAAAATTTACTTAAATACATCTTATTTCATAGTTCGGCTACATAGTATGAAGTCCATGTGTTGCCCTGAAGATGTAAATCCTCTGAGAGAAAATAGTTTTATCCAATAAAAACTACTTATAGAAACAATACTGTGTTAGGCACCAATTACAAAACCTGCCATATTAACACGCTAGAATATTTGTGTCGTAAACAAGTGAAGCTATTAATGCACCTATTGATCTAAAGATATGGTCACTTTACATGCCTTCACATTTTTATGGATAGTTAGGCTCATTTCCACATATCTGTAAACATACAGGAGTTGACGGGCGTCTGTTAACCTCCTCATGCATCGTGTCCACTACAGTGGACATCTGTTTTCTAGTATATGCATGGATGAGGATGGTATTTGCAAATTAGCCACTTCAGTGGACTGAAGTGAATCATCCAATACACTGAAACTCACTGAAGAATAAATAAATGTATTATAAAAATGTCATTTACACACTAATGACTACATTTGCCTCGATGATAAACAGGAAAAGAAAATGATACAGCTGTGTTCTAAAAGAATAGATGTATAAATGAAAGAATAGAAATATTTTTGTTGAATAGCAAAAAAAATATATATATATAATATAAATAAAAAGTCAAATAAGATTGAAAATAAAAAGCCTCTGTCTGTAGCAGTAGAATATTGTGTGTTACAAGATTGTGCGTGATCTACGTGAAGCTCTCTGCCCGCCCCAATATGAAAGTAAATTAAATTAAATTAAATTGAAATAATCTTTATCCCCCCCCCCCCCCCCCCCCCCCCCCCAAAAAAAGATAATTGTAATGTAAACTAATGAAGCTCAACAATAGGAATTTTGGCCCATGAAAGCTGGAAAAAGTTACACGATGGGATGAATCCTAAAGAGACCTTCATGTGTATAAAGAACTTGTAAAAATAGATTAGTTTAGTCACTTTGTTGATAATCAAGCTGGTAATTTCCCTGTTAATACATCTAAAAGTTAAAAGACAAATTTAACAAACATCGGTTGAATCCGGGGGCTGAGTTACAGCAGGGAACGTCGATATTTATTCACCACAAATAGACATTACATAGTAATGTTTAAGCTTTATTCATTATAGGAACATAAAGTCCATTGTTTAATGAACAAGTCTAGATCAATTTAATGTTTTAATTTTCAGTGTTATGATGAAATGAGTCTCACATTGTCGTTAGCATAACACAAATAATTAAGGCTATTGCTGTAAAGACTGAACTTGCTCTTTGGATCATTGTTTTTGAGTTTTTATAGGATTTATTCACAATATTTTCCCATTTTAATCATGTCCAACATCAGAAAGCAGATTTTCTGGGGTCCAAAAGTGCATGAATACAGACATAAGCAGCTAGTAGTAAACTTATTTTATATTTCTCACATTTAAAACAACTAAAAAAAACAGTTTTTTGGTTTATACAGTTGACTCTACAGTCATCTGCTTACTCTTCATATGACTTCGTAAAAATGACATCGTCCCACTTGTGTCCACTTAAATGAACAAATAATCTTCCTGGCTTTACTTTTCTATTTAATCTGTTGCTGTATTAATATATCTTACAGGACACATTTATGGTGGAAAAACCCATCTAGACAAAACTTGAAATATCACTGTGTCCACTCAGTGCAAATAGGACTCATGAGTACGTGGGGGTGGAGGCCTGCAGAGAGAAAACAGGATGGAAGGTCTTGAGATGACTACTCAGTCAGAGGAGTGTGTGTGTGTGTGCGTGTGTGTGTGTGTTCCCCTCAGCCTGATTAAGCTGTTGCATTACTGCTTTCTCCGACCCAGCACTTTGAGCCTCAATCCCATTCACACAGCAGGGATGATCTACTTGAGTGTGTATGAGGAGCATGTAAACAACAGAATGGGAGAAAAAAAAAACTAGAAAGATTCATGTTTGTTGTTACTTCTTCCCCAAAATCTGTTTCAGGTCCTGCTTAAATGCTAAAAATAAAGGTCAAATTCATCTTCTGGCTGTTGAGGAAGATCATGTCATGCAGCCGAAACCTTCTTATTGGTCTTCTACTGCTTCCACGGTTAAGAATGAACTTTCAGTGCATGTTTTAAAAATGCTTTTGCAAGACATTTGCATTCCGTTTTAGTCTCTGAAAGCCACACATTTCCCTCTAACAACAGTCGGTGGTTAACGTACACGTAAAACTAGACGTTTCAGTCATAATGCTTCTTGCTCCGCCCTCGTTTTCCCTCCCACCTCTTTCCCCTCTCGAGCCGAAGTGCAGCTCTGATGTGCTGCCTTTTTTTCTCACGTCAGCAAACCTCAGCAGAGACACAGGCAGCCAAGAGCTGAGGGGTCGAAGGTGTAGCATAAATTACAGGGCTGCTTTTCTGTCTTTCTCTCTCTCTGACACACACACACACACATTAACAAACACTTCCCCCTTCATGTCCTGACACACACATTTTCTCACACTTGTGCACACAGCTGCTGAACAGCTGCTTGATCCACAAGGAGAGAAAAAACAGGCAGTAATCCAGTCGCCTACGTCCCTGATATGTATCTGTGACACACACACACACACAGTTCTTTAAAATACCCACACAGTGACACACACTGAGGAAAAAGTCTTTACTCAGTAATGTCACAACCACAGAACTTTTTGTTCTTTCATTTAAGAGTTTCAGAAGATACACAGAAGACAAATATACATCAAACACATGTAAGACTTTTCTAAAGTTTTCAGTGAGTGTGCTGAAATCAGTTTTAAGAACAAAGCTACTATGAGAGACGTGTGTTAATCATGGGTTAACAGCATCAGCCTATTTGCCACTGACTCATTTAATGAGTCTGCATGGTGACTAGCTGGCTGATATTCAATACCGTTGTCATAAAATTTTAGTCTGCGATAACGTAGCAAGCAGGAAAGGTGAGCGCCATCACTTACGGGGATTTATAGAAAATATAAATGTTGATGGTAAACTGATATCCAGTATTATGAATGTAGGATATTTAAGTAGAATAATGCAATGGTAAATCCTTCATCTTAAATAACTTATTGAAACAAAAGCTAACAACAGTGGTGGGTATACCACAACATAAAATGCTAATGTCTAAATAACATGTCATGTATCAGGTGTCGTCTTGGTCTGATGGTGTCAGAATGTGAGAAGACTGACATACAAGTTGTCATTGAACCGGAACATTTAGTGTCCGACTCTGGTTCAGACACTTTATTTTTTGTGGTTAATCACCTTGCTAGAGAATAACATATTATGCCATAAGTACTGAAACATTGAACAGTTGTACATGTGCATTCAAAAGTTTAGAGAAAGTCAAATTAAGTTCACCAATAAAAGGTTTTAGTGCATTTAAGGTTAATTTCTAACATCATACAAAAATACAAATATCCCTAACTTTCTGTGAGTAGAATATATTATTACTATTTTTATTATTATCATTATTATTATTATTCATCCCACCCTGCTTCTTCTCTGGGGTGGTTAATAATAATTATAACAATCATTTTTAATTTCCCATTTCGATCCAGGGATCTTCAGTTCATATTCTGCACAGATGTTCCTGTACACCATGCCAACTACTTAGTTGTAGTTTCTATGTATTATTTTCCTGCTACGAGGTACTACAACCTATGTGTGTGTATTTTTTTCTTCCTTTTTTGTTTGAGGGACTGGATGAGAAGATCAATGCTGCTCTTAAATATTTTATGAAGCTATCATCAGTAGTTACTTAGCTTAGCATAAATATTCAAATGCTTGTTTGACCGAGACCCAGATATGATCAAATAAGTGTAATCTAGTTGTCTGACTGCTCTTAGCTCTCAAAACTTTTTTTATTTATATTTCTGTACAGATTAACGACAAAATATTCTCAGTAAGGACCACACTAGCTTATTCCTTGTTTCCAAAGTTTAAGCTAAGCTACGCTAACACTCTCATTTTTTTATCCCACCAGAAAGCAAGCAGCACATTTTCCCAACCAGTTTCTTATAATTACTTAATGGTTCCCCCCATTATTTAAATGTGTCTCTCTCTTTGTGCATTATGTTTTCCACAGAATTTGTCAGTGTTAAATGTAAGAGGGAGTCAAGGGCCAGAAATGAGGAACAACACTTGTACATTCTGTCTGTGAGGGAAGAGGAAGACCAAACAATGGCAATCTTTGTGAGACAAGAAGAAGAGGCTGCTTGAAAACCTCCGAGGCCCTCTGAATCAGTCGCATACAATGTTACGCAAAGTAAAACACATAGCTCACTGTTTCTGCGGCAGGGACACTCTGTTAGACATGTAACACCTCTGAACGTCTTCTTCTGGACCATTATTTATGATCCGAGTGTGGATCAGGGCTCGGTAATAAGTGTGTGAGGAAAAATGGGCTTCGGCACGCTTTAAACGGAGATGACGGCCGGTGGAAAGTAATTAATCATAATAGGCCAGAGTGCAGCAGTTAAGGTTAATTAGAAAATTCAAAAGGTCAGATCTTTCTCTCTCTTTTTTAAAAATATGAAATCCAACAAACTGATAAACTGTATTAATATGAAGAGTTTCCTCTGAAATATCATATATCAGAAAAAAAATAGAAACTGTTACTAATTACTTTACTTGGTCTTTACTTACATTCCACTCCTGGGTGGAGTTGAGGACTGTGATGCTGTCAAACAGATGTTTTTTTTTAACGCCCATTCAACATGTGGGTGGTCTCGAGCGAAGCAGCAGTTCTCGCAGGTGGACAAGCCTTGTGTTTGTTTCCAGATATTTGTTACTGCAGCTGTAGGTGGAGAATTAGGCCACGCAGCTTCTGCAGCTCAGCTCCAGGCCATGAAGCTCACACGCAGGCAGGTGGACACAGCACCACCTGCCTGACGCTCCTACCTGCCTGAACAAATCAATCTGATTTTAGCTTGCGGCCCTGATTTAGTAACTACAAAAATATCTAACAGATTGTTTCGTTTTAATTTTTGTGTCTAAAAAAAAAAAAGGATAAAACTACCTATTACTGTACTGAGTCTAAAGATTCATTAATAGCCTCAGAAACTAGCATATCAGTCAAACTGATCTTCACAACCACCATGACAAAACAGAAAATATTTGTGCAATCTGAAATATGGGTCTCCATTATATTTAATGTTTATAACACGTAATTGTTTTGTGATTATTTTCTTTTAAAGCACCTCTACCTTTGCTCCAATGGAGACCTCTTTATACAAGTTTGTTTCTGATATGCAAACTTCGCTGCATAACCAGAAATGTTTATAGATGTTCTTGCCGGGAGCAAATTAATTTGACAAATTTTTTCCAAACACCTGATGTTTTTATTCATATACATCACCTTAAACTCTGGACAGATTACATAGAAATGCAATTGGAACATACAGTACCTCTGTTAAAAATCTGCCAGCACATATTAGATATGCAAACGTGACACACTACAAAGTACAGCAGGGTGACAAATTTTCTATAACATGTGCATAAATGCAAACACAGGGCCGTCCTATTTACACTTGATGCAAAATGTAGTGTCTTACCCTTTTTGATTTGATCTTTTTTTATACATATTAACACTTACAGTATTATTCTTTAGTGGGGAGTTTTGAACAGATTCTCACGCGCGCACACACACACACCACACAAGCCGTTGTTTTAAAGCACTCTACTTCACCATAAATAAAACAGTAACAAAAATATACCTCACTTCAAACAGAGAGATAGCAGGAAAAGCGCTTACAGCCATAGTGGAATGATTTAATGAAAAATAACCAAACAAACAAAAATAAAAACATAAGAATGAGATGGAGATTGAAGGAGGAGGAAGTGAGGGGGTCTGGTTTCCAGGACAGCGTGTGAAAAAGCTTAAAGGACCTGTTGGAATTCCTGTGAAAGACAGCAGTTTAATGGGAATGTTTGAAGCTGGGACAGGCCGTGGATGGTGGCAGCCACTGGCTGGGACGGTGATGCTGACGTGGAGGAACAGAGGACTGGAGGGGGTTGGTTTCCTGGCATGGGTTTTCCTTTGAAGGCAAATGCCTCTCCTCTTTGTAGAGGCCAACATAGGAAGATGTGCTGAGATTAGCAAACATCAGCGATGCAGGGGGTTAAAAAAGTCCATGTTGGATTAGTAGTGTGTGTATACATTCACAGGTAAATCCCATCATACTAAGGCTCAGGAGGTGCAATATATCAGTGTGTGTTCGGGTATGCTGCTCCTCCTGAGAAGTAGAAAACTAGAAGCAAAGCTACTTTTTCTTTGAATTGACGCTCTTGCAGACCCAATTCATTCCCTCCTGAAAAGAAGAAGCAGTGCAGTGAGATGACTGGAAAGCCACATGAAAAAAAGGAGTACATAAAAATGAGGAGCATTGCTCTTCTGCTCACCTGGATTCCCTCACCAGTGAGGGCCGAGCAGGACTGGATCTGCCACATGCGATCCCGGATGGTGTGCAGATTGAGCCCCTCTGCGATTTCAGAGGCCGGAGCTGCTGTCAGGAGGTCCTGCTTGTTTGCAAAGATCAGCACAGGGACGCCGCTCAGTTTCTCCTCATCCAACAGCTCAGCCAGCTCCTGAAACAAACCGACAAATCTGCCCATCAGACACACATCCAGTGATGGAAGTACAAGGGATTGCAGGGCTCCGTGTTAATAAAAACCAGGTACTCAGACATAAACATAACTCTCGTTAGACAGGGCTTATGATATATTAAACATTTCACTTAACTTGGGACTAGAATGAAAAAAAAAGTAAAATGTTTTTTTCCTCCCTTCTCTTTATGATCTTCTGATTGATATAAAGATCTTATGAAAATGGAAAAACAATCACCATTAGCACTGTCTTTAAAGGAAAATATTCAAATGCAATCCATCTCATGTTATCAGTAAGAGTTGAAATACTTACATCTGAATGTAATGTTTATTAAAAGACGAGACATTATTTGGAGTAATTTGTGAATTTAATTACAAGCAATTTCACATACAATCACAGAATAAATCTAAATTGCAGCTTCTTAACTGTGACTATTTTTTTGTTTTCTTTATCTTCTGTGAAAACTGACCAGATGTTTTGGAGTTCTGAACACCAAAACACACACAAACAGGTCATTTGAAGATATCAAACTTGGTTAGTTGACATTTGATATACTTACAGATTCCAAAATTAATTAAAATAACAAAAATGATTGTTGTGTGCAAACTGAAAGTACATGCTTATTGTACATACCTGACCCGTTTCCTCAAACCTCTTCCTGTCAGCGCTGTCAATAACGTAAATCTGAAACGAAATTTTTTTTTAGTTATCACGTGTAACAGATTCATGTGTTGAAAACAAGGCTTTATTGAAGCTGACCGGATAAGATAGGTTTTCATTACCAACACATCAGTGTTTTCAAAGTAGTTTCTCCAGTATGGCCTGATCTTCCGCTGGCCTCCGATGTCCCAAACGTTTAGTTTAAACCCCTGAGACTGTACACTCTTAATGTTAAATCCCTGGAGGAATCAGGAAACATCACGCTGGTCAGACAGGGTAACCAAATATTATGTACATTTGAACAAAAACAATACCATTTATCATTGGTATGTGATGTCGGTGCGCTCCAATATTTCATGCATTAGAGCATTTTCTCCCAACCTGTGTGGGGGTGATGTGGCTGATATCTTCAGATGCCAACTGTTTGAGCAGGGTGGTCTTCCCACCGTTGTCCAGACCCAGCAGCAGTATCCTAACCTCCTGGTCTGGTGTGCTCTTTAGCTTACGAAGGATGGACAGTAATCCCTGCAATAAACAATGAAAACATCCATGCAGGGTTACTTTGCCAGGCACATAGACAGATCTTACACTAAATCATCAATATCAGATATAGAAATATCACAACGAGCCAAAAGATCAACACAAAGAATAAAATTTTTTTTTTTACAAATGTCACAAAATGACCCAAAACAATTAAAAAAGAGACAGAAATTTGTTATAAAAAAAATAGTTACACAAAAATTAATTATATATCAACAAAGATGTGCTCCACAAAACAACCATTATGAGAAGATGCCAAAAAGTTGCAAATCGTATCTGCATGAACGTTGTTGGCTTGTGTTTCTTTCATTTAGGGTGTTTGGGGTCTTTGTACTAAAGTTGGGGGGCCTTTAACACCTCCGTGTCCACTGTTTCCTAATCCCTCTATGGGCAAAGGGGGACAGGAGGAGCTCTGTCGCACTTAACCACCATTACAAAAGCACGATTCTTGCCTTCGTCCACCTGGACTCCTCACTAACGGGCCATCTAAGTGCATCTCTAGTTTCCTATGTGGATCTTTATAATGAAGAATCACTCTGCGGTCGGCACCGGTGCACAGGGACTACTGCTTCTGTGAGCAGCTTCTCGCATCTTCGTTGATATCCTTGAGGGTTAGTTATTGTTTGGCTTCCTTTTCTTTTTCCCCCTCCTCATGCTGAGCTAGTTATAGGCACGCAACCGGGAGCTACACGGAGCTAACGTGCTAAGCTAATCTCCCTTGATAACTGAACGAAGCAACAAGGCAGCTTTTCAAGCTGAACGCTTTTCTCATCAAGTTTCGGGCAGTAGGACTCATTAAAACATATGTAAATACAAGTTTGCACAAGTGAATGCAATTATTTATACACGTAAAGCCTGATGTTTACACTTAATGACTAATTATTACGATAAATTAGACTCACCATCTTGTTGCCTTCTCTCCTGGAGACGCCGCCGAGGGTTACTAAGGGGAGTGACGTCAGACGCACAGTACGCGTAAAACCTGGGCTCATGTTGCGTTCATGTTACACGGTAAAATGGGAAAAATAAAGCAATACTTTAGCTTAGTAAAAATACAGGATTGTTTACGCAACATTTAGCTTTGTTATATTTTTGTATAATTTCCTAAATAAATGGCATTAAAAATAGACAGCTTATATAAATAAGATTGCATTTGTGTTCGTACTGGTTTAACTTGATGAAACTTGCAGGAAAAAATGCATGTCATATCATCAATCTTTTATCAGTAGAAACCATTGACTGTTTATAAACGCAGGAGAATGGTGCGCTACAGGGTACAGATGTCTGGGCAAAGACACCCAGAATGAAAGAGACAAAATTATTCAATTCAGTTCAGCTTTATTTTCTACAGCACCAAATACAGAAGACAGTTTTACAGATACGGTCCAATTCAATCCAATTCATTGTTGTCCACCTATAATCAAATAAAACCAATGAATCATATGACATCCACATTAGTCCTACTTAATAAACGCCTATTTAAAAAAACGAATGCTACGCTTAGGAAACCAATGGATTTTTTTAGTTTCTCTTTAATTTAATTCAATTCCAATCCCTTAAGATGCCAGTGACAGTGGAGAGGAAAAACAAGAAAAAAAACTTCCAGCAGAACCAGACACAGGAAGGGCGGCCATCTGCCTCAACCAGTTGGGATTGGTAAGGACACAAAAGAGAGTGTCAATAAGCACCATAGCAGGTTATCTGCTGAGAAAGAAAAGCACAAATTAATGACAACAAAGTCATATTTATACATGGAGTATAATGAGAAAAAAGTGCATACTGTACAGCTTATCATGGGATGTCAGCAAACCATACGTTTTATATGTAGGATGTATGCTGATTCTTTGCATAAATTCCCAGCATTTAATGGTAATTTTGCTTTTTTTCCTCTCTAACTTAAGTATTTTGTACCATGTTTTTTGTAATTCCACATCATGTTGTGGTCCTTTTCTGGAAGAACTGAATTATATCTAATCTCATACAGTTTAATTAATTTTGTATGCTTCTACTTGTGGTAATTTCTCAATTCTTTATCTTTTTATTGCTATTTCACAAAACCTTTAACAATAATGAATTCAAATCTTGCATATTTTTTTACATTTTCCATGGTTTAAAGGTTGTTTTACGTTTCATTGTTAATTTTGTGCCAATCTTGAGTCATTGCATGCTGCAAAAGATTTTTTGGACATTTTTAATTTAAGTTTGAATCTTCATTGATTATTTTTGTGTTACACTGTATGTTTCTTCTTTTTCTCATCATTGAATTCTAGTTGTAAATTGTTACATTGTGGTTGCATTATATTTTCGTGACCATTTTGCATGTCTGTCCTTTTGTGCCCTGGAGGCTGCTGTGAATGGGTGCTGCTGTATTTAATGGCGCATTACACATTCTGACTTGAACGCAGCAATAACCTCAAGTATGGAGGACGAGTTAAGTTAGCTACATGCAATAAATGTTTAATAAGTAGAAAAATACTTCCACACATAGTCATTTTGTGAACTATACTTTCCTCACAGATGTTATAAATTACGGCATTTGAACTAGTTTAATCACAACAGGAGACAGAGGACAGCCTATCATGGAGGTAATTAGCTAACACAACAGCTGTGCTGCAGTGTGAGCTAGCTGTAAACTAGAGCCACAGTCAGATTTCACTTCCCCTTATCTTTGGTACCTTCAGTTCGTCAGAAAATAACGTGCCAGGTTTGGTTTTCGCCGGTTTTCACATGGGGAGCTGCCCCAACCTGTGATTGGAGGACAGCTTGCCACGTGCACATTTCTTTACTACCATGTCCCGTGAGCACACTTGATTACCTGACAGCTTGCTCCGTGTGGTGTTGGAAGATTTTCTCTAAGGTATGTGTTTGTGTGTTTGTGTGTGCAGGTTACAGTCGGTGTTCCGGTGCTTTGGTTTGTTTCTATGTTTCTGCCGCAGAAATCAGACTCAGCTGGTAACTCGAGCTCAGGGTTGCATCACTCCGAGCTCCGTCTCACATGTTTTTAACTGCTTTTAGGTCGATTGACCTGATGCAGGTCTGCAGTTTATACTTGGTTTTTTTCTGTTTTATAGAAAGCATGACTTTAATTGATCTAATTTTGCGCATGCACAACCTTGCAAGCGATGAGTGCGAACTTATCCAGATGTCCTAAGATGCTGGGATGTGTTCTGGCCTGCAGATCCAGTTTGTCAACCTTTGACTTCAACTCTCAGACATTATAGTCATTGTAAAGCACATGAACTATACTCTGCTTAGACTTCTGAGGTTACATTATTTTAAACTTGCACAGCTTTTTTTTTTCTTGACTAAATTAAGATTTTTGCAAACGGAACACGTGAAGTGTTGAGATATTATTTTGTTCTGAATTACCAAGAAACAATTGGAAAAAGATGAAACCAGAGCTATAAGGTATTCTTGCTAAACAGAATGAGCTTTTCCCAGCTTTAAAATGTGAATATTCCCCACTTTTTCTTATATTTGTATTAGTTATAACTCATTAAGTCTTTGCTATTGTTTAACAATAATTTAACAAGTTGCTCACCCTTGAAAATAATCCTAATATTATGTAGTTGAATGGAAAAATGATAAAGTTGGTGAAATCTTAAAAGTTTATTTTGTCTCCAAAAGATGACAGAGGTCCAGACATTGTTGATGTTGTGCAGCAGTGGTGTCAATTTCTACAAATGATTCTACAAATCAGATTATATTAACAGAATTTATATGGCTAATCTGGAGTACCTGGATGATAACAATACTTTAAATTTTTGAGCATTACTACATCCATCCAGATCCGGTTGTAAAGGCAACAGGTTCAGAAAGGAAACCCATGGCCGCAGAACACTTCTAGGCACTTTTATATGAAGAAATCCAGCAATTTTCACTGTGTGAGCAGTATTTTATCAAGTTCACTGTCATGGAATGGACGCTGGAGACACTGGGGAAGGACTTAACTGCGGTATTGGCAGAGATTTAATATTAACCAAAGACACAACAGAGGAAACACAACTTAAGACACGAATGAAGCCTAAAGAACAGACCGCAACAGCTACGGTACATGAACATGGGAACACAAAACACAAGGGACAAAAACTCTACAAAATCAATCGGGAAACAAGACTGAGCTAAAAAAAAAAACAACAACAAAAGACTATAAACCATCAGCAAAACCCCACAGAGTCTGACATTCACATCCCAAGCAATAACGTCAGTTTCAGCTTATTAAACATGAGGATATGCTGCTTTTCCTTGTTTGGTCGCTGTAAACACAAAATTTAGTTTTCTGGACTGTTGGCAAACAAAATAAGAAATTAAGAAGGTGCAATAGTCACAGTTACAGCTTCATTATCATTCTCTCTCTATTGTTTTTTTGCATATTCTTGTTGATATGTCGGGGTATGTAGGGCCACATTGACTTCTAGTCCATGTTCTGTGTTCCCCACCAGCAGCTGCAGGCCTTTAACCTACTTTTTAAACAAACATTTTCAAAGACAGTCCAGTTCCAGCCAGGCTGAACCTTCAGAGAGCAGATACCCTGCTCTCTCCTCATGTGTCCTATATTTACTTTTCCATCTAAAACATACAGTAAATACTTACAGTAATGTAATAAAGTAAGATGTGCAGTCCAGAGGGGGGATTTGGATTCCCTGCGCTATAGTCAGCAGGTTTTGACATCTCTGATTGGTTGATATGAAGCACAACGCTGCAGCTGCAGAAACCCAAAATGACTACCTGTGGTACCATTTAACAGGGGGTGGTTGATGATTTCTAGTCGAGGTTGGGGCCTTGAGAGTGTCTTGGGAAGAATTGGAGTTTGTGTTTGTTCAGGGACATGAAGCACATGTTGGAAAGCAGCGGTTTGCACCAGCTTGGGTGGTTAACTTTAGAGAAGCAGAAGCTGTACAACTACAGCTCTGTGTGCTGCAGGACTTCCAGAGGGACTGTATCTCAGCAGGGTGTGGAAGAATAACCACACGGTTCTATGCTTCCCAACATTTGATGCAAACATGGGTACTTTTCCTTTTAGATTTTTACTGCAAGGAATTGGAATAATTTAATTTGCAGGCTTAGAGGAAGGACATCAAGCACAGCAATTTATAAGAAACAAATAATGTAACTTCATTACATCCAGCCAGCAAAATGTCACATTTTAAATGCTAAAAGTTTCCGGCCTTCATCAACTTATACATTTAAATGTATAAGATCAGAAGTATGCATCAGAAATAGAGTAGAAACGGTAGGATGTCATCAAATGTTAAATTTAACTAAGCTTTTTTTTTCTCTTCTGTTTAAAAATTAACAATTAATAAATATAGATTTTATGTCGGGCATTACAACTCCACACATTTTTCTGTCAGTGGGAATTTGGGTTCAAAAGTGGAGTAATTTGGCCCCGTCTGACCCACTAAAGAAGTCTGTTAATGTTACATCAGCTTAAACCAAAGCGCAGTCCTTTTATTAACTATTAACCTGTTTAAATTTTAGTCCCAACCTGGGCAATCTCTTTTTTTAATATGTCTGCTTATGATGTTTTTTCTAAGTTTTACTATACTTGCATGTTTATTCAGGTTTCATCTGCAGCTGCTTGGTGACCTCCTGCAGAGTGAACACAGCGACTCTTGAATGCATTGAGCTGCTTTTCTAACAACCGTAATGGCTTTGAGTTCGTTCGACATCGATGCGCCGCGATGGGATCAGTCTACGTTCATGGGCCGACTGAAACACTTCTTCAGCATCACTGACTGGCGAACTGCGCTTTTACCTGACTCGCGGCTGGATGAAGCCAAAGCTTTAGTAGAAAGCTGCAGGTGAGAGCATGAATGCAGTTAAACAAAAAGTGGATGTTTCTGTAGGTAGTGGGTGAAAGTTTATATTCTGTATTGTCTGTATGGATTTCTGCAGGGCCGGATCCATCCCTCCAGGCACCACGGCGGAACAGCTCTACTATGCAAAGAAGCTATACGACTCGGCCTTCCATCCAGACACGGGGGACCGTATGAACCTCATCGGACGCATGTCCTTTCAGGTCCCCGGAGGCATGGCCATCACCGGGTTCATGCTGCAGTTCTACAGGTAGGGAGGAGCCAAAAAAGGACAAGCTGAATCTCACCACGTTACTGAAGCATATTTAGGTTAATAAATGTTTGTTTCTAGGACAGTTCCTGCTGTGGTGTTCTGGCAGTGGGTGAATCAGTCCTTCAACGCTCTGGTCAACTACACCAACCGCAACGCTGCCTCCCCCATCACTCCAAAGTAAAACCTAGTCAGACCTTGTTTACATTTGTCATTTTAAGCGTAAGAATCCAGATGAGCTTATATGTGCACATGGCTGGCCGAAGTCCATGTTTCTTGTTTGACATCGATTATAAAGTTACTAAATATAAATGGCCTCAGCTAAAAGGGGTATCGTAAAGACAGATTGGAACCAGATGTCGAAATTATTCTTACAGTATGTTTTCCAGACATTTTTTTTCCCCCCACATGAAAATGAAAGGGAAAAAAAGTGTCTCCAGCAATTTCCCAACGTAGAATCAGACTACATTGTGAAATCAGAACGAAACATGCTTCAGTAGTTTTTATCTGATTCCTGATGCAGCCAGTTCAGTTCAGAACAGATTGGTTTTTATTAGTCTTATGTGGGTTGACACAGGATCAATGTTTGAATAAAATCTGTCGGACAAGACAAACTTCGGCTCAGCAGTAAGAATGCAGTCATCTAAAATGCACAATATGTATGAAGAAAAATGGGAGTAGACGTAATAAAATGTTGTGTACTATATGAAATGAGGGTTTATGCACATTTGGGATGCAGCAGCGTTTGTTCAATGACAACACGAATACAATTTTATGTGAGCAGGGCAGTAAATAGTTAACAAACTGTTCTATTCTATTCTATCCTTCCCCATCCCTACAGTAGTCCCTTTGTAAGATCATGATTTCATGACACACTATCATCTTGGGCGTAAGTGTACCCAGCTTATTCAGGGTTGCGTACACTTGTCCAAAGACCTGGACAAATCTTTTTAACTCATCCTGACGAGTGGAAGAGTTAAGCTAAGTGCAGAAATGCTCTTTGAACAGCTTTCAATAGCTTGCTCTTAAAAGTAGATAAGGACTCTGAGGATCAGAAAGTTTGGTAGATTGTTCCACCACCGGGGAACAACCTTTTATTTTACAGTCATTGGGAACAACAGAGGAAAAGAGTCTAGCTACGGATTTGGCGCCATGTTGTGGTGGGAGCACTAGGCGTCTTTCACAGGCAAAGCGTGACTGTTGAGAGGGAGTGTAGCTCTGGATTAAAGTGTGAAGGTAGACGAGAGGCGTTTGGGTCATTGTTTTGTAAGCCAGAAGCAGAACTTTAAATTTGATAGGAGCTGCAGCTGGAAGCCAGTGAAGAGCGATCAGCAGCGGAGTGACGAGTTCTTTTGGGCTGGTTGAAGACCAGTCCTGCTGCTGCATTCTGGATATACCAAATGGAAGTTTGTGTATGTCATGGCAGAGGATGATGCATTTAGTGGCACATTGTAAATCAGAATTTCAAATTTCCAAATGGGAAAAAACATAATAAAAAAATGATTGATTATAACTCAGATTTCCAAGTCAGGATATGTTAAACAAACTACTTACAGAGTTTTATCTGTTTTTTATTAAGTGAAATATTGGCTGATGATAAGAATTTGATGTTAATGGGAACCAAAAGAATTGAAATTTCCTGATTCCGAAGTACAGTGAATGCAGCATATTTTGCTCAGTTGAGGGAGATAAAGATGAAGAGCTGAACACTCTGAGCTGGGAGATGGGACATCCTACAATCCATCCATTTTTCATACCTGGGAGCCTATCCCAGCTCTCATTGGGTGAGAGGCAGGGTGCAATCTGGACAGGTCACCAGTCCATAACAGGACAAACATAGAGACAAACGAGATAAACAAACTCACGCATTCACACTTGCAGTGGAGAATTAACCTACAGTGGATATAAAAAGTGTACGTACCCCTGTTAAAATGAGACTTAAAGACATTTCCCACCTTCAATGTGACCTACAGTATAACTTGTATAATTCAATAGAAAAAGTTGTTTTAAACGAAGCTGGTTGCATAAATGTACATATGTTGTGTTGAAACAAATGTTGTGTTGAATCACCTTTTTATTCAATCATTCATTTTTGTTTGGTAGGAGTCTATTAGCATGACTTATCTTGACTTGGCAATATTCGCCCATTCTTCCTTGCAAACATGGCCCAAATCTGTCAGATTGCAAGGATATCTCTTGTGCATAGCTCTCTTCAGGTTACAAACAGGTTTTTTAAAATTAGATTTAGGCCTGAACCCTGGCTGGGCTGTTCCAAAACTCTTAATTTGCCGCTAGAAATGAGATAATTTGATCATCTGGATGAATGCTTAGGGTTATTGTCATGTTGAATGGGGAAAATTCTCTCCACTTTAGCTTTCTAGCATTTGCGTGAAGGTTTTGGGCCAAAAATGACTCTTATTTGGAACTGTTCATCATCCCCTCCACCTTGACTAATGCCCCAGTACCAGCTGTAGAAAAGCAACCCCAAACCATGATACTGCCATCACCGTGCTTCACTGTGGGATATGCTGTTCTCTTGGTGATTCAAAGTGGGATTTTGCAGCAAACATACTTTTTAGAACTGTGGTCTCATCAGTTGATGGCTTTGGGAGATTTGATGGGGTTTTTTTTGGGGGGGGGGGTTACTGTGACCAGGGGGGGTATTCCAAAAATGAGGCTTAACAAAGCCTGTGAGAAAGCCTGAGCTCGAGGTTGCAAAATCCTCTGACGTCTTAACCTGCCTTGTCGGTTCCAAAACCCCACTATCGCAACCCCGGGTTTGTTGAGCCAGAGTGTGCACGTCCACGGCAAACCTATGAAAGGCATCACCATCTGAGCCCCGAAACCACGATAATGACCAAAAAAGGAAAACCGTTGCATCCACCTCCGCTAACTATATATTATATTATATTATATTATATTATATTATATTATATTATATTATATTATATTATATTATATTATATTATGCTATATCATAACCTAATGTAACCTGTCCGCCCCAAAGCTGGGTCCAAGTTAAAGCAAAAACATTCTCCAGACTGGTAAGAATTTTTCTTCTGCACCTTAGAAAAAATTCTTCCTGTAGGTCGGAGGAATGGAAGAGAGGTTCGGGGGAAACGCAACAACCCTCACCCCTGCGGAGGAGCTCCCAATGAGCATCAACCGGGACCGCCGAGGATGAGGGGAATCCCAGGGGGTTACATCATCAGATGACCGATGACCGGAAAGTAACTCTATAAAGTATAGCGCCAGATTGCAAAGGCGGACCTGGAAATGGAATAGCCTGCTTAAAACGGAAGATAAGAAGTTAATGGAGACATCGGTTAAAATGTCTGTGAATAATGAGCTTACATAACAAAGTGTTTTTCTTTTCAGGAAAAACCGTGCAGTTGGGAGGTTGCCAAACATTAATTGAAATTGGAAAAAAAACTAAAAAGACGAAGGGGGAGCCTGTTCATTTGCTTTAATTAAAATGGTTCTTCTGACAGATCTCATCATACACACGGTGACCTTCCCTCAGATCATTATGCCCGGGATAAGTAGCACAGCCGGAACAAAACCTACTCCCTACCAGGCTATGTTCAAAGCATATGTCTCTGCATGAACTTATCTAGATCTAAAACCCAAGAGTACCCCTTAGTCTAGGTTAACATAGTCAGCTAAACCAGTAAACCCGTTTTGTGGAATACCCCCCTGGTTTGGATACTTAGTCAGAAAAGCCCTTTGCTTGAAACATATATTGAAACCATATTCCAAACATATGGAAAATACGGGATTTTGATGTCTCCTGAAACTCCTGCAGCCTCTTCAGTGTTGCTGTAGGCCCTGTGGCAGCCTCCCTGACCGGTTTTCATCTTGTAGTTTCATCAATTTCAGGGGCAGATCCAGTTCTTTGCACTGTCACTGACAACTGTCCCCACCGATGGTATATCCATTGCTGTGGAATTTTTTTCCCTCCCCTTCTCCTGACTGATACCCTTCAACAAAGAGATCCCTTTGATGCTTTGTAAGCTCTGTGTGATCCTTGGCTTTTTCTATAGCTGACAGAGAAAATGCCAGGAAGGTCCTACGACGACAGCTGAACTTTTTTGCCAATCAGAGTAACGGCAGTCGTGTACCCAGCACGACTAAATTCTGTGATTTAAATCAAAAGGTGCTTCATCAAAGTATTAACTTATGGATGTGTGCACTTATGCAAGGGTCACATCAAAGTTTTGAAGTGATTTGTTGTGGTCTCATTTTTTAACCTCACAAAAACCTGGCATTTTAACAAGGCTGTGTACACGTTTTATATCCACTGTATCATGCATGTTTGTGCATGGTGAGAAGAGGGGAGTACCTGGAGAGAACCCACACACACACCAAAGTTTGGTTGGGATATTAGCAGGTGCGTGTCAGTCAAGATGTTAAGCTCCTACTGGGGATCCTAAAGCGTGAGATTAAATATATTATCTCCAAAGGAAGTCTCTCAGTAGGCATCCTAGTTGGCTTGCATCTGTAAGCTACTTTACTAAAGACATTGTCGCTAAAGAGTGCGTTTTCTTTTTTTATAAAAATCATCAAGACTGATTTAGATGCATCTCCAACATGCTTTGAACTACTAAAGCAGCATATCAATGTTAATATACAGAAACACGCTAAAAGATATCTGGACCTTATTTGGATTCTTGGTCGTTCAACTGAGAGCTTTAATAACAATGACTTTTAAGTTAACTTTTAATGTGAATTGCTGTGGCTGTCTTTAAGAAAACTACTGTAAAGAAGCTTCTGTTCTGTGTTTCCGTCACGTCTCTCAGGCAGATTGGAACGGCCTACATTACAGCAACCAGCACAGCTTTAGCAACAGCAGTCGGACTCAACCTCTACACAAAGGTACAAACGCACGCACGGGAATTAAAACGGCACAGGCTGGTTTTCAGAAAAAGATTAAAACCTTATTTTGGTCTTATGCATCATAGTAGGGCAGAAAAAAAGAATCTTTGTTCAAGATCTACTCACTTTAAAGATGACATTACAGCCATTTCTCCAATGATTATGATCTTTCTCCACTCCCTCCTGCAGAAAGCTCCCCCTCTCGTGGCTCGCTGGGTCCCTTTTGCAGCCGTGGCCGCAGCCAACTGTGTTAATATTCCCATGATGAGGCAGCAGTGAGTCCTTCAAAATACATATAAAGCCATCTTGTGTTGATATTTCTGGCTTTGGGCTGCAATCAGAGCAGAAATCTTGACACACAATTTCATTTTCTGAGACATATGCTGACAAAAGGTGTTAATGCAAGATTACTGATCTTAAAGTGGTGATGAGATGCATGTCATAGAGGGTGAAACCTGCTGTGGTAATAAATAGATATAGCTATGTCAGGCAGCATGGCTCAGGGGATGGTAATATGGGCTGGTCAGGTTGTTCAGATTGTGATATATTAAAAACTGCTTGATGGATGAATGTCTGTTTAACTGGGCAAAACTGGCCAAGGCACTCAGCACGTTGAATGAATAATATAATGGGATGGTGTGCATCACGTCTGGGGAGAAAAAGAAACCCCAAAAAGACACTGATTCCCCTCCTGTGTTTACCTACTGCAGCAACGGTAGCTCGCCTAAACTGTGCAGGAAAATGAATGTGATCATGTTTGCATGATGATATTAGCTTTGTTATGGCAAATATTTCTATTTAGATGGCATTCTGAAAAAATCATTCATATTAATGCTTTTACAGTCCAGTTCCTCTTAAATGCATATTAGATATTTGGCCCAGCGGTACTGAGAGGCATATTGTATAATTTGTTATAAATATGTATGAATTGCACTGTAAGTGAAAGATGTAATTACTGCGACAGGCCCTGAAGGCATTAAGTAATAAATTGTAATTATTCTTTATTCTGCGGTTAAGATTTCAGAAATATGAATTCTGTGATGCCTAAGAAAAATGGGGGGGGGGGGAATTAAATAATAATAATAATTACACAAGGAGCATTTTTATGAAGTTTTGTTTGCCCATTTTTATATCTTGACAGACCAAAAAGAAAGGCTGGTTGGTAGCTACTTGTGTTTTGTGCAGCAACATTATGATCTGTTACGTTAGTATTTGTGATATTTTGCGTGTGAAGCCTGTAAAGATGCAACATGCTGTTAAAGTATAATGAAAAGAAATTTACCTGGGATTCTGGGCCACTCAGGTAAATTTGAAGTGTTCCTCTGTGACACTATTCGCACAATTTGTGCTTGTTGTGACGTATCTATTAGAATAATATGTATACATGATGTAAGTTCAGCAAACCAATTCCTGTATCTGCACTTTCCTACCATCTTTTTTTGTTAGTTGTTTAATCCCACTTTCTTGGAATTTCGTCATTAAATTGATACTGAAATATTCTGACGTGTGACTCAAACCTGCGTAGGGCTAGTTAGACTTGGACTTGCAAAGTGCACCACACAAATAATCACAAGCAGATGCATCATCGCGTATCAGTTGAACATCTCTTAGTATTGTTTAAAACAGTGAAGCTTTTGTGATTTTTACAGAAAAGTAATCATATGAACATCTTATGAACACTTTACAGCCAAGGGTAGCTGATTTGAGGGAGCTTTGCCTTCCTGTTCAGCTTTATTTTCTCTGTTTTTCAGGGAACTTCTGAATGGCATCGCTGTCACGGATGAAAATGGCAACAAACTGGGCCACTCTAAGGTCAGCATAGTGCACGTCCTGTTCTGGTTATGTGATAAAGCTGACTCAAAATCAGCTGCACCCTAAGGACCTAATGAACCCAAGTCCAAAATCAAAACTCAAACAACAAAGTGGCTTCCCTCAGCTTTTGGTGTTTTTCTGTTAAAATTAAGCGGCTTTAAATGTAGTTTGTCCAGTAATTTATAAGATAAAGGGAGAGAAAATAAATATATTTATTTTCCCGTGTAAGCTGAAGTTGTCCAGGTTAATAAATTATTCTGGTTACAAAATAGGAAACATGAATTCTTGTTTCATTTTGTTATTCTCAATTGGAAATCAATAATTCTGGACTCCCATATGTCTATGAAACCATGACATCATATAAACAACGCACTCGTGTTGCATCAGATCTTAAAGGGACATCATGTTGCACACAGCCTTTATGTGTTAAGACTGTTTATTTTTTTTAAAATTGCATTGGAGTCTTATTGTGCATCTTCTGCAGAAAGCAGCAGTAAAAGGCATCACTCAGGTGGTCGTCTCCCGGATCACCATGGCAGCTCCAGGAATGAGTATGCACAGATGCTATCTTAAAAGGTCTAATAACTGAACCAAGTTCCTCATTATCTTTTCCTTAATGTCTTTTATTTTTTTTCTGTCAGTCATCCTTCCAATCATCATGCAAAGGCTGGAAAAATACAAGTTCATGCAGGTCAGATCTTTATTAATCACTGTTCTGCTGCTGAAGTCACATCAGTGTGTTCATCTGTCCTCAAGTCTCCTTTTGTCTGTTCACAGAGAATCACGTTTCTTCACGGACCAATTCAAGTGATGATGGTGGGAGTGTTGTAAGTACAAAGGGTTACAGGGTCACAGGAAATGTTAACATCCTCCACAGTACTTTACGGCTAACTTTTGTTCTTCTTATTTCTCTTTTTTTTTAAAGTTTGGTCGTCATGGTGCCTGCTGCCTGCTCCCTGTTCCCCCAGAGATGGTAATGAGACATTTTCTGTACTTTCACCTCTGACACATGAAGCTAATAGCGAAGCTTTGACTGTCTTCTTTGTTCTGCCCATGTTTCCGTCACGCAAATTGAATTATTTGAGTTGTTAAAGTCAAAGAAATGGCAAAGATATCAAATGAATGCAGTAAGATTAAATTACACGTGATGTAAAACCATAAGACATGAAAACAGAGGTGGACTATGTAGGATTTTAAGGAAGACTGTGTTTATATAACTTTTAAGAAAGATTAAGTTAAGGGAAAAAGTAGTTTATCATGATTATAAAGTTTTGCTAAAGCTGCTTTCAGACAAGAACAACAGAACTGATCTGGATATGTTGAGAATTCGATCCAGATTCTCTGCAGTAGTTGATAATTCAGGTCTGTGCAAAAGTCTTGTCTTATTTCTCTCTATATAGCCACGAAAATCAAAAATAAGTTCAGAGATTTATTCAGAAATGTGTAAACATAAATGGAAATACAGTATTTCAGGCAAAAACTGAATTTGTACAATTCTAATGAGCTTTGAAGTTAATATTGAGCATGACCACCTTAAATTTTCAACATACTTTGAACCCTCTTAGACAAATTTACCCAGAATTTTTTTTAGGTTATCTTCAGGAGTAGTTCTCCAGGCTTCTTCATGGAGATTTAAAAACTTTCTTTGGATGTTTTCTCCTTTTGTTCCGTTCTCTGTCAAGATGATCCCACATAGCTTCAATAATGAGATCTGGTTCTTCGGGTAGGATTTATCTTTCTATAAGACATGTTGCCACTGAATTTTTGTCCAGTTCTTGTGTCATTTGGGATACCTTTTCTCCCCATTTCCCTTCCTGGAAAAGGGCTTCTTAACAGCCACTTTTCCATAGAGACCATTTTTAATGAGGCTTCAGTGAACAGCAGACGGATCAAATAAAGGTCCACATGTATCTCTGTGGTCCTGTGTCAGGTCTTTGCTGGATTTTTTTCTATTTTTTAACATACTGTTAATAAGCTGTAGATTCTAGGTTTTCTTTTTATTTATTTTTTTGGTGTGATGCTTGTTCTTTTGTCTTCCACTTGTTCAATTTCCTCACTACACACAATGCTAAAATCTGAATATTTTTGGCTAATGTGTGTGATATGTCCCTGGAATTCACATTGCTGGTGTAAAAATACTAATTTATGACCATCAGACTGTGTTATCTTTGGCATTCCTTCTACATTTAACTAAATGAAATGTGAACAAATTAAAACTTTGGTACAGGCTGCTTGCAACGAAATGCTTAAAGATTAAATTTAAAATGGACACAACACTAGTTCATCCCTCGAGTTATGTGCCTTTTTTATGCTTGAATTATTAATTGATAAGTGTTACGGGGCTTAAAAAACAACCTTCATTGCTCTGAAGATGATCAGGTAGAAGATCACTTTTTACAGAAAGCAGAAAATATAGAAAGAAAAACCTTGAAAGACCATCAGAAAGCCTGAATAACTGTTCAAGACCACTTGAAAAATACTAGAAAGTCTGGCAAAATATAAAGAAATGAAGGGTGCATGAGGACTTTAACACAGTACTGTAGGTGTACTTTACAGCAGGAAATTCTCTGCTACAGATCTGCTCTCACAGCTGGGAACATTACTGAATGATACCTGGGCAGAGAGTAAAGGGTGCAGGACATGATGCAAAAAGTATGTTGTAGCAATCACTGTGTTTTGTTGACTACAACTTTTTGCTGCTTTAGTGTCAATACCACATGTATATGAACATATCTGCATCATGGTTGGGTCAGCACAAACGCACTAAATGTTTGAGAAGATGAACTAATACATTGACATGTTGTTTCACCCGGCAGACTTTTAATGATTTCACTTGAAAGCTGGTGGGAAAAACCTGCCCAAGATGTCCAGAGCAAATATTGTGAATGTTTCCAACCTTGCATGTTGTTTCTGTGGAGCATCTCTGGATTGCAATACACATGTGAAAACCGTTTGAAATTGAGAAAATTAATGTGTAGATGGCTCAAACCATTAAGTTGCATGACATTGCTCTGCTACTATTGTGAGTCTTACATTTCTGTGCAGTGTAAAGTGTTGAAAAAGCCTTGAAAAAAACCCTGAGATTACTAATTTATACATTGAGTTTAAATGTGATTAAGCAATTCAGATGTTTAAGTCCCTGCATTCATGGTGATTGAATCAGATAATTTGTTACAAAGTAGTTCCTGTTACTGGGATACCAGCTGACTTTTGATGAAAACTATAAGTCACTCTCTCATCTGACAACAGACATGAAAATACACCACAGAAGCAGGTGAGGATTGAGGATGTTAAGCCGTTGCCGGGCAAATATTCATGAGCCTCAGTTCGTTGTTGAGGATAAAGGTGACAATGACTGTTTGTTAATCAAAGTGTGAAATCGTCTGGGTGTAAAATAATGTGGAACTTTCCTTCTCAAGACTGTGAGATCCCTAAAAAGTATTAAGAGCTCTTTTCTTTATTTTTATACTGACCCCAAAGCCATAAAATGGAAATAAACACATTTCAGATGAAGCTGGGACTTGTGGAAAATCATTTTTAAACCAGAGAATTGAAGACATGCAAGACATGTTTATTTATAGCACATTTTCAAGGTGCTTTACATAAAACGTTAGAAGCAGACAAACCACAATCAACTTAGAAATTAATCAGATTGTCTCTTATTTCTCCAACAGATGTCACTCCATTTGTGACAAATGGCACTAAGTCA
>JAOXYM010000023.1:6867278-6886905 GCA_028567055.1 Leptatherina wallacei
TATCTATCTATCTATCTATCTATCTATCTATCTATCTATCTATCTATCTATCTATCTATCTATCTATCTAAATAGGTATACGTACGTTTGTATGCTGCTTTCTGATTGGTTCTTGACGTACGAGGCCCCGCCTCTTTCATCTCGTCTAACACCGGCTGTCTCTCCTCACTCAGTTGAAATTAACAGCCGGTTTAACTACAACCAAGGGATAAAAGACGCGTGCCTTTCATCTTGCAAACTTACTTAGAAGTTACACATTTCGCTTCCTCCTAAGGCAACGCAGAGCAACATGGTTTTGAAGTCGGAAGACGGAGTTGGTGAGTTTGCTGACACACAATATTTATGCAGCGCTAACATAGAGGCTAACCAGGTTAGCTGTTTGATAATAGCTTAACTTTTATGAAAACTCTATTTGAGCGAGATAAGTGGATGGAGCTCGTTATTGTGTCCTGATTATCATATAGTTTAACGTGTTTTGGTGTTTAATATCCTGTCAGCGAAAAAAAAGCAACAAGTCCTTATTTAACTGATGTGTTAATGCTCTTTGGCAGTCTTTATGAACTGGTACAAGGGATCTATTATTATTATCTGGATTAAGGCCAGACCTCATGGGGGTCTGTACTTATTGTGTGGCTGTTCATGTGTCTATAAATGCAGTCAATGCCCCTTTTTATTAGTTGGAAAGGAAGGAATTGACCTAAAAATGCTTATTTGACTTGGCTGCTTGTACTTTTTGTGGTGTTTCCCAACTTGTTACCAGAGTGGGACTGTGTCTGTAGGAAGTTGTGGACAGAAGACAAACAGAACTGAATTTGGACTATAAGTCTGCACAGCTGCACTGGTGTTTCCTGTCACACTTTACAGGATGTATCCTACAGTATGCCATTGTACTATTACAAAATTATCACATTTAGTAAACATGATGAAAAGCTATCAAAAATTAAACCCTCTTTAAGCCTCCCACTATCATCACATATCACTTTCAATTGATTCAACTCACTTTTATATAAAACAATTTTAATAAAGCTTACCAGAAATGGACATTTTTTTCATTATAATTTCCACATTGTTCTACCACCTTCTTCTACTAAGATAAACTTCTTATCCAGAGGCTCAGCCCATTTAATTAAATTTTTTTTAAATCAAGCATCTGTTGACATTAACGTCACGGTTTCTAAAGACACATGACGCAGCATCTGTTTTGGGCACACTTTAAAAAAAAAAAAAAACTGAATGTCAAATAAATTCCCTGTAATTTCTATAGAATGACATTTGTAGCAAAAAGATTATTGTTTCCCTCCTTTCAGACAAAAAAGGGGAAAGAATTGCACACGTTATAAGGAACCTCTCCACTTTCTCTTCCTGTCACATTTAGATGTTTTTATTTCCCCTGTCTAGCTTTATATTGAAACCCTGTATACTTCGTTGTTTTGTTTATGTCTCCTTGATTATTGGACTTTTATGCCTTAAGGCAGTATGAATACAGCCAGTAAGAAAGCTGGATTACATCAATCTGCTTAGCTAGTTATCCTCAGGCCAGGAAACTCTGAAATGTACAATTATTGCCTTGTGAACACTAAAAATGGACAATTATTGTCTTGTAAACAGTGACCGACTCTAAAGGTCTCCTTTGGAAAGTACAGATATTTTTTGTGTCATAAACAAACTGCCTTGCCTTGGGTCTTGGGTCATGTGCTTTTCTGTGAGCAAACACATGTGATGATCAAAGACAGAAGACTAGTGTCTGCAGCCTCGTCATTTCTATATCATAAGTTATTTTAAAGACACATGCAAAACTGCAACCCCCACCTATATTTCTCTCTCGGACACTGCCGTCCATGCAAGGGGGAGTCTGTGTTTGATGTTCAGCTCATTGATGGGAGAGGGAGGGACCAGGGAGGAGTTAAGATGGACAGAAGGAAAAGGCAGAGAGATGAGAGTTTAAGGGTTTCGCCTCACACACACTGTTAGAAAACGTTTGTCCTCATTTAGCTGCAGGCTGGCTTTCCCCCCCCCTCCCTCTTTTCCCCTCTCTCTCCCCCTTTGCTGGAATGGGCGCCTAAGGATTAGAAAGGCCGGGAGGCTGCACTAGAGGACCGCAGGATTGGGACTGAGATTGACCAACTCAGGAAAGACTGGCTTATTACTACGCCGTGTGACACGCAAACTGGACATGCAAAGAAAACGCCTGTTTTCTGTTAGATTTGGAGCTATAATCACAACTGGAGTCAGACTCTAACCTTGACTGAATATTTTGGGGTGCCTTGGTTGTTCTGGACTATGAAAGCGATGGTGAAACCACTCAGAAGTCTTCTCTGGTATGATCATCAAGATTGTGACATGGATATGTAGGTGTGTGATGCGTCATCATAACAGCTGTATATTGGGGCTTTTTGCAGAAATGCGTATATGTGGATGTGTGAGCCGTCACGTCTTCCTGTGCAAACCCATGAAAGCAGGAAACCTAAGTAGAACATGCGGTAAATGCAGATTGATTCATGTTTTTTGGGTTGGTGTTTTCCCCCTCTGTATACCAGTGAATCTTCAAGAGGATGCATAACTTATTAACCAGACAATGGAAAAAGAATAAAGAGCAAACTTCAGTCCTTAGCTGCTGATCAGCAACAGCCTCGCTATAACAATTTTTCCCCATTTCTTAGCCAACGCAAACTCACTTGATGGAGCATCTTGGCTGAAAAGTGTGAAGATGCATGAGGTTATTTATGTAGGATGCATTTGTTTTTGTATTTGAGACAAACATAAAAGGTTATTGTTTCATAAGCTGTCATAAACAATCGCCCCCCCGCCCTTCTCTCTGAATAAAAAGGCAGAGAGAGGAAGTGACTGTAAATACCAGTTTAACTGCCTCTCACCTCACAATGGCATGATATTCTTATCCTCAGGTTAATAATAAGAGCTCTGGCCTACTTAAACCTTTCCCTGGGTGAGGGGTATGCATAAGTCAGTACATCCGTGTGTGTGTGTGAGTGTGTGTGTGTGTGTGTGTGTGTTTGAAATATATAGATTATATATTTATCCAAGGTTGTGGTCAAGTTTGTTTAACATCGTTCGTGGTGGGACGGGACTTAATGTGATTTGGGAGACTGGGGATTACAGTAGAGAAAGCCTTGTTGCATTGGTTTTTAAGTGATAGAAGGGGACTGAGAGGACTTTTGGGAAGAGGACCTAAATGACTAAGGAGAGGATTATGGTGTTAGCATTACTGGTAATCCAATGTGGAATTGATCCATTGAGAACTTAAAAAAAAAACAACTTAAGTTTCTTAGATAAACCTTTACACTTAAACCACTGCAACGTTTTTAGTTTTTTTTTAGTCACTGTCTTAAATATTGCTTGTTTAAAGACACATTAGAACGTTAAAAAAGACATTGAGGTTATAAAAAATGTTAAAGGCTAATTTGTTTGGTAAACAAATGTGTTTTTACTAGTAATGTGTTATTTCAGGGGGAAATAGAGATAATATGAATAATATGACCCAGGAAAGTTCTATGTCTTAAAGTTTTGATAAAGCCTGGTCTCAGTTTTGGTTCTTTAAAGTTCTCACAGACATGGTCAAAATGAAATGAAGACCTTACTTGAATCTCTCAGCAGGACTCTTCTAATGAGGCTGACAAACAGCAGCAGGACCGCTTGATCCACCCTGTGTGACTGCTTGTTACTCAGCACTAATTTAGCCCTTTTTACCCCTTTTTTTTCTAGCATTTTTATATGCATAAGAAAACCTAGATTATGAGGCATCAGGTAGTGAAAAGGCAGTGGTGTGACTGTGTAAATCTGTAGATATGAGATTTATGAGACGTTAAATATGCAGATCTGCTAACATAACAAAATATCCTTTTTCTCATTACTAGCATTCACTTTCATGTACTTCTTGTTGAAGTTTTCTTAAGAAAAACCACATTTCTGTCAGTTTCTGACAGATCTGCATCAGCTTCCTTATCATGGGTTTGCAGATATTAAGTGTGTGTTTGGGTGCATGAACTTCTGTTCTATCAGTGTACACACTTGGCCATGTACAGTTAAGGGTGTGTTTCAGATGGAGGGAAGAAGACAACACTGTCGTTTGAGCTGGATGTAGCCTACTGTAACTTATAAAGTCAAATATGACATTTAGTCATTTGGCATTGTTTCGCTTGTAAACGCTTGCTGTTTTTTTTTTTTTTTCCATTGTTTTAGGATGACTTGTATTGGGAGCAGAATGAATGAATAAATGATACTTAATGGCAGTACATTCAGCAGAGCCTCAACAGCATTGATAATCATATTATTATGTTATATTATATTGGTTCAAAGATGGTGTTGCCATAGTGACCCAGATCTGTGGGACTCTCAGATCGTGTGTGTGTGTGTGTGTGTGTACAGTATTGCTACTTTGTGTAAGAACAGAAAATATTTGATCTTTGTATTTAAGTGCCATGTTTTGTTCTGCCACCAGTGCCTGATGACCTCAGTCCAGAGGAGCGCCAGGAGCTGGAGAGCATCCGCCGCAGAAAACAAGAGCTTCTGCATGACATAAAAGTAAGGACACTGATTGACACTTTATTGCCTTCACCAGTTTCTTAAATTCTGAGCCAAATCCCTGCTGAGTTCATCTGGAGCCTAACACTCTGTGTTCAACACAAACAGAAACACACATTTATTTTTAGCTTGAATATGTTTCCTGAATATGTTATCCACAGGGACAGTCAGTGGAAAAAAAAAGATGTAGAAATGGATGAATTGCTTGTGTTTTGAAATTTGTGTCTACTCTATCATTTTTTTATTTAGAGATTTTAGGCAGCCATGACTGTTTTCTCCATCTGCTAAAGCCCATTTTTGAATGATTTATGATATGCAGTTCATGATATAAACATTTTTCATTCATACAACTCCAGATCAAAACATTTAACTTTAGTGCATATGCTCCAATACAAGGTTAAAATCTTACAGTATTGAGAGAAAGCCAACATATCCAAAGTAAACCTATTTCAACAGGCAGAAACCTCCATCAGAACCAAGCTGATTGAGGGCTGCTGTTTGTATGTGTTATGAAAAGCTTATGGAAAGACGAAAGAGTGATAAACAGCAGTAAACCCGGGTTGGACAATAATAGACCAGAAACATGCAGCTAAAATTACCCACACAAAGGAACGAGGAGAAGGACACAAAACATAAAATACAAACTACAGGAGGGAAAAATGTAAAGTTGATTACTGGCCAATGGACATAAAAGCATGGAGAGTCACGGAGCTCAAATGCATCATGGGAGGTGCTACATTGTGGCATAAATAAGAAATCGTTCAGAAGTATCTAGGAGCTTTATTAAAGATGAAACTTGATCATAAAGGCACCGAACGTATCTGCCTCAGGAAGCCAAAATGAGTTTGTGTTTTGTGATCTGTGTTGTCTGGATTTATTAGAAGCATTTTATTTCTAAAATCATTTCATATATTTCAAATCAGAAACTGACATGTTACAAAACCTTGTTTTCTTTGGCCTTTTGTTTTTTCCTCTTTGTTTAAACACCACATTCTAGTTGTTTCCTCTCTGTGACCTTGAGTAAATGTGGACCTCCATGTCTAGACCAGTGTGCCTGGAGAGGTGTGTTCATAGGCTTGTAGTGTATGGGGGGGGGGGGGGGGGGGTATGACCACCATTACTGTACACATTCAAGACAAATGATCCTCATTGGGTTTTTTTTTGGGGGGGGTGCATATGTGTTTGTGTCCTCTGTTGCCCAGAGGGACAATTTAACCTCCTGCTGCTGTTCCTGTTCAACCTTTTAAATAAATTAGCAGGATCGGCTTTGTCAGCTCTTCATGTCGGTACATTTTTCTGCAAGATCGGTGACAGAGCTGGCCAGATTACCATAATACCATAATTACCGAATAGATGCTTTAAACAATGAAATAAACAATGCTCACCTTTTTTTATCTATCTGTCCTCTCCATATCTGATTGTTAGTTTAAAACTGAATTTTATGCTGGTTTCTCTCTGAAAATCATCTGAATGTCCTGGATTTAGTTTACCAATTGTCAGGATTTAGTATTTTTCTTGTTTGATGATAATTATGTGCTTAGTAAGCAGGTAATGTGTCTTATCCTGACATAATTGCAAAACATAAAGTTTAATAGTGACTATTTAAGTGGATTCTGTCATTATAAAGCTGTGAATGGATGAAGTAAACTCCAATTTTGACGTTTAAAAAATCTTGATTTTTAATGAACTGTTGTTCTTTTAACTAGTTATTAAATTAGCTTAATTTCTTCTTTTACTAGTTGCACATAAAGAGCCTGAAATTCAACCAGTAATTCATCAGAGTTCACTAAAAGGCTATGTTGATTTTTACATAGTTAATATTTTTATAAGTAAGAAATTGGAGAGAGTTTCCCATAAATCTAAAATATTTCCTACTTGGCAAAAACTGAAAAAAAAAAATCCTGTAAAACTATTGAAACCTAAAATATTTAAAAACTTCTAACACATGCTGGCTATTTTGTAACCCCTTTACACAGATAGAAAGCTCATTAGATCAAATGTGCAAGTAAAAAAACTGTTGAAGTGTTAAGCTTTAAAAATGCCAAATAAAACCGGAAATTAAAATAACTTAAAAAAGTATTTGACAAGATGATTCAGATCAGAGTTGAGGTTAAATAAAAAAGGTGGGAATCCACAGCCCGCACAAAGAAGCACACGGCCTCCGGGCAGACGCCGTGTAAACTGATGGATGGAGTTTGTTACCGAGGTCGACTCATGTGGCGTTTCTCTGCTCTAAGCCCCGCCCTGTCTTGCCCTCGGCGACTGATGGGTAATGAACCGTGAAATATTCCAGTAATGGAGATGGAGGACATTGTTGGTTTATAAGAATGTAACCATGGAAACGCACATAGAGGAATCTTATTTACTTAGGGTGAAGGCGCTGTAGTCTTGTTTTTTCGAATAGATTCACTCTCAGAGACTTGTACCTGATCCGACCTGAGAGGGCAACCATCTACTTCTATTTCTCTTCTTTAATCATCTGCTTTAATTATTTTCTGCTGGCTCAGAGTTTTTACATCTGTTTCTCTCCCCTCTTCTTTCCTCTCATAACCCCTGCCCCTCCCGAGCAGCTTTGCTAAGCCATTAAAGTCTTTGATCCCGTATAGTCCCGTCTCTCCATGTGTGACGCTCAAACAGGGTTAGAGGGGGAAGAGTTGTAGATGGATAAATCTGGGTCAGCACATGGGAGGGGGAGAGAAGTGGAGAGAGGGAAACGGGGTAAGGGGTGATGAGTTCAGACCCCAAACAGGTGCTGCAGATCCCAGAGAGGATTCTCTGCAAAGGGAAGCTGTTGTTAAAGCCCCGCTGAGAAGAAGATTGTGGGAATCATGTCCGAACTTGTAGAGATTTTAGTGGGTCATCACTTCACCAGAAAGTGTGGTTGAAATGGGTAATTATAAGTAATTCATTGTGACGATGAGATAAAAGCCTCCCTGGAGGGTTACACGAAGGGTCAGATATCTTGTGTGCGTCTGTTTGTTTCCCTTAAGCTTCAGTGCTCTGAAGCTTAAACTAATGATCCATCTTTCCTCGTTTCCTATCCTCCTCCTCTCTGTCTGCTCTCAGAGGCTGAAGGATGAGATAGCAGAGGTGACCAATGAGATTGAAAACCTGGGCCTGACTGAAGAGAGGTAAAGTGCCTCATAACTACCATTTTTGTTCATTGTGTTTAGGTAATAACACTGCTCAGCTTTTGTATATTCACAGCGGACATCAATTGAAATTTTCAGCTACCTTGTGGGGTTACGATCACTGTTTCGGAGGATATATCTTGATGTTATAATACGTGAGAAAAGTACCAGAGATAAAATGTTCATAGTCTTTGTTTTGTGTGATTTTTAATGATTTAAAACCAGGTCTGGTCATGCAGCTCTTTGAGCTTTTTAGTGTACCAACAGGTTCAAGTCTGCAGCTGAAAGAAGCAAAAATGTGTCCTCGAGATTCATTCCACTGATATAAAACAGAGAAACTGGGGACAATCCACACATCCCAGTTATTAAAATCAGAAAACTATGGGTGGTCTTATCACCTAAAAAGAACAGCAGAATAATTGATCATTTAAATGGTGATGGTGTTTTTATTTGTTTGTAGGAAAAATATGCAGAGGAATAAACAGATGGCCATGGGCCGAAAGAAGTTTAACATGGACCCTACAAAGGTAAATGCTTTTCTCTCATTTAAAAAAGAATGTGTTTGTTAAATTTTCGTTCAGTGGGATTTACTTGTTTAGTCAAATAACAACAAGCACAAATCATTTCCTAATATGAATAAAAAAGCTATTAAGTCTCAGAAATACGGAGTTCCATGATGAAAAGAAAATTCTCTCACATGTAGCTGGTGCTGGGAAGCTGAAATCAGAAGGTTTTTCTGAGGAATTTGGATGTCCTGATGATAAGAAATAAAGTTCCTCCAGCCTAATAGAAACAAAAACATGTAAACCATTTTTACAATATGGAGGGCTTGCTTTGTGTGCAACTTCAGGGTTTCTCACAGTACTGTAGTACTGAAAGCAAAGGCAACACCACTCAAAGTAACAGTGTTTTTTTTTTTTTATTTAGAATCCTATATATTTTTAACTTATTGTAATACTGAATAGAAAAATGAATTAGTTGTTGTAGTTGAAATGGTTTTCTGACAATACAAAATGACCAGTCATTTGTAACTTTCTTGATCTAGACTCATTTCTTTGCGTTGATACTTTGAGGAACATGTCCGTATTTTCTCTGTGATGTTCAGACTCGATTTCGCTTCTGATTTTTCTCTCCCAGGGGATTCGCTTCTTGATTGACAGCTCACTGCTGAAAAACACCAGCGAAGATATTGCCCAGTTTCTCTACAAAGGAGAGGGGCTTAATAAGACGGCCATTGGAGACTACCTAGGGGAGAGGCGAGTGATATTAATGACGTTCCTTCCAGCTAAATGTCCCAATTTCCCCAAGTTATAACAAGGGGCCGTTACTCTGCATGAACAAAAGCAAGACACTGCAACTATTTCTAGCTAATACCTGGTGTTGCACTCTGTTAAAAGGTTTTCATCATCGGCAGTAGTAATATTGACTGTGTGTATATGTGCATGTGGGTGTGTGACCATGTGGTGTGTTGTGTGTTGTGCAGGGATGACTTCAACATCAAAGTTCTGCACGCCTTCCTGGAGTTACACGAGTTTACAGACCTGAACCTTGTTCAGGCTCTCCGGCAGTTCCTGTGGAGCTTCAGGCTGCCTGGCGAGGCTCAGAAGATCGACCGCATGATGGAGGCGTTCGCCCAGCGATACTGCCACTGCAACCGTGGAGTGTTTCAGAGCACGGGTATTTCAGTGTGATTATATGGAAAAACGAAAAAAATAAAAAAATGTATTGTTTATGGGATGTATTCCAGTCATGTGCTACAATGATGTAAGATTTTATCGAGCAACTAAACACCAATAATCATTAGTTTTGATTTATAATTATAGCTCATTTCTGTCTGTACATGCACAATCTGTCAAACTTTGAGATTCCCCAAACGTACCATCGCAAATATTAAAGTAGAAAACTTTGAATCATCTTTAATTAAATTGAATTAAAACTTAACTTTATTTGAATTCCCAGGTTTGAAACATTAAATGGAGACTTTCTGTTTTCAGATACATGTTACGTGTTGTCGTTCGCTGTGATCATGTTGAACACAAGTCTACACAACCCGAACGTGAAGGACAAACCTTCAGTTCAGAGGTTTACTGCGATGAACAGAGGGATCAACGATGGAGGAGACCTGCCAGAGGATCTGCTCAGAGTAAGGAAGACATTTTCCTGAAACGACTCTTTTTATTGTGTCTGTGCATTGTTGATGCATGGCAGAGGGAGATGGGCTGTTTGTGTCAATAACAGATTGTACTGAACCGTATCAGTCAAATGTTACGTAGGCTGATAAATTTGTCAAGGTACGGGTACATCTCCCAATGTTATCACATCCAGTTGACTGTTATGTCTTTATTTAAAGAGCAAACAGCACTCATGACGCTCACTTTCAGGGGAAATGTACATGTAAGTTCTTGTTCTTGAATCATAGCTCTCCAAGAGTTTTCAGTTTTCTTTGTTCACAATTTTTCAAATCTGTCATTAAAACCCTACTCTATTTCTATTCCTTTTCTCCTTTAGAACGAAGTCTTTTCAGCTTGTGTGTGTGTGTGTGAAGGGTTTGAGACCAAATCCACAGCCTTAATTCAGTCAATTATGTTCTGTAGCTGAAAATGTAGTCTTTTGTACAAATTCCCTCTTTTGTTTCCATGTTCATGTCACTGAAATGTGCCAGTGGACACACTGAAAAAACAAAAGGCGTCCTCACAGTTAGCTGAGATATTAGACTGGTATTCACTCGAGTAAAGAGCATTTGATCTGAAATCAGTGTTTGCTTAATATGAATAAAATGTTCTGTTAGTAAAAAGTCAGATTCTTTGTCAGAGTTAAACATAAAAGTGGCAAAATGTTGTGAAATGATGGACCACTTGAAGACATAACTACAGACTAAGGACAAGGTGGGAAACTTACTTCATGGTTATAAAAAAAATGTCGTTTCCCTTGTCCTTCCAGAAGGGTTGAGCTGTTTTGTGATGCATTATCATCTAACGGTCATCTGTGAGCTGTAACCTCACTGAGTCAGTGCACCTCCAGCTGTGGCTGCTCACACAGCGTCATTTCATTTCAAGAGAAAAACTCTCTGACCACTGCCGAGGCTGATTGGCACACTAGCTGTAGCCATGGCAACAATATACTTTTTGTTGTTATGGTTAAAGCTGCGACATGTTATTTTATAATGGCTACATGCAGTGATTGTATATGCAGTGCTTGTTGGAGCTGTGGTGTTTATACATTGAGCTTGTACAGCTAGATTAGCCATATTTGATGTTGTCAAAGGTCATTTTCACCTGTCGGAGCCGGAGAGCAGCTGCAGCTGTGCTCACAGCTGGTCTGCGTACTCTGAAAAGAGCCACGAATGTTTATGTGGAGATTTTTTTTTCTCCCAGTTCTGGCTGTGTGTCACACAAACACCGAACCAACTGTGGATCAAACTTGATTTGAGGAAACAAAAAAAAAAAAAAAAAAACCCCATCTCAAAATCCCTCATGATCTGTTCTTCACCCCTTTGCAGAATCTGTACGACAGCATCAAGAACGAACCCTTTAAGATCCCAGAGGACGATGGCAACGACCTCACACACACCTTCTTCAACCCCGACAGAGAAGGCTGGCTGTTAAAGCTCGGTATGTGAGGTGAAACGGTTCAGGTCATTCGATTTATGTCAGTCCTTCTCATGTTTACAGCATTGAATTACGGTAAACAAGCTGGCCCTCTAGGGGACGATATGTGTAAAAACACTTTAACAAGACTAATAGAAAGTTGAGAAATTTCACACACTTTGTTTGGATGATATTCTTATTGATATTCTTCTTGTCTGTGTTTCATGGTTTTGACTCCAGGAGGTATGTATTCTTTAAACTGCCCAGCTAAAATGCACTGTTTTGCCACTGCGCTTCCTCCCCCCCCCCCCCCCCCCCTCTTTACTCCCACTGGCTGAGTGAATTCACCTTGGCATCACAACCGCAGTCAGCATAAACTTAGATGATTCCGTTTTTTTGATACCCGACTTGCCGTCAGCTGCTGTTTTCTGATGCTAGTTTCACATCTGCTTCTCGCTGCTGACCCAAGTTTTAACCTCAGCTTCTGCAGCCAGTCGGCTTTAATTAACCTGCTGATTTGTGTTGTCGGTGTGCATCAGTGTTGCTCAAAATCGAGTCCAGTTTTCTGTTTTTGAGGGTGTCGCGGCTCACCTGTGATCTGTCTTCAGGTGGACGAGTGAAGACCTGGAAGAGACGCTGGTTTATTCTCACCGATAACTGCTTGTACTACTTTGAATACACCACTGTGAGTAGTTTCTGTTTGGCTTTGTTTACGCTAAATACCAGCCAATGATGGAATAAATGGTACTTTCTGCTCTCAGACTGTAATTTATTTTCTCTGTGTTTGCAAGGATAAGGAACCCAGGGGAATCATTCCACTGGAAAATCTGAGTATCCGAGAGGTTGAAGACTCCAAGAAACCAGTAAATTTCTGGTCCTTATTTCTTTTTTTTCTTTTTTTGACTAGTAAAGAAAAGAAAATGTCTCCAAATAGAGAAAATCTAGGCAGGAGAGATTTTAGGTAAAATGATTTAAAGAGGTTTTAATGTTTAATTTTTGGGGGAACTGGTGCTGTTCCCATCAAGTTTCAATCTTGTTCATTTTGCCCAGATACAAAACAAGCTGACTACTGTTTGTTTGCCGCCCCCCCCCCTCCTCTCCCCTCTCCCAGAACTGCTTCGAGCTCTTCATCCCCAACCACAAAGATCAGGTGATCAAGGCCTGTAAGACGGAGGCAGACGGCCGTGTCGTCGAGGGAAACCACACATTTTACAGAATCTCTGCTCCGACTGCAGAAGAGAAGGATGAATGGATCAAGAGCATCAAGTGAGTCACTTCTACTTTCTGCTACATGTGTTCAAGCTGACACTGGAGTCTAATCGTCATCCACCCACCTCTTCCCGCAGGGCTGCTATTAGCAAAGACCCGTTCTATGAGATGTTAGTTGCTCGAAAGAAGAAGGTCTCCACCCTGAAGGGGCTGTAGAGGATAAAAACATGCGAAGGACCAGCATTGTCCCGCTGGAGATGGACCTGATTGAAGCTGCATTGACACTTGGACCTGCTTTAGAGGATTCAGCTCTCACACAGGCTCCTCTTTTGTTACCTTCTGAACAGACGTACTTTCAGCACTGACCCGTTATTGACCTCAAGAGTAATGCAGATTAATTCAGTGCCAGACCTCCGTTTCCTCAAACATCAGATTTCGAAAGCTTTGCTTCTGCAGAACTGTGACAGTGTGTCCTCTGGATAGGACTCCCACTCATCTGTTACTATGACTGTTAAAACGAGTCTGATTGACCACAGAGCCTCTTCACACGCAGGATTTGGTCTGGTTTGGCTACACGAAACATTCCTCCAGGAGAGAAATGTTTGTAAATCTGAATTAAACCACAAAATATTGGATGCTTTACAGATTGACAATGACATAATTTTGTTGCGATTCAGATACATTTGTAAAACTGGAAAGCTTTTTATTGTTCAGACTTACTGTACAGTTATACACCTGATGAATGCATCAACAGAGAAATCTAGCTCAACACCAGACACTGTCCTTTGTGTTTAGCATAAATGCTTTTTGAAGCCTGTCCTCTTACTGCTGTTGGTCTTGTCAGTGCACTGTTAAAATGAAGGTAGCACAGAAATGGCTTAATATTTATTTATCCTGATTTCTTGTAATTTATTGTTTGTTTTTTGTCTGATTAAAAGTTTGCAAACCCAGTTTGCACTGAGGTGTGGAATATATATATATAAATATATATAATTCTGTCAAAATGAAGAATTAGCTTTGCTTGGAAGTAGTCCATCGAGACTGACAGCAGCAACTAATTAAGATGACTTTACAGCTCAAAAACAATACAAATCTGTCAGTCAAGTGCTTATCTAGTCTTAATGAAGTTTCGTTAGAAAAGCATTCATTCATGTTAATGAAAAAGTAAAAATGATCTTATCTAAACCAGATGTTTGCCGTCAACATTTCCCTGTAGGCTACATCTCTTCCTGTAACTGTTTATCTGATCATCTTGTGTTTCAACACCCGTCAACAAGCAAAGGGATCCGCCTTTTAGAAACGACAGAGTGTCTAAACAAAGCACGTGGAAGAGCTGTGGAGGAAATGACTGGCCAGGTTTGTGGTTTGTTTGGTTCCCATCGATCACACTTTTGTTTTTTCTTTTTTTGTTTCCCCATTGCAGCATATCCTGCGCTGTGCTGGATGAGGTAACTTCAGGTTAAATGTGGAGTTTTCAAAGTTAATGATGAGCTTTTATTTTATTTTTCACCATTTATTCTTTTATTTGTGTTTTTAACAAACGCATATACAAAAATAAAATTTTTCGTGTCTTTAAATATGAAGTCCAAGCCAAAATTTCCCAATGGGGACAAACCTTCGCATATTTTCAGCTGCACATGTAACCCGTTCTGAAACGGGTCATGTCGAGAGAAATCAACTCACATTAAAGCATACCCTGCCCCTGACCACTCGGTTCTCTCAGAAAATACCCCCCCCATCTCCAAAAGATGCCAGGAAGTTTGAGTATATGTTCAAAAAGGAAGGAAACAATAAGACCTCATTAAAATTCTTTGGCTTTCCCAGGGAAGAATCTACATGATACAGATCAGAGCAGACTTTTTTCAGCGTGCAGCCCTATGCACACTGAACAAGTGGATTGAAACACAGCCACTCAATGTCAGCTTCCTCTATCGTAGTTTTTAATTAAAAAAATTAGTGTGAGAACTGTGGTTTAGTGACCTTGTGTGACAGAATCTGGCAAAGTCCCCCCCACCAATTCATGAATATAAGTTATTACCAGTCTATTAATCAGAGAGAAAATTTTAGTCCAATAAAAAGTTCTGTCAGAAGTGAAACAATGAATATCGAAATTCGTTTTTATTTTCAAAGGCAGGTTTATCGGACATGTCCGACAATTATGTTTGGGATTATGTAAAGTGGATTATGTAAAGTGTATTATAAAGATATTTTGAGGGGTTCTATAGAGGGCATAATGTGCATAAAGAACGTGGCGGAGACTGAATAATTTATTTAAGATGAAGCTGTAGTTTATTTGCGTTTGCAGAATGTGCAAGTATGTCTGCAAATTTCATGTAATGCTCCAAACATTGGGAGTCTTTGGTGTTTGTTTGTGAAACTCAACTAAACAATTCAGTTTTAGGTCAGGAAACCAAAACAAGAAAGCTGTAAGACGCTAAAGCACATGATAATTCACTGATCATACCTGCTACATTATTGACAAAAATATAGATCATCACGGTTTCAATCGGTGTAAATTTGCAACTAAAACTCTTACCAAACAAAAAGGACAAAATATTTAAAGTCACTTTAAAAACTCGCCACTTTTTCCTTTTAATTTACAAACATAATAACATACTGTACAGGTTTGCGTAGACAGAGCTGTAAACACACCATGAGAGCTGTTATTAAGGCTCCTCAAGGGACAGAAGCTTCACCACACCCGTCCGTTTACCGTCACAGCTTTCATTACAGACGAGACTTTCAACTATCAAGTCTGTTTAGTTCTTACGCATGCAACACCAGCACTTATGGAGGTGTGTGTAAGAGAAATGTTTCCAGTTAGTACCACTAGAGAACCAAAATCCACAGTGTGATGATGTCCGCTGTAAAGATATAAATGTAAAGGAGTCACCAGCGTATTTAAAGAGGATTTACATATATCCATTTGTGTGTGTGCATGTGTGTGTGTTTGAGAGTCACATCCTGGTGCATATCTATCAGGTGATGCCGAAGACGTCGACTCTCAGCATGCTGATGATTGTTGAGTTTGTCAAAGTGTCTCCAACCTTCACCAAAACCTTCGACTCGGGGTCAGACAAACCAGCCTGCAGACAAATGGAGAAAACATGTCCTCGGTCACCAGTCTGATGGAATCAGTTGTGGTTTGTTATCACGAAGGATGACATGTGAAGGCTGAATACTGGTAGGAAGAACACTACGTGCGCTCTGGAGCATCTTCAATCTGAAAGATATTTCACTTTCATATCATACAACAATAATTCAGGAACCTCTATCAGTTTCTTCTTCTTAGATACTTTATCTCCCAGGAGAAATTCACATTTCCAGCAGCTTGACAAGTTAAAAAATTAGATGAATAATATATACATAACTTAATTGCAATTATTGTTGCAATAAAACAAAAAATTCAGACAGTTTCCCAATTAATGCCTTTTATGTACATTCGCCCCAAAAAAGATGCCAAGATGTGTTTTGTAGGACACATTTAGTTTAAATAAATAACATTTCTATACAATTATGCTACAAGTTGGATTTGAGTGAAGAAAGTCACAAGGCGGGGGCACATTTTAAGGCGGGGGCTACTTTTTGAAGATAAATAAAAACTAAAGATAATTTGAAAATAGTTTATTTCCAGTAAGAAAAGGTGAAAGACTCCAGATAAAAGTCTAATAAGTCATGCAAACAAAAATAAATTCAAGTTTCATAATTTGCTGATGAATTCTGTGAGAAATGCTGCAGCTCCACCAACAGCCAGTAAACATCAGGGACAAGTAATATGGAGCCTGTTAACTATGGCGTGAGATCACAGTTTGTCCACTAGAGGGCGAGCACGTGCCTCACAAACAACCACAGACTGGAGGACATCAGCTGTTTGGGTTTTGTTTTTTTTTAACCCTGCTGACTCTGGACTGGAGAAGCTCCAACCTGTTGTCACCCCGGTCTCTAACAATGGGAGCACTGAGCTCTCGATAAGATCTTTTCACCCCGTTAACAGGCAAAGCCTTTGTTAGAGGGTTGCATTTTGTTTGTATCCTGCAGGGAAAATAAAAAAATAAATAAAATAAAAATGGAAGTGAAGTATTTGGATTGCAATGATAGATGGAAGCAGATAGGAGCAAACAAAAAGCAGCTTTAAACAGCTGCTTAATCTATAAACAACAACAAAAAACATGCAAGCATGAGGAGCAAAGTGCATATGTAATCTTAAAATAAGTGCATGTGATATTGTCAGGCAAATAACAATTTCTCTTAAAACCAAAGAGCTACAATTCAGTTAAAGATTAAAGGTTTACGAGCAGAGCGGCGTTGTTCAGAATTCACCCGACCACTGGTGAGAACGCTCGCATCCATGTGTTACTGGTCATGTCCTAGCCTGGCAAAGGTTTGGTCAAACCTTTTTTCCACTTGTCTCTGATATTAAAAGTAAGACTTCAGCAGAACAATCTCACTGCTCTGTATGGTGTTACTGAGAGGGAGGTTTCCCTAGACGTGCCATTTTACTTCCATCCTGTTTAAAACTAGAGAAAATCTGGTGTTTGCTTCAGTGGATGAGAAGGAAAATATGTGGCAATTTCTGTACGTCTGTGAATTATGACAAAGACAGAAAAGGGATTTTTTTTTTTATGTTATTTTCCTCATGCATGTGTGTGTGCATATGTACAAGACTTTTGTATATATGGTGACCAAACTTTGAGAAAAAAAACCCATTTAAGAAAAAATAATTTACTGGACCTGCAGATATTTAATGATACAACACTATAAAAAATATTTTTTTAAAAATTCTCTGTGCTGAAACCGCTTATGATTTTTAAATTGTTTTATTTCTTTTTATCTTTTTAATTTGATTTATTTACTATTATTTATGTATTATTTAAATGTATTCATTTATTTCATTTTATTTAAATTATTCCAGTATTTGTCTTTTCCCTTTTATTTCTATTCTTATCGAGCTGCAAATAAATTCCGCCGCTGAGGGGTAAGCAGCTGTGTCAATGACAACACATTGTCTCACATGGATCATATTAACACGGGAAAGCATTTCACCAGCTGCTGAACAGATTACATAAACACTGGTTTACTCACATTGTCAACAAATGTTATTTTTGTTGATTTTGCCATCTTTAATTCGACTTAAATTTGAACATTGTCATGAAATTTAAAAACAGATTTAAAAGTGTTCAAAGTTATTTTAAATTAGATGTAAATGTAAATTCTTTCTTGAAGAGTTAATATAGTTTGGTAGAGAGAAAAATGGAAATTATTTTAATTTAATCACAATCTTGTGCAAATAAACACTTTTGTACTAATATAAAATAAAACATTGTTACAGATATTAGAAGATTTGACATTTTTGTGCAAGAATTCAATCCAATTTATTTCTATAACACAATTCACATCAATAGACATCTGAAGGGACTTAAAGGAGAATAAACAAATGTTTACTAATAAGATAGTTTAAAGTAAAAATAGACAAATATCACCAGGTTTGTTCTTGGAAATGTCTGCAGCATCAGAAGTGAATTCAGTGCTCGTGTTATACTCAGAAGTAGCTCTGTAACTTTTTCCTATGACATAAGAAACAGGAGATAAAGACGAGCCGACATGCTGCTGGATCATCTGTTTCGGATGTTACACGGTTGAAATCTGACTGCTGAACACTTCATAGATCATAAAGAGGATAAAACACACGAGAACTGAACTGTGTTACTTTGTCTTCATGGCTCTTTAGAAGGGTATCGCAGGTCTGTTTGTACTTGACCAGCCTTTCCTTTTGCTGTAAATGTGTTGTAAGAGGACGCTAAGCCTGGGGTTGAGGATGTTTCTGGCAGACCAACCCCTCCAATTGTGTGTCACAGAGCCGGTAACGCAAGGATTTCTCATTTTTAGTTCCACCATTTTAATAACAAAGGCCTAAATATTCCTATTGACGTTAAGAGATCAACTTTGAGCACATTTCTGAATAATACCTCCGGGAGGAGAGATGAGCTATTTTTAAGTGTTTCCTTTTGGCAGCAGATCACTCGAGAGCTTTTTTTCTCTCTCCGTGCTGAGCTCAGGTAGCGATAAGACACCGCCCATTTACCGTCAACATCCAGCCTGTGACATTTCCTGTTCTGAGTAACAGACTCACTCTTCAGCCGACAGGTTTCTTTTTTGGCTGGAGCTCCACAATATGACATTAACTCATCTTTTATTATCTTCCTGCTCACACCTCCCCGGTGAACATTTCTAACATTCACAGAATCTCTCCTCAGACGTCAGAAGCCGCGCGTTGACTCCGTTTCAGGAGTTTCTGAACCCTCTCGCTTCACCTCTCCAAGTCCTGACAGAATTTATGGTAACACAGACCACAGTGTCAAATCATCACCAGAACGCCACACTGACTCACGTCTTGGCTGCAGTGAATCAGCCGACACACCGGCCCTGCTCTCGCTGCGGTGATCGGGGGACTGCTGGGAAGACGAGGACGGGACCTGCGATTTGGGACTCGCCACAATGACTGCAGACATTTCAAAGAAGCCACAGCCGGTTTAAAATGTGTGTGTGAGAGTGTGAGTCTGCACAAAATGTTGCGGGCTGCGTTTTGTCTGCAGGGCAAAAAAAAAAAAAAAACGTTAAAAACTGAACTGAAACAATGTAAATGATGCAGAAATATAAGAAAGCTTTGAAAGCAAATTCTGGTTTACTGGTAAACTTGATCTTTATCGCCGTGACAGACATTTTTCTAACTTTGGGTTTCGATGTAAATTACATGTGTTCTCATTTTTGATACTCTGAAATAACACAAGCAGCTAATCATGGCAAGAATGGGAAGACTGGTTGGAGATAACAGAAAGGAAAGAGTAACTCAAATAACCACTGGTTACAACCAAAATATGCAAAATAATATCCCTGAACAAATAACACGTCACACCTTGAAGCAGATGGGCTACAGCAGCTGAAGAACAGGAAACCGAGAATACAATCCACACAGACACACTTTGAGCCCCTTAGTGCCAACTGAGTATCATTTAAATGCTAAAACCCAGCTGAGTATCGTTGCTGACCATGTCCATGTCTTTATGAGCACAGTGGAGCATCTTCCGATGGCTACTACCAGCAGGATAATGCACCATGTCACAAAGCTCAGATCATCTCCAACATGACAATGAGGTCACTGTA
>JAOXYM010000023.1:6939368-6954348 GCA_028567055.1 Leptatherina wallacei
ATTAGACCCTTTTGTAGCGAAAAGGGTACAAACATGCTAGAAATTCACATTGTTGTGCAAATTAAACAGCTTTGCATGAAATGACTTCCCCTCTTTCTTCTTCATGTTCCAGCGAACCTTTTTGGAAACCAGACTTTTCTATAATTTTTTTTTTTTTTGCATTAAAAGAAATACAGACAACAAATAAGAACTTCTGTTTTTGGGACAGGCGGCATGGATAAGTGCCATAGAGAAGGCCCGAACTATGCCCGACCCCTGGGCACAGTTTCACCTGGAGGAAATCCCGAGTGAGCCCTGCAGTCGTTACAGGTATGAATGAGTTGTTGTCAGAAAAAGTAAAACTTTGTACTCAGCAGATTTCAGTCACGTTTTTGACCTTTTCACTATTTGCGTGTGTTTTTTGGCAAAATGCATTCTGTTAACAAAAGCTCTGCTTCCACAAACGTTCCATTATGTACAGCGTGACTATGAATACACAATGCTGTGACTCTGGAAGTAGCTCACTCAGGTGGAAAGCATTTGTTTTTATGGTTGATAATTACATCAGTGCTTTTCCTGCTATTAGAGACTTAAATATTGTTGTATGTGTGGAACAGTGAGGTCGCTAAGGTCTTAAAAGCCATTTTTATAAAAAAATTTTTACATCCCATAAATTGGTAAAACGCCATATTCATCGTTTAGATTAATTCCTTTTTATTTTCAAGGAGTGTAAACAGTAACATTGTCTGCCTGATGAGAACTTGATATTTGAACTTGTGTGGAATTCTGTAATCTATAAACACAAGGAGGTGTTATCGCTTTAGAAAGTTAATATGGTGAGTGTTTGCGCAGTCAATGACTTGTTTACACATTCAGAGCGGTCAGTACAGAGATGACCGCAGGCTTCACCTCATTTCACCCCCCCTCTGCTGTCGACAAACATCACAGCCCCTTCGAAGGCTGCATCAGGAACCAATGACATACTTTTTTTGGCCCATCGGGTTCCTTTTGTTATCTTGTATTTGGGTGCGCCCAGATATTATGACTAGCTTGGCTGCAACACAGTATAAATGTGCACGTCTTTTGCAGACTATTCAAAGAAGGGCGGCATCTGCACACACACTGTATATCTGGGTGTGGGCAAAGAGCGGCATGAAAATGGATTCCTGTTGTATACTGTGCGGGGTTTTCAGTGGGAGGAGGGCTTTTTTTTTTTTTTAGAGGCTGGAAATTTGCCCAGCTGTGCTCTTTTCATTTGCTAATTTTACTCACTGGTAACCTCACCCCTCTTTGCCCCCTGTCGTATGAAAGTCATGGTACGCTCTGTTCCCAGCCTGAAATGGCTTTTCAACAGAGGACTGAAGATTAGATATTGGATTTTTTTTTTTCCCTCCTTTGGTCACATGAATGGAAAATGACCTCTTTGCTCTGGATGACACTAAAGTTTCAACTGTGTATGCAGTATCCATTAACTTAGGACACACACCCTGCCGAGCCTAACAGACGCACCAACCTTTATGTACATTTATGCAACTATATTGACTACATTAACCCCTTCTGCTCCAACCAGCCTCAACATTAATGAAATGGGTGCAGCCAGAATGACTTTACAAGGGCAAAAGAGAACAGAGAACCTCCTTGTTTTACTCTTCCTTAATCTTCCACACAGAGGAAACTAGGTGCTTTATGTGGCTCTGTGAGTAGACTACAAAACGAGCTGTGGACAGACTCTCGCTTGGCAGACGTGAATGAGACTGGAAAGTCTTTGTGCTCTTTTAGTGGGGGACTTGAGTAAGGAAGAGTTTTTACCTTTTATGTCCATTGTGGGAGAGCAGTGGGCCAAGAACGGAAACAGGGTCAGCGGTGTGACGGGTGATTTATCGTGCAACAGGTGTAAAACAAAGCAACGACAAAAATAAATGATCAGATGTGTTTTTTCTGAATGGAGAGCCGGGGTCACAGGGTTTGTTTTGTCACTTTTAGTGTTAGCATGCTAATATGGACTTTGATCTTTATCTAATGCTGAGGGGAGGGTTTGTTATAAACCAAGGTCTTTAGACCAAAACATGAAATTAAGTATTTTGTGGTCGGTGCATGTAAGAAATGATTTTTATTTATGTAGAAATTCTTATAGTGTAACTGTTGTTTGGTGTCCATTGAACATTTTTCAGTAAAACAAGAAGAAAAGATGTAAAACTGATCCTCAGTTTATCTTTTGTTCTCAATCAAGCAGGTCTAGTTCCTGTCTCTTTAAGGCCCCTCCCCCCAAAACCATGCTTTCTTCTGATTGGCCACATTCTTCACCTAGTGGAAGTGGGCTCTGATTAGCGAAAATCCGGCTCTTTTGAAAGATTCAACTTTTTGGCCCAGCTCCCTTTAGAAGAGAGTCTTTCGACTTCAATATGACTCTTCATTTAGTGTCAGTCAGAGCTTCTGATTTAGACTAATTTAGCAATTCTGAGTCTTTCGTATGCTGATAAGCAATTTTTTATTTAGTTTTTCTCACAGAAGTCTTATCTTTATGCATTTAAAAAAAATTCCAGTCACAAATGAAAAATAAATAAAATTCATCGTGTATGACAGAAAATAAGAAAAAGAGCCCAGGATGCTGATTTGATGTGTGGAGGATTTAAAGTTCAGTCAAGTCGTTATTTTAGCTAAAATAATTAACAATTCTTTTTCATCACAGGTACAATGCCATCACGGGAGAATGGAATCAAGACCAGATCCACATCAAGATGGGTCCACAGGTATTTACTCTCTCTCTCTAAAAACTATTTCTGGTCTGCTGTTCTTTTGTTTTATTTAAGGTTTGACTGATTTCCATCTCTGCATTCTCACAGCCGTTTGGGAAAGGGGCCATGAGAGAGTGCTTCAGGACGTAAGTTGAAAAATTTCTCCATATTCGCTGCTTTTCATCCAGCGGTTGTTGCCCTCATCCTCTTCAAACTTGGGCTGACGTTGTCTCAGTGTAAATAAAAGAAGGGGATACATCTCTAGTAGACATTCCTCGCATTTCTTGCTCCATCCCAGGATGATAGCAGCAGAGGAGTGCAGTATGTCCATTGTAGGGTTTTATGTCTAACTTTTTTTTTTCCTCATACAACTGATTCCCCTTATGTTTGTTTGGATTAAATAGATTTGAAATTTTTGTGTTAACTCTGCTATAATCTTTTTTTAGCCTCAGTGTGATGATGCAGAATGAAAGGAAGGAGGTGATTGTGGTCCAGCTGTTAATGCTAAACCCCCCCCCCCAAAATGTGGGAAATGTAAAACCAGGAAGGAATCCATCTGAAGTACCTCGCTTTCCATTTGTCAGTTTTGCAAAGATAAATTCCTTTCTAAGAAAAGAAAAAACTACAGAGGATGAAAATAACTCTCCCTGCCCCTACGAACCCAAACATACAAGTCCTATAAAAAGAAATGCTGTACTGTGGCTTGTTTTCCTTGTTGCATTGGTACAGTAATATATGTGAGGGTTTATCAGTCTCTGATCTACGAACTGGGGTGACTTTGTTCCCATAGGATCATTCTCGTGTTGTATTTAATAATGGCTCCAGCTGTGTATTTCAATAAAGACTCATAGCTTTAGGGGTGTTTCCTCTGCTGTCAGAGACGATTAAAGCAACATTCTGTAAACAAATCTAATACTGTAATCTAACCTAAATGCTGCCCACTATTAAAACAACCCAACAGTTATTTCCTCTTCTTCCAGGAAGAAGCTGTCAAATTTCTCACACAGCAGCAACTGGAAGACGGCGTCCAACTATGTGGCCAAGCGTTACATGGAGACTGTGGACAGAGATGTCTACTTTGATGATGTTCGGCTGCAGATGGAGGCCAAACTTTGGGGGGAGGAGTACAATCGCCACAGACCTCCCAAACAGGTAAATGAGATGCATTCACTGTCCTTTGAAGTGCTGGGACAAAGAAATGTGGTTGATATCAGCAGGTGGAGTGCGAGTGCGACTAGCAATTTTTTTTTCATTAATGGTGATAAACAAGTTGAATAATTGATTGAGGTTGAAATGATCAGAAGCTATCTACAAAGTATTTCAGTGCCTTTACTATAAATGTGCAATAATATATACACAACTGTTTGAATCTTCAGGTGGACATCATGCAGATGTGTGTGGTGGAGATGACAAACAGACCAGGCAAGCCTCTTTTCCATCTGGAGCATTACATCGAGGGCAAGTACATCAAATACAACTCCAACTCTGGTTTTGTGAGGGACGACAACATCCGGCTCACTCCACAGGTGAGCAAACGTCAACCCTTTTTGTATCAGCTCATGCTCAGCTCACAGCCTGATATATAATCATCTTCTTTTATCCATCAGGCCTTTAGTCACTTCACATTCGAGCGGTCGGGCCACCAGCTGATTGTGGTGGACATCCAAGGAGTCGGAGATCTCTACACAGACCCTCAGATCCATACGGAGAAAGGGACTGACTTTGGAGATGGAAATCTAGGTATCCTTTCATTAGACAAACAGCTGCTACATACTCAGAACTGAAATTGTTCGAGAGGCGCCAGTCTGACAGCACCTGTGTTCCAGGTGTGCGAGGCATGGCTCTCTTCTTCCACTCCCACCTTTGCAACAAGATCTGCAAAAGCATGGGCCTGACGCCTTTCGACCTCGCCCCAGTAGAGAAGTCCCAGCTGGACTGCACCAACAAACTGCTGGTAATTTTAACACTGTCACCCTCCTGACACGTCTGCTTCATCTGAACTGTGTTCTTCTTCTTCTCTGATGAACTGCCGCTGATCCTCCTTTTTGTTTTCTTTCAGAAAAGTGCCCAGACAGTGCTGAGGGGCTCAGAGGAGATCTGCGGCTCTCCCAGAGTTCGTACTTTCTCTGCAAGCCGGGTGCCTCCACTTTTATCCCGTATGTCTGAGACCTCCTCTGCAGACGAGAGCATGAGCGACGCCGAATCCATCCCGTGCTCCCCTCTCATGTTCCCCTGCTCTCCTCTAGTGGCAGGTGGATCTATGGGCAAGTCACCTTCCGGTACATTCATCATGATCATTTTACCGATGTAGTAATTTGCATCCATACTGAGGAGCTGCTGGTAGTGAATGGTTTTGCATAATTCTTTACGTAATTTTTGCAGGTTTGTCTTTTATTGGAATGTGCGAACACGACAGAGTCAACAATAACAACTCAGTTGAACACAAGGTGAGTGATGACTGTGAAAGTGGTCCTAAACAGCACAGAAACATGACCTGCAACCGCACACAAGCAGACGAAACACTATCGGCATATGTAGTGTAACAAAACCAGCTGAGACACAACTGCATACAGAAAACAAGCATTTAAAAAAAAGAACAGAATGAGTTTCCTTAGATTGTAAAAGCTGGAATAATCTAAAATCATTAGCGCACGTTCCCACACCATAAGTGGGTTTATGTGTCCGGTTGTGTCAAAAGTGTTTACCAGCTCAAACAAACAGTTTTTATGAGGTTTACTATTAGTTGTTTGTGTCTGTAGCTTTTCCCTACAAATAGACAAAGACTATGGGAATTCGACAAATGCTGAGCCAGCAGATTTTGCTTTGTTTGCATTATTCCAACGAGCAAACAGCAGCTTGTCCCTGAACGATGACGCCAAGCGTAGGTCCAAAGCTGATTAGTTGAAAGGCTGAACACACACTCCACAGCTGAGCTCAGTGCAACAATGCATGTGTTTGTAAGCGCTGCAAATGGCGGCTGCAGCCAGTGAAAGCAGACCAGCCTGTAACAATACCCTGAACCAACAATGAAACCAGTAAAAAGCATCTCTTTGTCTGCTGTGAACTTTGTCTCTTCCGCTGAGCGATAAACACATGTTACCTACACTGATCAACAACAACATTACAACCACTTAATTGAACATTTTTGATGCTGCTTTAGGCGTTTCTGCTCAGTTTTTTGCAATTCAGTGGACCAGATTTATCTTCTGAGAGGTTGGCATCATTGGGGTGTGTTGTTGCCAGGAGGGAGGTGTGCTCGGTCTTTTTTTAGTAGAGTGTTTCACGTCAAAGCAAAATCCACTTGAACAGCAGGACTCGAGTTACCCTACAGAAGATCATGTTCCAACAAGATGATCGGTCTTATTCGTGTTAACTGGGAGTGGCTGAGTGTTTTGGCTGATCTGCACAGTTACACTGCCCCTGAGTGGCGGCAAACAGCTTCTTAGAAATAACTCATTTTACCAGCTGAGCTAGGTAAAAGTCATATGGTGTACTTTCTGGGGGGGGGAACAACCTTACAAATCATTGTTTTGTTTTCTGTCTGCAGGAATCAGAAAGCGGTGGAGACAGTGGATACCCCAGTGAGAGGAGGAGTGAAGGAGATCCAAATGACCATGTGGATGGGGTAAAAACTTTAGTTTTGAGCTTTAAATTGATCTGTCTGAGAAATTTCAGTTTGCAAGATTTGCCTTACAGCAGAGAGAAGTTGTCTCCGGAAGCACTTCAATGTTGTTAAACTGCACTTACACATGTCTGACATTTAACAAATGTCCAAATGAAATGTACAGACAGAAACACAATCAGATAGTTTCTATATTTTTAGAAACCCACATATCCTAACAGCTACTTAACACTGACACATTAAACTTGGCTCTCACTCTTCAGTTAGTTCTCTACATTACACTTGATTGAGTGTGACAAATATATATCATGTTATATTATAAAGCGTGTTTTATTATCACATAGGTCCATCATCGCTACCACAGGCCTTATTCTGAATCGGATGAGGACAGTATCAGAAGGGTAAACAAATATTAAAACAGCTGTGTGTAGATGCCGTCATCCCCTCCATCATAATAATCATCCCTCTAATCAAATAACCCTGCTGTAGTTTTCCTCGTCATCATCTGTCTTTATTTTCTCCTCATCCTTCTCATCACTGGGTTAACAATGAACGCCTCCTCACCTCTCACCTTTCTCCTAATTCAGCTCTTTGTTTCCCCTCACCAGAGGAAGATGGTTGCTCCTCCAAGAGTCTCTGCGAACTTATATTCAAACAGTCCCGACAACGACGGGGTGATTATTTGCATGGAAGCTCGTAAGCCAGCTGTGCAGCTTAGTGCAGTCTCTCTGCTTCGAAGCTCTTATCTTTGCTGATGATGTATCAAACGGGAGGTTAATTAGTTATCAGCCTCTTCTTCCATTCCTTACTCTTTTGCTAATATTTTTTTAATCTGATGTAAGAAATGCAGTCTAAGAATAATAAAGAAAAATATATTTAAATGGAAATCTGATCTTTGGAACTGAAACACCATCTACCTCCCAATTCACCAACTCTTCCATCCTTACTAATGATTCTGGCTATGACAGCTTTGTGTGCGTTTTGCTTTTCTCATGCTTTTATGTCATTTTGCAGTCATTGTGTGAAACGGGGGCGTACTCCTCCAGCTTTGGACTCAAACCTTCTGTTCTGTCTCTGGATGAGTACGCCCCTGAGAGAGAGTGGAGTGTAATTTGTTCCATTTCATCGGATGCTGATATTTTCTCTGTTTTTTGTTTTGTTTTTTTCTTTCGTCTTCTCGCACCATCGATGGTTGTTTCTGCTCAGCTGACAGAGGACAAGTGGAGCTTCTACCATTCATCTCGTGCTCACGTCCATCGATCCTCTTGTGTGGCCACCGAGGTGGAGCGTCTCAACACTCTGCTGCAGAAGAAGATTGGCCAGTCAATCCTCGGAAAGGTAAGAGGACATAACCGTTCCAAACATCAATCAGTATTATACACACGGTACATCTTGTGCTTTGGAATAATTATAATTCAGAATTTGATCAACCTTTTTTAAGCCAACCAAAGTCAACCAATAGGATCCTTCTGATGTCAAACACTTATTATTCAGGGCAGCTGATGGTCAAGTTGTTTTAATATGTAAAGCACTTTGAGTTGCCCTAGCATGAAAGGTGTTTTATAAATAAAATGTGATTTGATTTGAAAACAATGTTGCTAATGTTTTGCATTTGATAAAATACGTTTTAAGAACTAAATTAAAAGAGAAAAAGAAAGTAATTGTAGCAGAAAAGTAATTCACGTGTAATGTCAAACACCTGAATTACTAATTCTTTTATTAAATGCGTAATTATTTGTTTGAATCCAGTTTTTAAGAAGTTGGGACACACTTGTGTTCAATGATAAATCAAAACAAAATGTAACCATTTGCAAATCTCCGAAATCGGTATTTTATGACTGAATCCATCTTTGCATCTGAGAGACTCTGCCTCTCTAAGCTGCTCTTTTTATACCCAATCATGTAACTGACTTCTTGCCAGTTATTCTAATCGGATGCAACATTTTTCCGATCAGTACCTTGTATTTTCCCAGCCATATGCTGCCCCTGTTCAAGTCCCTATATTTGTTTCATGTTGTGCATCTCTGCATCTTGTGCCCAGGTCCACCTGGCCATGGTCCGCTACCATGAAGCGGGTCGTTTCTGTGAGAAGGATGAGCAGTGGGATCAAGCTGCAGCCATGTTCCATCTGGAGAGAGCAGCCCTGTGTGGAGAGCTGGAGGCCATCGTAGCCTTGGGACAGTGCTGCATGCAGCTGCCTCATCACATACTCCCAGATATGGAGCTGGAGGTAAACCACACTGAGTTTATCCTCTTTTATTGTTCAGCTGATTTGAGTTTGGCATGTGCCCGTTCTGACACATCCTTGTTGCTGGCAGGATAATGCAGGAAACAAGATGAAAGGTTTCAAGTATCTGCTCCAGGCTGCTGAGGCTGGTGACAGATCCTCTATGATCATCGTGGCCAGAGGCTTTGATACAGGAATCAATCTGTCAGCTGACAGGTCAGTGAAGATTCATGTAATGCAGACAAACCTGTTTTAGTCCAGAGATCAGGAGTCCTGTTCATACAGTGGTGCAATACTGCCCCCTAGTGGCTTCTTAAAATGTAAACTGAAGTGTTTTTTTCTTTTTTAACATATATTTGTGGCTCTTTTCATGTTTCTATTTCACAGAAAGCAGGACTGGGAGGAAGCTATTCACTGGTATGACAGTGTGTTGACCATGACAGACTATGATGAGGGGGGAGAGTTTGATGGCACGCAGGACGAGCCTCGCTACCTGCTGCTGGCCAGGGAGGCAGAGATGTATCAAGAGGGAGGACACAACCTGACCGCAGACCCACAGAAAGCAGGTTCGCTTCCTCGCTGACTAAAATCTGTTCTAATTAAAATGGAAAATACCCTTGTGATTCAAGAGGTTATTGACTGGGATATGACTCCTAGGGTACTGAGCAATTCATCTTCTGAAATTGTAAAGAAAGACCACGACCATTGTCAGGTAGAGTCACAGCAGCTACGACAGACAGACAGAATTTAGCTGGAGACTCTATTTTACGTACATGGATACATTTTTTATGTCAACCAGGGTTGTATAAAGTATAACGGTAGGTTGCAGTAAACTCAACTACAGTTTGGAGAGCCACAGAGAAATGTTTTAAGCATACCATACTAATAAGGTAGCATGTTTGTTGCTTGACTGATAGAAAATGTGTGATTGACTTGAAATAGCATGACATTAATATGCACTTCTCTCCTTGCAGGTGATCTGTTTACAGAGGCTGCAGAGGCCGCCATGGCAGCCATGAAAGGTCGTCTGGCCAACCAGTATTACATGAAAGCTGAAGAAGCCTGGGCACTGATCGAGGAGTAATTAATGATAAATGTTTTGTTTATTCAGCATACAGCCTGAATGATTACGGTTTACATATTTTTATGACAGAATTTCTGCTGTTGGCGGTTTGTAAGTGTGTGTGTGTGTGTGCGTGTGCACCGAGCCGAGGATCAGGCTTTTCTCTCCCTGTTTTTGTCTCTGTTTGTGAGGCTAATCATCCTGACTCCCTTCCGCTTAATTTCCTGTCTTCCATGACCTTTTTTATTTAAGTGAATATGGTGGTATGAAAGAGAAGATATTGACTATTGGAACAAAGAAAATTATTCACTTATTTCCCCCCCAAATGTTAATATGCCTATGTTTGAAAGAATTCATGTATAAAAAAAAAAAAAAAAAAAGTATGAAATTGTAAAATAAAGTTTGCATTGCTTTTTATTGGTCATCATTACTTTTTTTTATTGTCTCCAATAAGAAAGTCTTTTAGTAGGACAATAGTAATACCTGTAAAGGATTAATCCGTTTGTGTTATTTGTCATTTTAAAATGATTGGAGGTCAATGCTCATTACTGGGCTTTTCCCCCTTCAATTTAAAATCTATTAATGTTATTACAATGATGTCACTGGATGTGCCCATATAAGCTGAGTTAAAGTATATGAAGCCCCTGCAAACATTTAATAATTTCCTTTACATAAATGTTTCCCTTGAGCCCTTTGCATATCTTCAGATTGTCATATATATATATATATATGTGTAAGTGCTGAACATCTGATAAAGGTAAAATGAAAGCTTAAAAACAACAAAGTAATGGAATATAATAAAAATATTGAAATGCCTAGGGAGAAAAGGTTTAATTAATTTTAAAGTTCTGCAATATTTGACCCAAGAGGAGTATATACAAGTTGAACAGGTCCAAGGCCTGACCCTCGGGGGCCTTGGACTTGTCACGATTAGCTATGAGATTGGTCATTTTTGATTGGGGTGTATCCCTGTGAGGCTGTGACTTCCACCAAGCTTCAGGCTGCTTATCTCCTGCTTTCACACATTTCCTCTCTCACCAACGCTTTAGCCCACAGGCGCAATCGGCTCCTCACTCTCATCAATCCTGCATCACCCACTACAGTAGCAAGAGAATTGTGTCACAACTCATTGTGACAATAATGGAGAAATGTGTAAATGTGCTGTCTGAATGTATATTCAACAGTTGAATTTGACACAATATGTATTGCATTAAAACAAAAAAAGAGAGATACTAAAACACAACTGCAGCTCACATTTTACATATTTTAGAGCAGGACTACTAAATTCGGTCCAGCTTCAGGGCTCCAGTCGTGCAAAACTTTCGAATGTTTCACTGCTCCAACACACCTGATGTACATTTAGACTTATAGATGACCTTTTTGCTACCATAAACATGCAATAGACAGCTGCATGTGCGTTTTAGCTTTGAATTCAACCGTTCACTGCGTAGACGCTATGGTAGCGTGGCCGAGCGGTCTAAGGCGCTGGATTAAGGCTCCAGTCTCTTCGGGGGCGTGGGTTCGAATCCCACCGCTGCCAGAATCTTTTAGAATTTTCAGTTCTAGGATTTTCTGTGTGAGGAAAGCCGGACTTTCACAGAATAAATATGCTGAAAACACTTTGTTAACATAGTAACAATACATACATCTTAGATTACATGACAGATTGGTCTAGGATTCGGTAATGTCGGAATTGCATTATGGGCACATGCTCCTCCCCACGTGTCTGCAGAGTCAACATGGTACCTCGAGTCCAGTAGTTGACTCCAGCTGCCTGAGTTCTGCTCCTTTGCGCACCACATTTCTGGACTGCCCTCAAACGGATGAGGTAGTTAAAACTGTGCGGTGAAGTGCGCAGGTGAATGCTCTTTCTTCCGTAGTTTGGGTGCTTTTTAATTTTAGGCATACTAAATCCGGCCCAGTGACGGACTTTATTATTTTGTCTAGCATGTGTATGTTAGCACACCAGCGAAGCTACTGCATGCTAAGCTACAGTAGTCTCATCAGGCTTGCTACACCGGCTGGCAGCTACTTAGCTGACTATTACGCTGGTAGGAGACTGAGTTATTGAGTTCTTTTCTGGTTGTCTTTTTGTTAATCGAAATATGTAGGTGCTAACGTAAATTATTTTTAGTGCGGGCCTGTGACTAGTAGATAAAGGGTTTTAAGCTAGCTAGCTAATAAAGCTAACAGTGAAGTATAATAATCGTCTTAAATCACCGTTTGACGTGTCTGCCAGACATAAGGCTTATTACATGGCGTTTGCATCATACATAGTGGTTTAATGTGGATTGCTTAAAGTTGCATAATGTGCTACCTGGGCTGTATCAGTGAAAGCATCATTTAATAGACTGCATGATCATGGTCTGCTAGTCGACTAACTTTAGGCTCGTGAAAGTCGTTGGAATTTTTACTTCTCAATATACTCTTTACTTCCTACAACTCAATATATATTGACAAACCAGTGGTAAGTTTATAATGAGACCAGGATATTCTGGATCTTTTCGTGTAACTGTAGAAACTGCCTTTTTATCTGTTTACTTTGTCACCGGTCTGGGTGTAGCCTCAATAAATCCCTGTATCTCTTTGCTTTTCAGGTTGGATCCTTGAGATCTACTGCTCCTCTCCTTTGTGCCCTTCAGTCTGATCTCATCAATATGGCCAGTGGTGATGATGATGACCCCATTATAGAAGAGGTAGGCAAAAGCCTGCCCAATATCTACATAATAAATCACATAAGTGGTAGTTTACAACTCCCACTTCACAGCTCGGGACATTTGGGCATCATCGGTCATCCTTTGTAGCATAGATTTACAGTTTTGCTCAAAATTATTTATATCCCATGTAAAATTACACTTTTTTTTTGTTTAAATTCTTCATTTGCAAAAACTTTTTTATTGGTACTTTCAGTATATCCTGTGTTTACTTTGTTGGGATTAACAAATCCACGTTGGCTAAACTTAATTTGTGGAAGATCTACTGACAGCTCAGCAACAATCACCGGACCACAACCAAGGATCCTTGATGAAAAAATGTGAAGGAATCTGCTGAGAAACTCCAGCTGAGTCAAGACTGGAAGTACCAGCTGGATAGTAATCTGAAACATAGCGCCATGGTAGTCAAACACTAGGTTTTTGGGCATGGGGTGGTGGGGGTGACCCCTAATAAAATGGAAGGAGAAACACTGGTAGTGAAGAAATGGTTCAAGGACAGGGATGTCAATGTCCTAGATTGGTCAAGTCAGTCCTCACCTGAATCCTGTCAAGAACTTGTGGCGACACGGCTTAGAAACCGTCCAAACTGACCCTGCTTGAGGCTTTCACCAGGGAAGAGTGAGCCAACATCCCACAAGAGATATGCAGGACCCTTATGAACATATACAAGAATCAGCTGGAAGCAGTCTTAAAAAAACAAAGGCTATATACAATTATTTAATGTTAATATATGGAGCAGCGCACCTCAGTGGACTTAATATGCATAATCTACCCTTTACTTTAGACCTCAATAGAAATGCAAAAACCTTTGGGATGAATTTATTTTTTATCTCTTAGGAAAAAAAAGCTTGGGCTGTGGAGGTACTGGGTATTTGTTTACGTCCACATCTGAGACATCCCCTTCAGTGTATTGTGAGCTTCATAGCAAAACTTCCTTCAGGTAGCGCGTTAACTTTGTTTAGGATAAAAGCTAGTGACAAAACAGTATTTTTTTAAATCAGGATTCCTAAACAAGATCAATAATAGTTTTGCAAGAGAAGCCGAAGTGAGTCCAGCAGGAGATGTTGGTCAGAAACCAGGATCAGTCCTGACAACCTCAGTAAAGTTTGCCAGAGGCTGCCTGAACGAGAAGATCCTGCTCCTCACGCAAGTTTATTCAATCACAGAGGGATTTCTGCTTTGTTTCTTGTAGATTGATGTGTACCTCGCTAAAAGCCTTGCAGATAAGCTGTATCTTTTCCAGGTGAGTGTTTTTTTTGTTGTTGTGCCTGATCCTGGTCTGTTCTATGAGCAGTTCCTCTTTATTATCCTGGATTGTGAAGTTATTGGATGATAAATGTTAAGAATGTCACGAGTTACCTAGTTTTTTTTTCTTTTTCTTTGCAGTACCCTGTCCGACCTTCAACTATGACCTATGATGACGTCAATCACTTGGCAGCTAAGATCAAACCCAAACAGCAGAGGGTAAGCCTGCTTACGTCTGTTTTGAGGCATTATTTCATGATTGAAGTAACTCTGGTTTTTATCTGACTGTTTACGTATCTTTTGGGCCACTCGTCGTGCAGGTGGAGCTGGAAATGGCCATCAACTCTATGAGTCCAAATTACTGTCGCAGTAAGGGAGAGCAAATCGCTCTGAATGTGGACGGCACCACTTATGATGAAACCAACACCTACTCGGCGTATGTTTGTTGTTAAACCAGAAGATTTCAGAACTTTCTGTGAAGGATTTGCTTGCTTGCTTGTTTGTTGCTCTGATTTATGATCCTTTTAATTTTTCCTCCTTAGAAAAATGATGGACAAGCAGACCTTCTCTTCCATTCAGGCCACTACAAACACCTCCAGATACGCAGCTGCGGTGTTTCGCAAAGGTCTGACCCGATAACCGGTTAACCTGCCTTGCAGCCCTCTGCAGCATCACATGTGATCTTTATCTGACCTGCTGGTGTAAACTCAAAGTTCACTCATGTTCATGAGTCATGTTGTTAAGCGTTACATCCAGCCATTTAACTGTGTTTAATTTGACAACCTGATATCTTGATATGAGCAACTTAATGGTGTTGAATTAAATCCACAATCAGACATTGGAAAGCTGAATTTATTGTTTTATTGATGATGTTAACAGGAGAGCTTCACATCACTCCACTGACGGGAATCCTGCAGATGAGGCCCAGTTTCTCGTACCTGGACAAGGCTGACAATAAAACTAGAGAGCGTGAGGCAGCCAACGAAGGTACGTTCTCTACGTTTGATCATGATTGAAATTGGTATAGATTGCTGTTTGTTTTCATTTATTAAAAAATAAAGCAAAAACTAAGGTCCTCTTACTACAACAAAAATCTAAGCGATGTTGTTTCTCATAAATGCTTTAACTAGTTTATTAGTAGGCAGAAAATGCCCAAATCTTGCTTTAGCAGCTTTGTAAACACAAGCGCTGCTTATCTCAATCTTGGTTCTGACTTTCTTTTGATATTTTGATTATTTATTAGAGAAATGAAAACTTAACTCATTGACTGCCAGCCATTTTCACTTGAGTGAAAATGGCTGGTGTCGTTGGCAGTCAATGAGTTAAAGGAGACATATTATGCAAAAATCACTTTTATAAGTCCTTGGAATAGTCTCTTACAATGTTCTAAGTCAC
>JAOXYM010000023.1:6956083-6968443 GCA_028567055.1 Leptatherina wallacei
TGACTGACTGGAAGCCAGTGTAAAGACTTTAAAACTGGTGTGATGTGTTCAGATCTCTTAGTCCTGGTTAAAACTCTGGCATTTAAAAGTACATTAAAAACAAACCTTTTAAAAGAAATAACAGAAATACTCCAATAAGATAAAAAGGAAGAAATGCGATTAACAGTTGTTTACATATAAGGCGGTAAATGGCTTTTAAACAGTGACTTAAAACTGCTGAGAGTTTCAGCAGACCTGCCGTTTTCTGGGAGTTTGTTCCACATGTGAGGAGCATAAAAACTGAACGCTGCTTCTCCGTGTTTAGTTTTGACTCTGGGAACTAAAAGTAGACTTGACCCTGATGACCTGAGGGATCTGGTTGGTTCATGACAAACCAGAAGATCCTGAATGGATTTTGACCCAAAACCATTTAGTTATTTGTAAACTAACAGCAGGATTGTTTGACGAACAGAAAGTCAGTGTAAAGATCTGAGGACTGGAGTTACATGGATATGAACACAACAAACCTCTGTTAGCTCATTTAGACCTAATTGCTAAAGAGGCCAACAAGTTGAAGCAGATTTGTCAGATTTGCTTTATATTTCTGGTGGTTAAAGATAATAATATAACTTATTTATAAGAACAACTACAGATCCATCTTCACAGTCGCAATGATTCGCTGTCCCCGCTGAACCACGCTCACCTCGGATTACTTATTTCTCCTCTTTTTATCAGGGAGTACCTGGCGATGCTAATGCCCCCTCTCACAGAGGAGAAAGTGTAAGCATCCCTCATTTCTTTGACAAATGTTTGTAGAGTGAAGCAAAATTACAAAAGGCTGGATGCATCATTGACTTCCTGTCCCTTTGCATCGTAGTGCAAAGCCCGTTGGTCCCAGTAACGTGCTCTCCATGGCTCAACTACGCACTCTTCCACTGGGAGAGCAAGTCAAGACTCTAATGAAGAACGGTAGGTTTACACAAGTAGAAAAATACTAATCATGTTTCTGTCAGAGGGTTTTCAGCCGTGTTGTGAAGATTAATCGTCCGTGCAGTTTTTGTTTGTACCAAATGAGGGGACCAAAGCATGTGTAACAATGATCTTTGTCTGTCTCGGTCTGCAGTGTGTTTGGAAGCTAATTTTCACATGTTGGAGGATCTTTGAATCTTTGCAAAGTGCTGATTGTTTTCAGTTTTTCTTTTTTTTGGTCAGTTGTTTCATATTTCCTCCACAATCTCTTTTCTCTGCAGTCAAGGTGATGCCGTTTGCTAACCTGATGGGTCTGCTGGCCTCTGGAACTGACCAGACCTCAGTGCTGCGCTGCATCCAGCAGGTGGCGCTGCTGGTTCAGGGGAACTGGGTTGTAAAGAGGTGAGACCAGACTTGTTCATGGATGTTTAGTTGCAAGATGGCTAAAATCCCCCAGAGCAGAGAAGTTGAACTAATGCTTGAGTTTTTGTTTTGTCTCCAGTGATGTTTTATATCCTAAGAACACATGCAGCGCTCACAGCGGTGTCCCTGCTGAACTGCTTTGTCGTGGCAGAGATTTTGTGGTGAGCTGCTGCCTCTGGTTTCTCTATTTTTAAATGATCCAGAATGTCATGTTAAAGTCATCGCACATCTTTACTTTTAGATGTGGAGATTCACTCAGGAGCGCTCAGTGATGAGAAAGGAGATAACATCCATCATCAAAGTAAGGATCAGTCCTCTGATGTGTTAATCACCGGTTTTGAATGCTTATTATGTCTTTGACCCCTTTTGCTCTGTCTTGTTTCTCTCACCTTTTATGCTTCACTTATCCTGTTCATTCAGGTGAACATAGCTAACTGCTTCTTTCCTCTGTCTCCGTCAGCTTCCGCCAGAGGATGTGAAGGAGTTCCTTGAGCATGTGGCAGCTCCTCGGATAAACCGGGGCTGGGAGTACCTGTTGCCTACGGACGTAGACTTCATTAAGAAACACCCAGATGTTGCCCACAGGCAGCAAATGCTGTGGCTCGGCATCCAGAGCAAGTAGGTTTCATGAATAGTCTCACCAGATAATTAAAGTGCTGTTAAATATCCCCCCCCCCCCAAGGGTAGCTTGTTGCTTATTAGAAAAATCTTCCCTGTTTATTTCTTGAAGGTTGGAAAAGGTGTTTAATTTCTCTAAAGAAGACTTTGTGCCAAAGAACGCCCCCGTTCCCGGTGAGAAGGAGCTTGCTGGTTTTTAAATGCTCAGTAGATATGATTGTTACACGAGCTCATGTCTGTTGTGTTGCTTTCCAGAGCCGGTCCACGTCAGCGGGGAGCAGCGTCTGAAGACGGCTCAGCATCGAGCTCAAGAAAACCAGCCATCCTTGCAAAGGGACCTGGACGGGAGGCGCGCAGAAAGCAGCAGCCACTTAAAACTGGACCCCACCAGTGATGGGAACGACGAGCCGATGGACACCTCTTCCTCAGCCATGCCCAACGGTTCTGTTAATGGTTACGCCAGTTCCACCTCCCCGTGCTTTGATCACGCTAACGGAGGGAGCCCTGCCAACACGCTGTCCCCGGAGCTGCAAGACTTTGTGATAAAGACTTTCCGGAAACATTTTGTGGTGACGTTGAATGAGCTAAAGAGGCTATTTAACCTCCACCTAGCATCCATGCCAGTGGGACAAAACATCCTCCACTCGGTCTCGGACCACATGCTACAGGACGCCGTTCTGCTCTGCCAGTGCAAACAGATAATGGTGCCTGTGAGTATTCAAGGAGAGGAATTCTCCTATACGGCCATGGCTCAGTTTCTCAAGTTTGTGGATGCAAAACTCCTCTACTTAATAACTCGCTGCTACCAAAAACCCACATTTGATAGATGCTGTAAAAGGTGTGGGGAATAGATATACTGCATAGGTTTGTTAGAGTTTAGACAAATGCATATAATTTTCTGGTAGTTCATTAAAAAAAATGAGTTACAGCAGATTTTAAAGTACAAACCTGCTCCAGCAGGATGTCGAAACAGTCTTACACCTCACGTTTCACATATTCAAAGCAACAGGAAGAAGCAAACCAGTAGAACAAAAACCGCATCCACAGTTCTGAGCATTCAGTCTTGCAACTCGGCAGAGAAACTGAACACAAACGGGCAACACTGTTAGTAAGATTCAGTGATTAATGATGAAAATAATTGGTGGTTGCAACCTGAATACAGTTAAATGATCAATTATGCATCATGCAGAATGTCTCGATGGAGATGGTTAAGAAAGAAATCCTCTCTGTCATCAAATCCATTGGTGGTTGTTGTTTAAAGGTGTTAATTCAGCTTTGTTGTCAAGTTGCATAAATGTCATGGCTGCTGCAGTGTTGCATAATTACCTTCCTTTGTCTTCACCGTCTCAGTTTTAATAGCCTACTTTGAATTAAGTGAGCTCAGTCCCAAACATGCAGAACTCACCGGTCATTCAATTCAGCTGCAATTCAAGCTTTGAAGTATTTATTTTATTATCTTTTTATCTTGGAATAAGAGCTGTTGCTCCTCTAGTCTCAGTCTGCCTGTGGATACTGAATAAAGGGGGATTTCACCTTGTATCAGCTTTCTTGCACAGAATAACGACATTAACGGTCTTTTTAAAAGCGTAGGTGCACTCGAGCAGCGCAAACCTGCCTCTCAGGTTCCACTCGAATTCAGGGAGCCATCGGATACCCCGTCTGTTTGTAGACGGATGGTCTGCTCAGTATTTTGGCCTGGGTGGCTGTTTGTAAGCTTTATGCAGACTGGTGTCGTGCTTGCTCAGAGAGAAGGGAGTGGCAGTGCCAGATCCTCTTTGTTGTTCTTTTTTCTTTAAGCTGCCAGAGCCAATTCTGTCCTGTCTTGAGTCTTATCCCTTCTGCATCCTTGATTTTAAAGGATTTTACTGTTGTTTGGGGGAGGGAATAGCCCAAAGCCATCCTTGTTATGCAACAGATTATTAGCCTTAAACCAAAGCTCTTTACTGCCCAGTGAGGGGGGTTAAGGCAGGTTGGTTGTGTTTGTAAACGCAGGGAAATCTTGAACCTCTCCCTCTGGCTGTTCAGAGATCAGTGTCGAGACAGTGGGTCATGTCTGGAAAGATAATCCTGGTTTTCTGTGCTCAGGCCGTCCAGATTGCTCTTGTTTTGACTTGGCATTTTATGCAGAAGATCAACTTAACAAACACCTCCGGTGCCTGAGAGAAAAGAAAACTATTGAACATCACTATAGTTGACTAACTGGTTCAGAAAATGTAGTAGTGGTCCATGCTTTTGTTTATTAAAACATTTTTTGGAATAGTCCAAACCTTTATCTCAAAAGAGCATGACTGGTTGACATCAAAAGTAGCTTTAGCAATAGGAACTTGCAACCTCCTGGTTTATTTATATATATTTTATGTTTTCTTTTAACTTGTAGTTTCCTGCTCAGAGCAAAGCAGCTCCTGATGAACAGAAGGTGTTTGGCTTGTGGGAAACCGGAGATGACTTCGACAAGGTAAATTCTCAGTTTGCTTGCATTTCCTGGCAAAGTGCCTCAAAAACCACAAGTCATCGTCAGCAATCACAGAATTTCACTCGAGTTTGAGACGGAAGGTGAACAGGGTTTGATGCTCGGTGCATCTCGGCTGCAAAGGAGAGCACCGAATCCTTGCCTCAAGATTTCACGATATTCTCTTTGAATTTGTCCGTTTGGGATTCAGTGTGTATAAAGGTTGTCATAACAGATTTCCTTTTTTTTTAATTTCAATTTTTTTTTATTTTAGATGACTGCCAGTGGAGAAAAAAAACATAATCTGACTTTGTTTAATTTTTTTGCTATTTTTTTCTTAAAAAAATTTAAATAAAATCAATACTGCACCAATGTTATTACATGTCAATCAATTAATTCAGTTCCATTTGAATATTTAGCATTTACAAGTAACTATATGACTCCACTTAGCTACATTCCCATGAATATAAGCACTACAATCACTGAGTCACTTTTGTACCTGTACCTTGTTAAAGCTCACTAATCAACATCCCATTACTGGTTTAACTTGGACTAAAACCATCATAGTAATTAATATATCTTGGTTAAAGCAAAACAAGTATTTAGGTCTTTTACCAAAGAAGCAAACTTGTTATTTGAACTTTCAAGTTGGATTTTGTTGTCATTGCTCTGAGCCGGATATGTCTCTTTGTAAGCTGCTGCAGAATCCAGAGAGAGGTCCATTTGTTTAAGATCAAGACATTTTCCTGATCTCTCTTGTTTTTCTTTGCGTCTGCAGCACCGTCGGCTGCTGTACGACTTGTTCACAAAGAACTACCGGATTAAGAGGAGTGCGATTCAAACCAAAGTGGCGCAGGAGTTCGGAGACACGTCTAAAGCCGTCATCGACCGGCTGCTTCAAGTGAGAGGGGGTCCTGGGGTTCAACATCCATCTATTATTTACCGGTTCCCACAGATCTAACCTGCAGTTTGTTGTTTCAGGAGTGCTGCAGCAGCCATGCTGGGATGTGGTACCTCAAAGGAACTATCCAGTCTTGACCCCAAGAGCCTGCCCCACTGCAGTCACCATTAGCCAATTAAAACCCATCCTGTGTGTCCAGTGGGCGGGCAGTTGAAAGGGGAAGCCAATCGCTGCTGCGGCCGGCCCAGCTCTGAGAGCCGGAGGACAAAGATGGCCGAGTGTTCAGCTCTGAACAAGAAGCTTTTCTTATTTCAACAGAAAAGTTTCTGACTTTAACGTGAGCACTCAAACACAGCGAGGACAGAAACTCAATCGCTGGAGCGTCTAAGGGAAAACTAAATCTTTAAAGAAATGAAGAAATGGCAAGAGATGGATATATATATATATATATATATATATATATATATATATATATATATATATATATATTACGGTTTGTCTGAACTTTTTTTTTGCATCTTTGACCTCATGTTGGATTATTTTTCTTACCAGATCAGGATGGTGTTTACAGCTGGAAGCAGCCACGGCTCAGAAAGCTTTCATGTTGCTCCTCATTCAGCCAGAGAACGTGTTTTACTTTATCTCATCCATTCAAAACATTGTTTAAGGCCTGCTTGTTTGTTTGAAATGAAAAATTCCACCTGTTAATTTGGTACATTTTTATTAAATCTGATTTTTGGTTTCAACTTAAAGTATTTGTCCCACAGTAAGGAAACACTGAAACATGAAGGCACAAAATTGCTGAATTCGTTCAGACAAAAAGGGAACGGGATGCTAAACTAGCTTTTAAGCAGTCATGGACTTAAATCTGCCTCCGTTTTCTTGGAGTTCAGTGTTCAATGGGTACAAACCTGATTATCAACGAGTGGGTTAAATATAGGAAATATTGAAGGTTTTTTTCTTTTTTTACATTTCTGGTCAACTATAAGTTTTCAAGTGTTTTTTTCTTGGAGTGACTGATTTAAAAGAGAACTGATAAAGAAGCATTTTGGAGTAAAATCTTGTCATATTCTGCTCAGAAATCTCACTGTACAAACACATGTCCAGTACATAAACCGTAGTAGTGTGGTGCGGAGAGAGGCTGCTGTTGCTATGGGTACGATGATGTGTTGCCATGTGCTGCTATCTTGAGCCTCCATCTTAAGTGCCTCTGCCTTTTACAAGGCGTTCAGGACAAACTCCCAACCGTGGATGAGACCATGCTTTGATTTCCATGGTGGAAATGTGAATCCAATGTTCCACATTTCCCATTAAGTTTTACATCAAATGATAACTGTAATTTGTTTTAATGGTTTATGTTGCTCAATAAACAAGTGTCAACATGCCTGAGGTGTTATTACAGAGTTAATTTTGGATGGAAATCTTAAGAGATATCAGAATGGGGTAACCTGTGCTAGACTGGCAACCTGTCCAGGGTGTACCCTGCCTCACCTGCTAATTGCTGGGATAAGCTCCAGCCCCCACGACCCTGAATGGGAGTAAGCGGTACAGAAAATGAATGAATGACTTCAGTAAACCTAAAAGTGCATAATGTGGAACGGTGTTGCATCTCTGGATTACTTTATGATGAGGATGGTGGGTTGGATGATTGCACTCTCCCACAGTAACAAAGAAAAAAAACCGCATATTGTTTTTTTTTTACACGTTATTCATTTTACGCTATCTGGTACATCAATAGCATGATGAAGAACCATAAGCAGCCACAGCAGCTTGCTACCGGTTCCTCCTCATGCTGGTCACATTTAGCTGTGGGTAGGCTTGTCGCAAGGTAAGAAAAATCTGCCCTCAATAACTTTATTGTTCTCTCTCTCCTTGAAAAGTGATCTCTCGTCATACATAGCAGCCCCATGGTCTCCTATGATACCACAGAGTGTAGCATGGTATATTTTTGTTGCCGCTTTTTTGTTTCCAGAGGTAATAACAGGCAGTTATGTTGGTTTTCCCTGTCTGAGCCCCATGCTTGATATTTTGTTTACAAAGACTTCATATCCTGTGTCTTCATCCTGGAGGATGGAGTTAGGACCTAGATTCTAGAGATACATGATCTCCACTGGCTCCAGAATCTCATTCTGATATGTCTATCGGGTGCCAGTTCCACGTCTGTGACCGACACACCTGAATTTCAAAACAAAAGTGGACACCAAACAGGAGGATATTGCAGGGTTTTTTACACTTTTTGGGGGGGGGGGGGGGCACTACCCACACACTTAGCTGTGTTGCTCATTCCACAGAAGCATGATCCTTACAAGTTATATCTTGTATTAAAGGTGAATTATCCAGCTTTCCAATGATGGATAATTCAACACCATTTGGTTTTTATTAAAGGGGAGAAATAATCCACCAAACCTAAATTTCCTTATTTTCTTTGTGCTGTTTATAAAGGAGGATGCTGTTCCTTAGAAAAACCCCACCCTTATCTTTTGCAGAGCTGCAGGCAAGAAATTCAGATTTATAAAGAAGTCCTTTCATTTATCTAACAACAATTTCCCTGTGGGGTTATTTTATAAGAGCCCACATCTGTAGGATTAACTGCAAATGTGTTAAGTGTCCTTGTTAAAAAGGACACCCAAGAAAAACATTTAAATGTTTCCCTTAAATCGTTCTCATTTCCCAACAATTGCAAACATATGCAACCGTGTTGCTGCCTGAACACATTAAACCCATTATATATCATCTGTGTAATTTTAGAGTAAAAATTCTTTCATTTTCAGAGTAATTTTTTGGCCGACTTGGATCTAGTCTGACAGGATGCATGGAGTCAATAATAAATAAATGAAAATAAGGTTTACTTAGCAAAAAAAACACAAAACCCAACCATGGTGTCAGTTTGCTTCAAGTTTTATGGCTCAGAGCAGTAACATCAAAAGGTGAAAACATCGTACAGAGTGCAGATTATTAAGATCTACAATGTGATTTAAAGAGCATGCTCGCTTCAAATATCCAGCAGAAATATGAAGCGTCTGAGTAGCAATAATAATGCCTGGGGCATTTCTAAAGTGCATCTCCATCTGATGTTACAAACAAACAGCTTGTGCACATTCTTTAAGCTTAAAAAGGACACAAACGGGTGGCAAAGGCGACGCAACTGCTGCGGAGAACCTCCTACCGACACGTTCCTTCATTGGACTTTTTACAGGTTACATAATCAAACACACAGTTATTAATGAGGGAAACGTCATTTTAGGTTAACATTCACAGCCAGCTAAACCTTCCATTCAATTATCAAGCATAATTTCAAAGAACCATATGTTAACAATTACATAAATCCCTAACATATCCAAGCACCTTGTGAGAACTCCATTAACACGTCATTGCATACTACATTGGTCAACCGTATATTGGCTGATCTTATAGGCGCAGGCAAAGCTAACATCAAGAAATTTACTTTTTCCCTTTATATTTATATGCTTGCAAACAGCAGATGCATGGCAGAAATGTATTTTATGGATTTCCCATAGTTTTCTAGAAAGCTTCCATAAGTAAACAATTATTTGCTTCCATCACCTGAAGGTCTCATCTTTTTCTTTTTTTTTTTTAAGCTGCCTGGAAGCAACTTTATTGCTTTATTTCCCTCTTGTGGCATTGTTTTCAAGGAAAGCTGTAAAACACCCACTATACACAACCTGCTCAGACACACAGTATGTAGGAGATTAAATTTATAGCAAAGGAAGCATCTGGAGGAGACTAAATTAAAACTAAAAGAGAGAATATTGGACCCATATTCACCAAGTGAAAGCAAAGATGACTCCAAATTAACTTAAAAAAAAAAAAGGTACAAATGAGTCAGAGTAATTAAGAAAATTCACCAATGTGTCATATTTCATCTTTCCTTCTAGAAAACGATGAGACCCTTAAAATAAAGTGCTGCCAGCTCATGAGAGGATGACGGATTATTCCCCAGAAAGGTTTCCACAGGAAGTTGGTTGTGATCATGGTTGTGTAAAGTGAGGTAGAGTGATTGTACAGTAGAGACGTTAGGCACTGGTGTTTCTGTGCAAAGTGAGCCACATCCGTGACATGAGCTGGTGTTTAGCCCTCTTGCTCCTGCATCACCCTCATCTCTTAACTTGCTTGTGTGGCGATCACCATATCTGGGCAAATAACTGCGGAAGGAACTAATGGAAGGTCGGCGGCTCTTCGCCCGCTGAGAGTCTCGCCCGGTTTTCAATCAGGTCTTCTTTGGTTTTCTGAATGCGGGAGAAGATTTCTATGAAAAGTTCCTTGTATTCCGGCTGGTGAAAGTCGTCTTCCAAGTCAGTCCGAGCACGATGAGCTGTGGCGGCTGCCGTGGTCTGCTCCGGCTCGAGGCTCTGCCCGTCCCGATCCTCCTCCTGCAGCCCCAGGTGGCAGCGCCTCAGCAGCTCTTCGTACTTCACCTGCAAGGCACTGTACTGGGCGTCCACCTCGTTGAGAAGCGAAATCCCGCGATATTTAACCACCTCGGCTCGGCGAACGCAGGAGCACTCGTGGTCGTAGATCCGGTCAGGAGAGTAGGGCGCCTGCGTGACTTTCATCAAGCGCTCGCTGGCCCAGCGCTTCAGGACAGCGGGGCTTTTAGCCGTAAGCGGCTCCCCTTCAGTCTCCTCCTCCGGGTTGAGGAGCAGCGAGTGCGGCAGCAAGCCGTGGATGACGTCAGGCCTGATGCATCTGGAAGAGGACTCTGATTTCCAGAGCTCACGAAGCTCTTCCGCCTCGTGTTCAAGCTCAGACACTCTGGCCTGTTGGAGACAGAGGAATGGTTTAGAAATGAGATGCATCACACAAATTGTTACCAATAGATATTAAAGATATCTTTAAAAAAAAAGCAGTTAAATTTTGGCACAACCATTTCTCATGAGAGTCTAACATAACAAAACTGTCAAATAACCCTGGAACAAAATAGTAATATAAAAAAAAAAACACAACTGTCAGCCATACCTGACATCCCTCCATCCCTGCCAGCTGTTGCTCCAGCGCTGCATTTTCTCTTGCTAGTAGCTCCGCCTCTCGCTCCACCTCCTCCCTCCGAGCGCGCTCAGTGGCAAACTGAGTTTGAAGAGAACGGAGGGACTGTCGAAGAGATGTCTGCTCTTCCTCGCGCCATGCTGCTGCAGAGGACTTGAGGTCGTCTGAACATTCATCGGGATCACAGTCGTACCTGGTAATGGACACAAAGGAGTTCAACCGGATCTCACAGAAATCCACGAAATAAATAACAAACAAACAAACTTCTTTAAGAACAAATAAAGCTAAATACATTTGTAGTTTTGTCTTGGTGGACACAAATATCCCCACTCAGTTGATGTCGGACATGACAATTGAAGACTAAAACCATAAGCCGTCAGCTGTCTGAGAGCAGATTTTGGACCTGATTTTATTTCCTTTTTACTCTGCGGTTGGTTAGGCGAACCACTTTGTAAGGTTTAGGACTAAAATTATATTTCAAGTTTTGCAACTAAAAATCTCGACAGATTTATGCTCACAGCATCACCTGAAGCAGGTCCCATCACCATGGCGACGAGGAACATTTTTACTTGAAAAGCCCAACCAGGGACATGAAATGTCATTTTCATTTCATTTCATTTCAAAATGACATTTTCATGAGTGCCGTTACGCTCACGAGCCAAAGATGTTAAGCCTAATGTCATCTTTGAATTTAGAAAATTCAAAATCAGAGATTTTTTAAATAGTAAGAGCTGCTGCATCTCTTCCTCAAGTGGCGTCTCATTTCATCCACTTCTCCTGTCCATTATCTAACCACCTCCTAACCTAATCCATGACGTCTTTTTTTTAATGAGGCCAAACTAAGTGAAAGGTGACAGGTCATGCACAAAGGATTCAAGGGTTCAAAGACTGTAAAAGTTCTACTTCAAGGCACCGAGGAAGCTTAACATGATGCTGAACATAAAAAAAATTATATTCAAAGTTAGTGAGGACAGAGCCCTTGAAAGTCAACAAAACTGCTTTCTTTCTTTTTTACTTCTTTATGTCTGGCAATAAAAAATGAAGCACAAAACCTGCAAGAGGCCCAGAAAAGCAGACCTGGGTGATTAAGATTAAGATCAATGATCTTCAGAGAGTTATCGACAAGTTTGTGACCTCCAGCTCAGACTTTGGCCTCCTTCCTTCCAACCTCAACCCCTGCTCTGCACTCTTGACTTCAGACTCAGACGTTGTCATGTCGTTATCGCTGAGATTTCCGTGCATCCGACCTGGATGTTTGGGGTAAACCATTCTAACAGGATTACATCACACACAGACTAAACTGAGACAGCGAACGAAGCCGTCCACTACGGCCCGAGAGGAAGTGGCCGCAGCAAGAAACAAGCACACTGCAGCGAGGAAGAGGATTAACACACATAACGGGGGGGGGGGGGGAATTACTAGAAGGATTTACTGATCCCTTTTGAGACTTACAAAAAGTTTCTGGATCTGTCACAAAAGATTAATTAACGAATTAAGATTAAGTTATTAGGCCAAGGAATAAGATCTTAGAGGTTTTTCTAATGAGTTATTTCACCCTTGCTGATTGGCTGCCCTCACATCACAACATAGCAACAACCCGAGTCATTTCCACCTAAAATACACAAACATTAACCAAGCAGATGTAAATATTAACCGCAGGTGTCGAGTTATTAATTAGCAGGTATGTGGGTGTGAGTGTGCATGGCCAGTGCTGACTGGGAGCTCTGGAAATATATTGCAGCTCCAGGCTATTTACTCCCAGCAGTATTATGTCATCTCATGCAATGAGGCTGTGCTGGACTTTGGATTTGTTTATTGTGCACTTTCAGTGTGTGAAAATGACAAATAAATGGAATTTAGAGTATTTAATCAGCTGGAATTATGGCTGCCGCTTGGACATGACCAAACAAACACAAGCAGAGCTAATTAGGCGGATGTGAGACCGACAGATACCTCACACTCCTGTTGCGCTGCTCTTTGTCACAATGTAGCCCTTCCCAATGCACACAGGCAGGAT
>JAOXYM010000023.1:6971415-6984633 GCA_028567055.1 Leptatherina wallacei
GGTGAAACTAGAATGACAGCATGAAACATTTGGAGAGATTTTTTTTTCTAAACACACACATACACACACACACACACCAGTGACCATCAGTGCACACACACACACACAGCTTATTTATTTATTTTGCCGCATATCTGAGTGTCCTGCTCACTCCTGTTTTTCCAGCACCTCCAAGATTCATCTTTCTCAAAACCAGTCTGAAGACTGGTTTCAGACCTAACAACACACAGCTGCTAAAACACAAGAATACAGACTCAGACAACCAGAAAGACATTTCTACTAATTTAACCTGCAGGGCACCTTCAGGGTTATTAAAATGATTAATTGGAATTTATTAGGTATCAATAGCACAAGTATTTGCATTTTACAGTTATATAAAAAACGATGAATGTAGTTGATTATGTCAGGTCAGAGAGACAAAAGAGAGAAAGGAAATGTACCATGTTCAAGGTCTTGCTTGTCGTACCACGGTTCCTCCTCCTTGATCTCAAATTCCTCCTCTACTATCATGTCTGTCAGCATCTTCACCTTACAATAACTCGCGTGCAAGGAGAACTTCTTCCATTTTTAAACGAGAGGGAGGGAAAAGAAAGAATGAAAAGACTTCAATGACCAGTCGGTTGGCGTCCTTCCCGCCTGCTGCAGCCGGCACCGGTGTGCTGCGCTCATCACCGGACGGACAGACAGACAGACAGAGCACAGCTGATGAAACTCCGTTGCACTGCGTTCAGGGTGCGTTTCCGGTTTGGATTTTCAAAATGAGAGATGCGCAAAGAGAGAGAGAGAGAGAGAGAGAGAGAGAGAGAGAGAGAGAGAGAGAGAGAGCAGGATGACTCTCACCCGGCAGGTTGTGGGTTTAAGACCCCGCCTGGGTCTTCCTTGGCCCTGCCACATATACATTGGCCTGTGATACAATTGAAAGGAACAGAAAAGAATAGCCATTTTATTGTCCTTCTGCACTATTTAGTTCACATTAGGATTCTGATACATTCATTCAGATAAGACTGACATACATACAGTATAAATATGTTTTTTTTATTTAAAAAGCATGTAGACCTAATGTAAATAAATTGAGGGATAAACAATTGTATTGCAAATGTAGAGCTGACAAGGGGGACTGAGGGTTAGATCAAGGACTAAGTAAACATTCAGCAGTAGTACTACTACTACTCATACAACTACTTGTACAACTACTACTACTACTACAACTACCACAAACAATAATTATATCAATGAGAAGAAGAAGAAAGAAGTAGAAAAGAAAAAACCATACCACAAAAAAAGAAAACAAACAAACAAAAAATCCTAGTGGAACTGCTTACGAGGGACAAAAGGGACAAAACAGACTAGAAATGTTGCACCTTCAGTTTTTATAACAAGATGTTGTTTATGTTCTACAAGTCTGTGGTGGTGGTGATTGCAGTTGCTGTTTGAGCAACCACATCAGAGCTAATGACTCTGAACAAACCGATAAAAGAAGCTGACTCCATGCTGGAAACTGCTGCGTTGCATAAGCTGATCAACATGATGGAAAGTACAACACACCCTCTGCACAACATGATCAAACAACAGTGTCCTCAGGCAGCTTCACCCAGCCCTGCTGCACTATAGATAAAGGTGATCAGTCCTGGTTATATAACAATCACCTTACACACTGATTCTCTTCAATGATTATCTCATTTATAATCACTGTTTATTTATCTATTTACATCTCTGGCACATTTCAGTCATCTCTCCACTAAAAACACGACGTGCATCAAATTCTGCCTTTATTTTGAAGATATGAACGTGCAATTTCCGGTCCAGACCTGCTTCGCTGGCAGTTTCACATCACTACACCGTACCCTGTGACTACACCTGCTCCTCGGCGTCGTTTTCCTTCCTCCCTGGAAACGGCGGCGCGCAAAGTCATCGTCACCACACGGGGGCGCGAGAGCAACACTGTTTCAGGTTCGCCACCACAGAAAACTCATCATTTTAAGTAATCAAACATTGTATTTGAATTGTTTTAAATCATTGTTTTAAATCATTGTTTGAAATGTAGATACAACAGCGTTCTGGTCGTGCTCATCGTGAATCAGAAACATATTTATATAAAGTTTCTGGACATTTAAGAGTTTGGTTAAAATCCCTCCAAAGCTGGGACCTTGTGTGAAATGTGAATAAAACAGAATCCAATGATTTTCAAATCTCATAAACTCATATTTTTTGTATATATTTATATTCCCAGTATAGAACAAGGGTCATTTTCAACACCTTGAGTAATATTACTGGACCCTTTCTGCTAATGTGCATACTACCTGTAGAAATCTTGGTGTTGTTTTTGATAGAACTATGTTATTTGATGAACACATCAGAAATATTTTTCATCTTGAAAATATTGCCAGACTGGTCAATCGTATCTCATTCAGAACTGGAAATGGTCATTCATGCATTCATCTCTTCACGCCTAGATTATTGTTACTCCCTCTTCACCTGTCTCAGTAAAGCCTCATTTCATCGGATTCAGTTAATCCAGAACGCTGCTGCCAGACTTCTGTCCAGATCTTATAAATTCTCTCACATCACCCCTGTCTTAGCATCCCTGCACTGGCTTCCCATAAATTACAGGATCCATTACAAAATCCTCACCCTCACATACAACGCCCTCAACGGTCATGCACCTCCATATTTAGCTGATCTCCTCTGTCTTTATCTCCCCGATCTGTCCCATGTAGCAGATTAAAAACTAAGGGAGATAGAGCGTTTCAGGTTATTGCCCCAAAATTATGGAATGCATTTCCATGTGACTTAAGAGCAGCTTCTTCTGCTGAGATTTTTAAAAAGAAATTAAAAACACACCTGTTTAGGCAGGCATTTGAAGCAGCCTGATGCAGCATCTTAATGAAATGTTTTATTTTGTTTATCCTGTTTTAATATTTCTATTATATCTTTTTCTTTTTCTATGTCTGATGTATATTGTTGTATTTCTTTTGGATGTGTGATATTTTTATGTCTTTTTTTTGTTTTTTGTGAAGCACTTTGTGAGATTTCTCTGTGAAAAGTGCTATATAAATACATTTACTTACTTACTAACATATGTTGAAAGTGAAACATTTGACCATTTTAATTTGATGGCAGCAACACATCTGAAGCAAAAATTGGAATAGAGTGATGTTTACCATTGTGAGTCATTCTTGCTTCTTTTAATAACTGTCTGTAAACATCTGGTAGGTGAAGACATCAGCTGCAGGAGTTTTATGGGAGGATTGGTGTCCAATACTCGTCTGAAGCAGGATTCTAGCTGTCCAACAGTCCTGGGCCTTTAGTGATGCTCCAAATGTTTTCTATTGGTGAAAGGTCTGGACTCCAGGCCTGCTGCAGTTTTGGTAATGAAGGAAGTACAAACATATTTGGGTACATTTGTTATCCTTCTTGGTCTGCATCACTATGGTTGCAAGTACGATTTTCTACCAGTTGGTGGCAGTGTAGGTTTATTATTTGGTCTGAATCCTCTGTTTAGGGAGACTTACCCATCATAAAAGACTTAATCAGACAAAGAAAACATGATGCACACACACTGATCTTCAGTAAATTATTCATTTGAACACGCTACAAGACGTCAACAACATTTCCACAGAGAGTTGATCCACAGTTGACATCAAATGAAGCATTTGATCAGCAGCAGAATCAGATATAAGTTTCAGATCAAACGATGAAGTGTATATCCATGGCGGATTTCCTGCTTTTTCCTGATAATGATGAATCATGTGATAATCTGGAGCCATAGGATGATGAGTGGTGATTCAGCTTCTTCGTCTTCTTTTTACCCTTTTACTTTTCCTGTCCCTTTTGTAAAATAATAGGATTTAGCTTCAAATCAATAGATCTGTTCATACATGCAGTAATTAGAAAGGCTTCATATTGTTGCTGTGCACCTGAAGGACTCAGTGCTTACTCATCTGGAACCTGAAATCTCTAGTCTCTATCGACATGTAAGAGTTCATAATGATGGCAGGGTCAGTCTGTTCTGACTGAAATAAACCGCCTGCTATCAAATTAGGTCTTGTGGTTCCCAAAGGACGATACACTGACCTTGATGACTCTATGAGTTTGATGTTAATGGTTTAATCAAATGTTTCAACAGCTATGGTTGGTACAAGATGTAATAAACTCCAATCATTCCAGATTTTTCTCTTCTTGCAAAACTACATTCCTACCAGGTATATTCTGAAATTTGCAAAGTGCAAAATAGTGATTATAGAGCATTCCATGTAGCTTGTAAGTAGGAAGTCTCAGGTCAAAATGAAAATATTTTCAGTCTCTGTATACTCAGACAACAAAGTGATATTGCTGCATCCATGTTTACTGTGATGCTTTTCCATATAAACACAATATCAACCCACGCATACTGGTCCAAGTCTGGGTACTAAAACTGAACCAGGTCTGTATTTTGTCCACATTTACATCACAACTCATCCTCTGCTTTTGGTCTGAATTCAGCAAACTGTTCTAACTTCTTTGTTTTAACTGAGCTGTATGATCTTAAACTTGACTGAAATTTGCGACTTTTCTTGGACCGGTGCAAGTTCACCAGGCAATGCCAGAACTCACATGTGGTTTTATGTTAGATTATAATCATATCTGTGCCTGTAAAGGTATTTTATGTATTTACGCTTGGAAAATGGAGTTGATTGAGTCTATTGATCTTTTTCACACAGAAATCACTATGAAATGAAAAAGATTATGCACTTATTGCATTAAATGAATAAACTATAAGGATGTGGCACAGTTGAAATTCATGCTATGCATTCTAAATAATATTAAATGTGGGGGTGTTCTAACATCTTCCTCATAAGAAACTGGTATCCCCCTTATTATATTTTACAAAACATCAGGTTTTTACAGAGTGTCCTAATATTTTCATAATACTGTAAAATGTCATCACATTAGAATGAGCTCATGAATTTTCAGCTAAAATATTGACAACAAATTCAATTTCAATCTAGCTTTATTTGTACGGCCGCAATTCATGACAAACTCATGTCAAAGCAATTTTACAGACAGTCCAATTCAATTGAGTGTATTGTAGTCCAATAATAATCCAATTAAAAAAAATCTATTATATGGTCCACGGAAGCCCAATTCATAAATGTAATCACGTGGTTAACCCCTTAACGTTTTATTTTATTTACAATTATATAAAAACAAAATATATACAAGAAAAATTAAGGAATGAAATAAACTAAAATTAAATATTAATTAAACTAATAACATTAAATAAGAATAAATACACAAATATCATCAAATAAATACATGAATAATAGTAAATAAATAGAAATAAACACATTCATTAAATTAATGAAATAAAAAGAATCTGTCTCAAGTGGTTGGTGGTGAAGAAGACAGGACAGACGGGTAAAGACGCACTATAACTCTAAGCCAGGGACAAATAATAACAACAACGTAATATATTTGCAGAGAATAAAGAACAAAATGGAAATAGGTACTCAGTGCGTTAAGGGACGTCCCACAGTGCACTGGGCAGCACCACTAAAGGGATGGCTAAGGGCCCTAACTATGAGATTTATCTAAAAGGAAAGTTTTAAGCCCAATCTTCTAAGCAGAGAAGGTGTCTGCTTCCTGAACTCAAACTGGGAACTGATTTTTTTAGCGAGAGGCCTGATACTGACGGTTCTGTCTCCGCTTTTACAAACTTTAGGAACCACAAGTAAACCTGGAGTCTGAGAGTGAGGGGCTCTGCTGGGAAAATGTGGAAATACGAGCTTGTTAAGATACAATAGAGCATGGAAATTAAGAGCTTTATATGTGAGTGGTAGTAACGAAATTGGAGAAATGTGATCTGTCCTGCTTATTCTGAGAATCCTTGTTGCAGCATTTTGGATCAGCTGGAGGCTTTTCAGAGAGTTTTTATTTTTTTTTTTTTTGTTTCAGTACAGTCCAATAATAAGAAATTGCAGTTTAATCTTGAAACAAGAATTGAACTGACTCGTTTTTTTGTATCACTTTGAGAAAAGATGTTCCCAATATCACTGAGGTGATATGTTTATGGTGCATGTCATTTATCATTACATACCATGCATAGAAGCCCAAACTATAAAATTTAGCTTTAACCAGGAACTTAAGTATGAACAGGTTTTCATGGATTGTGCTAAAGGCTGTGAAGCTGCAGAGGTCTTACTACTTCTCCAACCCCAGGCCACATTATTCAGCCAGGTTGTAGATTAGTAGCTGTAACATCACGCCTTTCCTTAAAGCCACTCTTAGCTTGCGCCCTTTCATCTTCACTGTGCTCTCCCCTTTTCTGCCCCACCTTTAGCGTCTTCCCTTTATTTCCATATATCTTCCACCATCTTCGTGATTTCTGCATCTCTGTTTCACGGTTGTCAGCGAGATGAGAGAAAAGGCAGAGCAGGAAGCGAGAGCTCTCTGCGGGGACTCGGCCTCTCCGAGTGAACGGATGGCTGTGATCGTTTCCTGCAGAATCAACACTGTTTGTGTTTCTCCTATCGACATTTACACCCATGGCATTCTTGTTGTTGTTTTGTTTTTTATTGATGCCATGCTCCAGTTCCATTTTGGATTTCATGGGCTGTGAAATGTCAAAACAGCAGAATCAGACCCCATGTGCTCCTTGAGCCCACTTGGAAGAAAATGATTAGAGAAACGAGATTTCAACTCATATTTTTTATGTGGCACTGAAGAGAAGCAGCATAATAATGGATTTGCAAGGGGGGGGGGAGTCAGATAAACCAAGGGAGGAAATTGAAATATTACAGACGAGTATGCAGGCAAACACAATGATTACTAGAGCACTCACCACTCCTTTCACCCCCCCCCCCAATCCCTGAAGCAATCTTGGTTGGCAAAAGTGTTTCTCGTTGCTGCGGCTTGGAAGCGGGGACATTAATGTGCAGCAGGAATGAAATGAGTCGTTAAAAAGAGAGTTTGGAGCTTTAGTGATTCGTTTCCATACCAACTGTCTTGGCTGTGGGGATGGGCTCCTCTAAGTGTTTTGGGAGGAGGTGGGGAGGAGTATAATGGGATTTTAGGAAGTGCTTCTGGGCAGAACCTCAGCACACGCTCAGTGCATATTTTGACTGTGTCTGTGTGTGTGTGCGCGTAAGAGATTGTTTTAAATTCATCTTCAATGCTCTTTCCTTTTTCAGGAATTGATTGTGACAAGCAGAAAGCAGCAAGCCTGGAGCCATTTTGATTTGTTCAGATTCATTTTTTTTTCTTGACTGATAGCCATTCTCTTTCTTCTTGCCTTTTGTTCTGGACACGCACACAAACAGTAAAAGATGGGAGATGTATTTGCTCTGAGAGGAGATGCAGCGTTGCCGTGACAACCGGATGTTCGCAAAAAAAAAAAAAAAAAATCTGCGATGCCAACTCTCATCCAGGATCACATATGGGTGTGCATTTCAGTGGACACAAGCAAGTAAACACCAGCAAAAAATCCATACGTGTGTGTGCAGTAGATATTGCTTTCAATGCACAGGTGCATCCACGTTATTTACACACCATGAATGCAATAAACAGAGAATTAAAAACAAAATAAGAAGTGGGAAAAAGACACATGGATGACACGGAAAAGAAAGATGGCTATGATGATAAGAGGAATTGGATTTGTGTTATCATTGAACAGCGACATCAAAGGTTTCACTGGCACTGGAAACTATGAAACTTTAAAGGAAAAAAAAAAAGAATAAATTAATTTCACAAGTAATCTCCCTCCCCGGGGCTCATGGGTAAAACAAAACTCTGAAGTAGATGAATTTAGCTAATCTCTCTCACACAGCTTTGAGGGAACCACAGAAGCACATGGATAGAAAAATCCCCCAAAGTGCCTAGTTTGATGCCAAAGTTTTAGCTCATACCTTTTGGTTCTGTTTGATATAAATAAATAATCAAAATAATCATAAAATGTATTTGAAATAATAAATAAAAATGACTGTTTTTGATCAGAATCCAAAATATAGTCTGGGAGGAAGGCAGGCAGCTGTATTCACAGGTTGAAATAAAAAATGTCTGACGACCGTCTCCTGTTGAGAAGTTTTCTGTGTTTTGTGGATGAAAAGTGACATGGCTACATACTGTGCTGATGGAGCAGACAGGAGCTGTGATGGATGGTGTGTGACGGAAGAAGCAGACAGCTTCACAAAAGCCTGTTAACTTTGAGCTGAAATGATGCTTCACTGTTTCAATGAGCCAACCAACAGAATATTTGATGGATCATCATGAACTGTGGTACCTACGCCTCAAAGAAAGACATATTCTTCAACAAGTCCTCCAATTATATCATCATGTAGGTTTTTCTCTTAAATACAACCCATATTAACAACGTCCTGTAAAGCACCGTCTCTATAAGCAGCAGAAGGAAAATATGAATCATGTCAGAGTTTCCATCATTCTCATGTGTTTCCTTTGAGAAGCCAAAGAATCGATGGTGTGGTCACAGTCAGTGTTTACATTATGAGTTTAAGACCAACATACGCAATACCTTTTTCATCTCTGTCTTATGTTTAGACTATTACATTTCTTCTTCTTGGTTGGACTGTGGCTATAACTTTTTAAATTTTTTTTACTACAGCTCCTGCATGGACATTAATTTGCTAGCAGGTTTGGTTACATGTAAGCATGAGAGCCATTTCTTAACTTCGCTGAGTCACCCATTGTGTTGCTATCAGCATTGTGTGCAGCATTGTGACTGATGGCATATTTTTATTATCAATACCTCTGCCAAGGCAGAGGTCCAAAAAGTTATGGACGGATTTTGATTTAATCTTCAGGAAATCTCAGAAAAGGCATAAAGAACAAGTGATTAGATTTTGGGGGTGATCCAGATTACTGTCTGGATCCAGCAATTTTTTAAAAAAGTTTTCTTTTCTATGGGGGAGATAGGGATCATTTTGCTATTAAAGCTTCTAACTCCAAAATAATGCCCACAATCATTGGCAAAATAAAATGACAATGGCTTGGTGGAGGTGCGTTAGTGTTAGCATTGTTATGATTGCAATTTCTTTTAGCAGAGAACGTGAAGCTGCATCATGCTGCACTGTGTGCTGGAGCAGGATCACTATCTTGCAAGGAATACTTTCCTATTATCTCCATTTAAAATCATTCTTTCCTCTTAGATTAAAGTGACAGCATGAAACAAGATCAAAGGTCAATGACAGATAATTCTGATATGTCATTAAAAACTGTTTCTGTTGGTATCTAATCACTTTACTAAAACTACAGTTCTGTTTTGATTCTCTTAGAATGATGCACTTATTTCTGCTTGCAGTGTCAGCTGCCATGTTTGTGCCACCATTTTAATACGGTGTCTCTGAATGGACAAACAACTGTGTGTGTGTGAAGTGAGAACCTTCTAAACTTTAAAACTGCAGAAATGTTTTTTTTTAAATAGGTGCCACCATCCATTCACAACTGTGCATGGCATTTTAAGTAATCTCTATACCCTATATTTGAAGTCTGATTCTAGAGTTTAAGCAAAGAAACACTATCTTAAATTTAGAGTTCAGGGTACGTAGGCTACATACAAGCAGGCTCAGAGTCAGCAAGAATATGATATAAGCCAGTGTTTAAAACAAATTGACACGTGACAACAACTTCATATGCTCAGTTAGGATTAGCCTTGCCTAGTGAAATATGTGTCTTCTTAGCAATTTCAGCTATACTACTACTACTAGTCCAACAATCTAGGTGTTATCTGCTATAGCCTAATACTGTAGATGCTGCATGTTAGCTTTATCAGGGATATCATTTTAGCATGCTAACATGAGCATTTAGCTTAGCTCTTGTAGACAACAGACACTAAAATGTAATATACTGTCTTTTCCTAAAAAAAGTTAAAGAACCCCTAAGTATTACAAAAAGGTGAAAGTGCGTAACACAATACACATACTAACATTTCGACAGGTTACATATGAACAGGATTGTCAAACATTAAAACAAAATAAAACTGATAGAATTATTATAGGAAATGGGCTCAAGAATTTAAATATAAATTGTTCGAATATTGCAGATAATATTAAGAAACAAACAGGTAAGCTCAAACAACTCTATTCAAGAAAAATGTAAATGTAAAGATAAGTATATGGGCAGATGCTAGCAGCCATCATCCAGTTATATTGTGCATTTTTTATTCTTTCATTGGAAAGTGGTCAGAAAAAGCGCTCAAAAGCTGGAAAAAGCTGAGTTGATCACTTCTTTGCAGCGAAGACTGCTGAGTGAAGATAAAACATCCCGTCAGTATCTCTGTTTTTATGTGTGCCAATGTGAAATGCATCCTCCTGGATCAGCTTCAAATGCTGCATATTCAAACAACACTTTGGCAATTTTGTCAGCAGAAATGATTAAAATGGATATTTTTTGGAAGACTTCTTGCCATCAGCCAGATCTCATTCTACGTCATTGCCAGTTTCTGCTTACAGTGAGCTCTCAATCTAAATTATGTTTATCAGATCATATACCGCAACCGAAAGAAGAGGATATTGAATGATGTTGTGAAAGCATAACTGTTGGTTTTATCTAAAGCTTTAGATGATTTATTGAGCCCTTTAGTCCTGAATGGAAGCAATAAATGTAAATGCTACCAATCAGTTATTTGATAATAGTCAATGGAAACATAAAAAGATTTTGATTTACTTTCTTTTAAAAAAACAACAACATTTGGTTAAAACTAATAATGTATATGGATGGGTACACTTACCATTGCAGAACAAGCTCACACTCTCATAGCTCCTTTATAAGGGCAACATAGCCTGTCAAAGCATGAAGTCAGAAACAACTTGAGGAACACAACAAATCCCAAAGTGTTAATCCAGCCTCCAAACTCTCGAGATTCTAATCCTGTTATGCATATATGGGATGAGAACATGCTTAATCCATCAAGGGACAACTCACAGGATCCAAAGGGTCTGCTGCCAACATCCCTGTGACACACTAACAGAGGTAGCACGGCTATGCACAAGTCAACAAGTCAAAGCTGTTTTCGTTGCACAAGGATGACATCCAACAGGCAGGGAATTCAAATAGTGATTAATTGGTGTATGTGTTATATTAAGCTTTCAAACAGAAAATCTGGGTAAAGCATCATCTTCTCTTTGCAAGAAATACAATGTTACAACATTTTGTTGTATGTTTAACCAAATGATGTCAATGCTTTGTCTTTAGCTGCTCTTCTGTTTTTGACTAAGCTTATTTACCTTTTTTTTTAAGTTGAAAGATATTATAGATTAAAAGTGGTGTGAAATCTGTTATGAATGTCTCATCTATCAATCCAGATTGATTTGAGACTACTGTGCCTTTGACACAACTTTGGCACAGCTGTGAGCCAGATGTGGCCCAAAATACATAAACCAGCTTTGACCTGAGTTACACAAAAAGTTGTCAAGGTTAGGTGCTGTTCTAAAGCCCAAAAGATATCTGTATTCAGGCCTTGTTTGGTATGTGCCTGAGTTTTGACAGCCACACTCACCTTGAGTCAATACTGTCATCCAAAGCCAAATGTGAGCCAAAGCAAACGGCCTTTATTGGCCACACATCGTATCTGGGAAAAAACATAGTTTAAAAAACCTAAAGATAATTTCTTTTCTGCTATGATTGACTGTATGAGGTGATTTTATTTGACTTTACTGACACAATGGAAGAGGTCATTGAGTATCTGTGCCAAACTGTCCGCAATACAGCAAGAGCTGAAGTGACATGCCCGCAGAAACCAAGGTGTGTGTGTGTGTGTGTGTGTGTGCAAGAGGGAGAAATAGAGAGAGAGTGGCATTAGGTTTTTTGCAGAGCTCAACACTATCGGATCGGTGTGTGTGTATTTTCCATCCCGTGCACACTGCTGCACCCTGTCTTCTGTGCGTAAAACCTCCCACGTACATCATCACGCATGTTCCTCGCACGGGCGCGCGGAGGATAACGGTTCACCTCGCAGACAGGTTGGACTCAGAGATGGGAGAGGAGCAGCGGCTGTTCAGGCTATGACACGGACACACCGGGCGGGAAGGATGGCTCTCACCAGCCGGGAAATGTTTTACCTGATCGGAATCGCCTGCCTCTGGCTACCGCTGCTGGCGGAGGTAAGAACTATATCCTGCCTGATAAGAAGGATGATGAGGTTAATGTTTTTTCCCTTTCAAATTGGCCTGATTTAAAAAAAAAAAATATGATTCCTCTTTTTATTCTGTCCTGTGACAGTCACGCTTTACTGACCTGCCCCACATTTTGGGCTACTAAAACCATACCCTAATAAGGTAAATAATTAAACTGATAATCCGATTTATATGCTTATAGCTGCAAGAATGTAAAGCTATATATGTCTTAGATTTAAGGGCTGGCTTATGAAAGGTGTTTTCAAGCCTAACAATAAATCCAGCGCTGATTCATCCAGGAGGCATCTCTCCAACAAAGCAGGTGCAGGTCGGGGCGTTAACGGACAACAGAGCCGCATTTGAACCAATTAATGATGCCATGTTCGCGGCACATTTGCCAATTAAGCAGACCCTTTATTGATTTGCGCGCACGTAGACACGCACACGCATGGTCTCAACCCGAAAACCTCATCTCCTCCCTCCTCCTCCTCCTCCTCCTCCTCCTCCTCCCTCCTTCAGCGGGATATCATGAGAGGAGCCCCTCGGTGGCTCCTCTGCCCCCGCGGAGTTGTGGGGACGAACCCTGCATGCACGATTGAAGCTTGTCTCAGCGATTTGGTCAAACTTGGACATGTTGAAACAGCAAACCAGGGGAGCAGGTGGTGTTGTCAGGTGTAGGTCAGAGCATGCTGAGTGAGTTTCCCCTGGAAGTCATGTTTAGTAATTCAATGCAAAATCTAATGCGTGGAGCGGCAAGTTCATGATAGAATAATCAATCAATCACCGAGTAGATTTACACATTTTCATTTCATTTTCTCTCCTTTAAGCTACTACAGAAAGAGTGCGTTTTGTTAATGTGCAGTACGAGCTGCGTGAAGCCATTAGGGTCTGCAGGAATTAATTAGACCCGTAACACTGAAAGCAGTCGTGCGTATAGCAGAAATGCAAACTGCTGATGAGTTTTCAGCCTTAATGCCAGTATTTTGATTGCTCAAATATCTTGAGTCTGCAGCACTTTCTTTTGTAGCCAATGTCATACTAAAATATCAATGGTGTTCCCAGGTAAACCAGGAGGAAGCCGTGTGAAATGTAATCATCAGGTAACTCTGAAACC
>JAOXYM010000023.1:6984733-7007107 GCA_028567055.1 Leptatherina wallacei
TGTCATAAGGACTTGTGAGGAAATGCTGCGTGCAGCTGCATGACAGCATGAGTGGCTGCAAATGAAGGTGAGATCTGAGTTGGAGGGAGGTCTCATGGGGACGAGGCGGTGCAATAGGCCAAGCGTCGCCAGAGGTGCGAGGGCCTCCATCGCCGCTCGCGGCTTTAATTTTGTTTGTTTCTGGACTCCAGGTTTCAGAGGGCAGTAGCCCAGTTTCTTTACCTGCTATAGCAAAAATAATGGGATTTACCTCCAAATTACAAGACAGAATACATAAACTTAGCACAAAAAGTAGCTTAGTCGACATTAAAGGGGATTTTGGCAGTGGGGGCACTACCCACTCATTTAGCCATGTTGTTTATTCCTCAGACACACAGTCCTTACAAATAATACTTAGTTGTAAAGGAGAGTAGGCTTTCCAAGGATGTATAATACATCACCAGTTGGTATTTATTAAAGGAGACAGACCAAACACAAATTTCTTTTCTTTTTGTCCAAAGTTTGTCATTGAATAGGAGGTCAGAAATGAGGTTTAGAAAGAGAACCGTTTTCAAAGAACGCTTCAGTGAATAGGCAGTACATGCACACTGAAGGCAGACATCCAATCTATGGTAGGTATAAAAATGTATTTTTATCTCAATCCATTATATATAACTAGAAGTTCATTTCAGGATTATCTTTGAATGCAGATATAAAAAGTTTGTGCAGGGAAATATAGCTGTAGCACTTATTTAATAATTCTGTTGGACCAACATACAGTTGTGTTTGATGTGCAGGTACATTGTTTTAGGGATTATTTGACCAATTTTTTTTAACCAGATTTCTCTATTTCACTGTACTCGAAAATCTCATAAATGGCTCTAAGAATGATATGATTAGGAGAAATTTATCAACAAATTTTCATTATGAATTCTGTGACTAGTCATATCTGAGGCTTTTACCAGTGAACTCCCGTGCAGGCGACTGAGAACTGTGTTGTCAGCTTGTTAAAGGTCATAATATGAATAAAGTCTGAAATATTAAGATGCTGAGCTATTAGTCTTATAAGAATGGCTTGCTCTGGCTTGTAGTGCACTTTGTGCGGGACTGAAAGTGACAGCTTGGTTCAGACACAGACTGAACACACTGAAGACAAAATCAGTGTTGCTCCCATATTAATGACGATGACGTGTCTTTCAGTATCGATGTAGAGAGTGAGGATTTCCATTCATTCTAACAAAATCAGAAAATTTCCTAGATTTGCATGTGCAGTTTCACAGAGTGCCATTTTTAAACTCTGATGTGCAACCTCCCCAAAACGTGGCCATGTGGTGTATGTGCATGCAGACACAAAGTGCAAAGATGGATTTTAAGGCATCTGCTTTCAAGTCCAATTCTTTAAGCACAACATAAATGTAGCCCATAACTGTAAAGCACCAAGAAAAAGAGATGCATTAAACAGAGAGATGTCAAGGTGCGTCAGTGTAGGTGGTGAGAAACACACAGTCGTTGCTTCAAAGTTGTACAGGCCAGACTATGGAGGGTTTATAATCGTAAAGCTGGCCTTGCAAACCTCTACTGGGGGAGACCCATGGCTGCTCATGCACCTGCTATGACCATATGGGGAGAGTAACGCTCCACGATCCTGGGACTGGAGCTTCAGTTATTTGGAAGTTTCCATACTGTTATGACTTATGACTTTTCTATGTTCTTAACTTTAGCTAAACTTTACATCCACACAACTGGGCAGCTTTAGCTGCAAGAAGTGTGCAAAGATGTGTGCTGGATTCTTAGTAGAAGACAGTAAAGGACCATAGGCAAGGCTATAATTAATTTTAGATTAATTACCCACTACAAAGGCATACACTGGCTACAACTTGCAAATGTGATGGAAAATGGGACCTTTGCCATACTTTTCATTTGCATTTGCTGATTCATGCTGTTTGTTTAAAACAGAAAAGAGAATCATGCAATGACCGATACTAAGCAACAATCAGACATAACCCATTATGTGTTCTTCTCCGATGTCCATGCATAGTATTTGTGCTGCAGCGGTTGGTCATTTGTGGTTTGCAAAAAAGGGCAGAGCACACTGGAGGATTTTGTCCAAGCTTTTTCAAGTCAACTTAAATTTTCAGCACTTGCAAATGGGGGTGGACATCAACGATGCATCAACGATTGCCATACAAAATAAGGATAAAGAGAATAAAGCACATAGATAAAACATGTCCTCGAAGTGCATACTGAAGGATTATTAAGAAAGGAGACGAGTACAAAGAAATGCAGAATAATCCATGGAGGTGCAAAACATTCAAAGAAATATAAAGAAATGACACGAAGGAGTTACGCCTTTTTAATTTCTCTACCTATGGTCTAGTTGTTTCACACTCTGTCCAGGTGTATAGCTCAAAATGGAGGCAGGTTTGAACATATACTGACACAATGATTGATACTTTCTGGAAAAAACTTTGCATCTCCTTTGATATGATTTGTCCTGTTTGTTGGACAAAAAAGATTGTCTCTCTGAATTTGTGAAGTTGTGCTTCAGGACATCATGGTGAGTCAATTATGTGACAAAACAAACCTCAGATAAATCTTTGGTTGGAGCTTTGCTGCTCTAATGAACCATAGTCGCCCCACAATAGAGCTGGTTCACGGCTGAGTCTGACAATGTGAATAACAGATTTCTGTGTGACAAAAGCTTCAAGTACCACGATTCATTTTTGTGTTTATTAAGCTTTTTCCACCAACATAAGCAAAAATATGGCATATCCCATCTTTAATAACAAAACATGCCATCTACTAGAGCCCAAACAAATGGTGTCTATCAACAGGAAAATTCAGTCTGGAGCTAAACTGAAAAAAAAGAGCCATCCAAGACTCGCAGCCATTCCTAAGACAAGATAAGATCTTAATCGGTCTAAATGTGAGCAACAAAAGAAAATAGAAATGCAGTCTCAGGCATTTTATTAACCCAGACTTCTACACTAACTGAGGATTTTGCTATCATTATTGCATATTTTGGGATCTGTCTGCTAACAAGCATAGTGAAGGGAACTACTGTACCACAGCGGTGACTCAGGAGCTCCACGACTTAAACACAGAATTATTTCATTAGGGAAGGAAAGTTCTTCTGTTTGTTTTTTTTGACACATGAAATCTCTGTACTCAAATATTGGAACAATAATCCTGACTCATAAAAGTGAGAAGCATGGCAAATTCCACAACTCTACTCAAAACAGACTTTATATTTACCTGAATTCATCGCTTTTCTGAGCTGTGATGGACTTGCTGTATTTCCACCTGTCTATCCGTCCCTGTGGTGTGTGTATGTTTGTGTCAGTGTTTGCATAGCCATGCAGTGGACGCAGCTGTGAGCGCGTCTCAACAGATTACCGCCGTAATCAAACTGTGTGATTGACATGAATGAAGATATCAGCACCCATGTTCATGTGCGCGGGTCACCTGTTCCTGCTCTAACATCATTAGGCTGAGCGGCTCCTCTGGGAGATGTGTACATGGTGGTGTTGTACTGTATTCGTGCATATCTGTGTGTGTGTGTGTTTGTGCAGTGGGTTGTTGCTGGATGGTGGCAGTGACAAGACGCAGAACAGACGTCACCTGTGTGAAGGTGAAACGTGTTGTATTTCACTGCCCTCACAAATATTATTCCTCAGAGGCAGCGCGTGTGTGTCCTCTCCTTAAATGATGTCAGAAATTCAACAAAAATCATATCGATGCCATATTGCATCGGAACTTGTCATATATTTTTCTTTGAAATGATTACACAGCAAATAAGCTCAAAATTATTCTTTGTGCACAAGAATAAGAAGGAATTTTTCAGGATACTGCTACAGAAAGCGCTGCAAAAAATGTTTTCCCCTGCGGTGAATCTGGATAAAACCCCACATATAGTCATAGGCTTTCTTTAAAAATGAGTCATCTCTCCTACATGGCAAGTAGCATTACACTTGTGAGAGCAGAACTAGTTGAAGTGTGCATATTTCATCAAAACTTGATGGCAGTTACACAATGCTTTTAAGGAGAACAGAGCAGAAGAGGGAAACGATTACAAAGATCACACAAGGGGTTCAGGCTGAAGTAGGACAATATTACAGGGTTCACATTTATGGAATAATAAGAGTGCCACAAAAAAAAAGAAAGGAAATGAATCTGAAAGTATGCACAAAAGTAAATGAATAAATGTCAAGTTTGATGGCTACTTAAAACGTTAGATAGGATGGCTCAAACCATAACACACCAGTTATAATGGAGGAGTGTTAAAATCCCTTCATAAATAATGGAGGGGTGGTGGGCCAGCAGACTTTATTTCTAGAATTAAAAATTAAAGAAGGTGGTTTTCGCAGTTTCATTTGAACTATTTACAGTATATGTTTAAGCACTATATCTTAATTATTTGTTTGGGAAAGGATAACTATTTAGCTTGAAAAACTCACTTTTACAGCAGTAATTCTGCAAGTTACACCCCCCCCCAAAGAAAAAAAAACCAGGCTGCTTCATCCTTCATTGCAATATGATGGTGAATGCTTCAGACAAAGTGTTGATATGTGTTGGTTTGTGTCATTGACACTGTGACCAGTGGTTGTATGAAGCTAAATTTGACCTGTGGATGTTAAATAAGGCCTCCTGTGCTTTGAAGGATGACACAATGTCCAGCAAATTTGTTTAGTTGGTATTTTTCCTTATGAACCACGTGCAGAAAGTTGTTGCTGGACATTCTCGAAGCTCTCTTTCTATATAATATTTCACACATTAGGAGATTATATTAGTCAAATCCGTCTTCACAAATAGAAATACTCTAAAATATGTGCAGGAGGGGTGCCTGAACCTGTTATCAACATAACTCATCTTTGACTGTGAGGGTGTGTTCAGCCATGCCGTCTTTCCCTTATAAATATTTTGCTCGGGCCAGCTCTGCGAATACTTCTGCTGCCATTTCAAAAGCTCATGAACTTCAACCTTCTTATTCAACCTCTACACTTATTAAACAGGAGTATGATGTGCAACGAAATTGCATCAGTCTGAGTTAATAGAGCAAATATTAATTACTCTGAGATGACTCTGGATGGAGATAAACTGAATTGATTCAAGTAGTATGCTCCGGTCCTGAACAACTGAGCGAACAAACCAGTTCTTGTGCTGTTCTTTGAGTTTGTCTGACAAGTGTTTAATATTGCTACATCTCCAATCAGACAGTTTTTGATGACCTTTCTTAACCCTCCTCCAGTTTGGGCGTGTTGTATGATTGCAACTTGACAATCAGACAGAAAAAGACATTTTAAAGGTTCACAATTACATGCAAAAGTTTTCTCACATAAAGTTTTTGTCATGGTAATTTTTTTTAAGAATTTAAGATTTTTTTATGCAAGTGAGGCTGATATAAGACATCCACATTTCTGTTTTTATGGATTGGTACTGAGTTTCAAGTCAGCTTCATTGAAAATTTCCCTCTGTATGCAAATGTAAAAAAAAAATAAAAGGCTCATATGAATCTAGAAATCCGACTGTTCTCTTTAGGCCATGTCCACACAGACAGGTTTAGATGTATCCACTGAAGTCTTTTATTGTTTTGACATTTCATCCACATGGAACGAGAGTTTTGGGAGCCCCAAAAAACGCTAAATCTTCAAAACCAGATCCCAGAATGAATAAATCTGAAAACATTTCCAAGTCATGAGTCATATTTCCCTCATTTCTGTCTTCACAACCCATCTTCCCTGAACCGATCACACCTCCCCCTTGACCTGCCTGCGCAAACCCCACCACCAGCTAAAACAATGGCAGATTGCATGGTTGTGTTTGTGCTGCAGAAGCTACTGAGCATGGTGTGACTTTTACAATAAAAAGAGAAAATCCTCCTTTTTAGATCAACTCTCCGCCATCTTCTTCTTGTATGTTCGTTTTACATCTCACAAGTTTATGAACATGCTCAATTTTGGTGCATTTCTGTCGCAGCTTCACTGTGACGCCTACAATTCAATTAAATTCAGCTTTATTTGTATGTATACAATTCACAACCTCATCTCAGGGCACTTTACATCAGGCCCGACTTTAACAGCGTTTTCAGGGGTTTTGTCCGGATTTCTTGAAACGATTCCATCTTTACAGAAACTTTCAAAACAAAATTGCTCCGTCTCCATGTGAATGTTAGAACCATGTTTTAAACATTTGTAGCAGTTTGGGAAGGATGTGACAAATAATCATAGTACTCATACTGGTCACACGTTAGTATTTTGTGGCCTAAAAATTCAGCCTTCATAGAGAAACTCTTGTGTTGGATATATAACAATTACATATTCTGATGTGAGACTATGTCGTCAAAGTAAATGATTGTTTTAGTATGAAGCTTTGTCTAAAGACAAGATCCACCTGTTCCTCTGAAGTTTTGAGACCGTCCTACAAATACAAAATTTTCATGTTATTTAAATGTAACTCAAAAGGGAACAAACGGCTGCACACGTCAGTCTTCAACACAGTGCCATCTGACTCCTGCCTCCTTTATAAGGATTTTGTGGATGGTTAAAGCAAACACTCCAGGGTGATGCTTGCTTTGATGTAGAAACACTCATATGAGTCATATTTCCCTCCTGCTGCTTGTACATGTGGATGCATTTATAAGATGCACGTTCCAACATCTCCCTCACTGACTATGAATGTGACAAGTGGAAATTCTGCAATGCCAAATTAGCACGTTTTTATGGTGATGATCCAGTAAAGATACTGGAACTTAAGGTTGGACATGTACTGTTTATAATGTTCAGTGTTTCCCCGACCATTATATTAACGGGGCGCACCGCCCGCCCAATGGCACCCCCGCCCTCCCAAGAAGGTCAAGTTAATTTTATCCTCTCCTTTCTATATTGCTCATGGCGATACCGCCATCCCATGCCGATAACTCAGGGGAAACACTGCTGTTGGCTCTTCAGTACATCTATTTGTGTCTCATTATGACCAGCAGTTTCATTTTACTTTTCTTTTTCTTTTTAATCTATAGACAAGATTCCAATATATTCTGTGTATTGACATAAAAAAGCAACAGAAAGCTTGTTTTATTGAGATTCATCTGTTTTATCCAAGTAAAACAATAGTTAAACAGGTAAAAGATCCTCTGTCTAACTCTTTGTATCTTTTCTCTTCTGTCTGAAGGTGGTGGCTGAGGACAGTTATTTAAATGAGGTGCAGAACTCAGGTATGTGGGAGGTTTTATTTACTTTCTCCCTTCATCCATCCATCCTCTCCTACACCAAATCGCCTTTCTGCTTTCTCTTTTCCCTCAGTTTAACCCACATTCTGACTCAAACACTGATAAATCCCCTCCTTCTGCCTCCTCTGTCTTATATCCTCTCACTTCAACACTCAGTCCTGCTCTCCTCTCCCCTCCTGTCTTCTCAATCTGCACCCCTCTGCTTCTCATTTCCCTTCTCGTTTTTTCTCCTTTCTATACATCCCTGAGATGAATGGAGGCCATGATGATGATGATGATGATGGGGGTGGGGTGAGGAACTCCTCCCACTTTGGCTCGCTCCCTGTGTTGAAAATATCCCCGCTTCTACACCCGCACATGCATTGACAAATGAGTGAAATTTAGGTGCAATGCAGTTAAAAACACACCATCCATCAGCGACACCAGCTCTTCTTATCATGTGAAAATCAACTGAGAGCCTTTTAGCCCATCTGACCTCCTGGAAACATTTAAACATAGCAAATAAAACATCTCTTTGTTTCCCTAAACCCATTCCAAACCTGGTTAAATTGTGTCAATCAAAATTTTTTCCCTTTATCCATAATTATAATAATGTGTGTGTTTTGTCAAGAAGATGTTTTTGCCCCACTCCCACTCCCACCCCCCACCATACAGCCATCCTGTGAGTGTAAACCGTGTCAAATACTCATTGTGGCTGGGAAATGGATTATAGGAGCAGGGAGGCTGAGCGTTCCCATGGCGATCGGCAGAGTATGGTTGTCGTGGCAATGAGGAGGGTGTGAGCGCTGCGGGTGTTGAGATGAATTAAAAAGCCTGAGTGAGACAGGCTGAGAGAAGAAGTAAAATCCAGAAGTAGTTGAAGGGGGGGGGGGTATTTGAGGATGAGACATGCAAAGCGGTGATGACACGGAAAGAGAAATGTTAGTAATGGAAAGAGATACACAGTGATAAGGCTGCTCTTTGGATTGTGCAATGCTTTTTTACCTTTATTAAAATTTCATCAAGATGAATAAACAAGTTTTCTTACATTACAGAGCATCATACCTGCACAGCTATGTATTCTTTTTGTTCTACTTCAACATCAACACAACATACACTGAATAAATATCATACGTGATTTAGATTATATAAATATACGATCATATAAAATCACATGTATTTTTTAATGACTTTTTGTCCGTTATCGGTATATCGGTAAATTAAGATGCAAAAACAATCTGTTTCCCTTCCGACAGCAGAGGATCACAGATGGGCTTGAATGGCTTTCTTCTTCTCTCTGCAGAATCCAAGTGATTCTTTTTCTCCTCTTATCCCACTGTGACATGCCAACATGACTTATGTGAGAAATTAGTTGCTGCAGCTAAAAGCCACAAGCTGACATCCCACAAACCTTTCTGCTTGAAATATCATCCGCTTTAATGCAACAAATTATTGAGTTTTGCAAACTGTTTATTAGTGTCATAAAATGACCATTCTGCCATTATTAGAGACAGCAATAGCATGAAGCTAGAGCAAATAATACAGAACATAATTAAATAATAATTTCATATAGATTAATACAAATCAAATAAAAATGGAAGCATTTTACACCCTCTCAGATGGGAGAACTTTTTTGCATTCACTCCCTCATTAACAGAGATATTAGTCATAAATACAACCTCATTTACTGGAAAAACTTGACACATTTTTATCACAACTACCTTTTTTTAGCTTCCCACCTGACTGAGTTTGGTTAGTTAATATTTTATTATCTGCTTTGATGACACAACCATTTACACTCTCTTAAAGATGAATAATGAATCAGGCAACAATGTTTGCAAACACTGGCATCCATTATATTATCATCGTTCCGTGTAAATCTCAGGGTTTATATTGGGACATCGTAGTGCTACGCAAAGGTTTTGAGTCACCCCTCATTTCTTTATATATTCTCTGGGAAACAGGAAATAAATGCATAAACTTGTGAGGCCAAACAGTTTGTACATTTCTAGCAAGCTTGAGGATTAATGTTAATAATGATCATTTTTATTCTTCAACACAGTCTGAGCCCTCTTAGATAAGCTTTCTTGCAATATGTTTGTGTCATCTTCTGGACCGCTTTTCATCTAAATTTTCCAAAATTAAATTTTCATCTAAACCGCTTTCATGGATAAAAAATTGGTTGTGGACCAACTGTTTTACTGGACTACTTTTCCGGAACCTTGCTGATGTAACAGGATATTTTTGTTGCAGTATCATCTGCTACTGGGGTACAGTATGGCTTTAAAGATAAATTGCATTTGCTACTGGTCTGAAATAAGTGATAACTGAATATACAGCTAAGATTGTAGCCTGAAATGGTAAACTCCATTCAAATCTTAAGAATCTCAATTTTCCAATATGTTTAAGTTACTTGAAAGGGAGACTGAATATAATACATCTTAATGTGATGTTGCGCTCATGGGACATCTGGTATCAACGAGATAAGAATGGCTTCATTACAGCCACCTTTCATCAAGACCATTTCTGATGAGGCTGTAGTGAACAATAGATGGATGGATCTCTCAGGTCCTTTTTTTTTTTTTAAGGATATCACTTTCAGATTTTCTCAATCAGCTATGGAGCTTTTTTAGGCCTGATACTTCTTCTTTTGTCCCATATTCTCAATAGTTTTTAAGGCGACACTGTACACCATGCAGACAAAATGTAAAATTTTCCAATAACATTTCTTTGATATTTATATATTTGGTGTAAAAATTATATTTTCTTCCTGACATTTTTCATAGATGCAGCTAAAGAAATGAGAAAAAACTATGTGTAGTAACAAAGCGCCCAGTAACCGACATAAAACTGGTTCTATATAATGTCTGCAAAGTGTGGACACAACAGTGGTTGATCCCTTGTGCATGACCCCATCACATTATTCTGGAAATGGCCAGGTACAAGGACTGGAGTGAAAATGAGTTAAAAAGAAAAACTTTAAAAGATCTTCAGACAGGGTTGCAAAACTATTGCTCAAGACTACTTTAAAATATTAAAAGGAAAGTTAGACTGCTGGAAGCAAAATATAAAGAAATGAGGGGTGGTTTGGGACTTTTTCACAGTATTGTACATAGTGGGTGCTTGTAAACAGTATTTCAAACTAAATTTCTTAACGTTTCCTTCATTATAAATGTATTTTTAAAGTACATTAGAATTGAGATTTCAGCACTCAAAATTGATAAATTTTTGATCTCAAGATTAAGATAAACAAACAAACAAAAAACTAGTTGCTTTTTTTGGGAAACCTTGTAGTTCTTGCTTCGATTTTTCCGAGTCAGGAACTCAGTTTCCAGTAGTCACTAAATGCAACATAACGGCAGCAGAATTTTTAGGAAGTCAGACGGAAAAAATTCTGTAAATTAAGAGAAATAAAACATGATCTATTGATTGTTTCACAGGAGTTATGTTATAAAACATAAACACATACACACTCTACACATCCCCCTGGAGAAGCTGCTGCATCAGCAGAGTTTATGTAAAAGTCCAAGAAACCATATGTTGTGCATTTATTAGTGTTTTTATTTATTTTTTTACAGTGATTTGAACTGAAAGCTGCACTTTTTAAGTTCTCATTCCTGCATTGTGTCATTGGCTGGTGTCGACACATCTTTTGCCCAAACGCTGCAGGTGAAAACCAGCAGAATGAGAAAAGAGAACTACCAGCAGAGGGTTGTTCAAATGACAGAGGCATGACTTCAGTGTGAGACTACATCCTCATTAAATTCTTTCCGACTTTTCTATCAGAACATTTGAATCTTCTGCTCACTCTGTACGACAAGCAGGAACAATTATCATCGGATCCAGGTTCGAACCATATTCATTATCGCAGGGATTGAAGTACGGGTAGAGCTCCTCGGTGAATAAACACTGAGTAAAAGCGTAAATCTGTACTGCACTGACCACGTCCCAGAACGATATCTTACCTCCATCGTAATCCACAAACACCCCGACTCGTTTCACTTTCCCCGCATGCACAGACACGTCCGGAGAACAGAAGGTTTCAAACTTATCTTCCAGGAACCAGATGGCCCAAAGCCCAGAATGAGAAGTCCGGACTATCGCCCCCCTCCTCTGGACGGACGTCGTGGCCACACCCAGACACCACTCCGTCTTTTCACCCACATAAACCTCAAAGTAAAACTTGCGCAACGAGAAGCCTTTCTGTCCCAGAACCGCGAGATGTTCGGTGAACATGTTTGGTTTCAGGATCTGGTTTACCCACAATCCAGCTCCCATGTTGTATCTCACCTGTTTCCTGTCTGCAGATAAACTGAGCAGAGGGTGAGCCGTGTTGGGATCCAGCACGATGTTCACCTCGAACTGCTGCATGTATCTGAGCACAGTATCGTTGGACACGTCCGTGCAGCTGGAGAACTTATTTATTTCCGTGTTAATTTCATTCAGTAACATTTGCAGCTGTGAAAATGATTTTTTCAAAGATTTCCGCATTTGCTGTATCTCCAGGTGTCTGTTAAAGCTGAATGTGGACAAGTCCATTGTGTGTGGCAGTAGGGGTGAGTTTGGGTAGCTCTGGAGGAAACGGTGCTGGTCTTTCATTTCCTTTAGCTCATTCAGCTTTACGGCTGCCACCTGCAGATCAGAAATCTCTCGCTTCATGTCGCTGATGAACCCCTCTGCTAGTTCTTCGGCTGTTTTTTGCTTCTCCTCAGCCACCCTGATGAGCATCACCTGGCTCTTCTTTATCTCAAACTCCAGTGCTACTAAGTCTTGAACGCTGTTTGCTATCACGTCTTCAGTTTCTGTCTTGCTTTGGGTCACAGACTCCCTCATGCTTTGCACTTTCTGGAACCTTTCTTGGATCATTCGCTGCACCTTGCTTTCAACTTTCCCCAGCAGATCCTTCATTGTGTCGTACGCCCGCTGCACAGGAACCACATCATGTTTCATGTTGTGTGATCTGGTGCAGACGGTGCACAACACAGACTTGTCATCTCTGCAGAACAGCTCCAAGAGCCTGTTATGCTTCTTGCAGACTCTGTCCTCTAAGTTTGACCCAGGTTCAACCAGAGTGTGTCTCCTCAGACCAGAAGCTTGGCAGTGAAGCTGTAGATGGATGTCGCAGTACGAACACAGACACTCTAGGCAGGATTTGACTGCCTCTCTCTTGTTGTCAATGCAGATGTCACACAGAACCCCACTACCAGAGCTGGCCGGCTGTTGATATGTGCTCTGGATGTCAACATTTTTCACGTGAAGCGACTTGAAGTGTGACGCCAGCTCTGAAATAAAAGTATTAACCTTAAGATCGGGCCTAATGTGAAAGCATTCCATACAGATGGGACACTGGGTGACTGTTTTGTTGTCCCAGTAGAACGAGATGCAGGACATGCAGAAGTTGTGTCCACAAGGGGTGGAAACCGGTCGCGTGAACACGTCCAGACAAATGGGGCAAAGAAACTGCTCCTCAGAAACCAGACTGCTGCTGGATGCCATTTCTAAAAACACAGAAAAAAATAATTACATCAACAGCTTGTATTAAAAAAGTCCAATTGATTAGCTGCTCTGGAGCTTTTTAGAATCACTCTCTGGTTCAGACATTTATAACTAAATTATCCTAGAGATGGACAATAAATGAAAACAAAAGCAGTTTTACATCTCAGCATTTTAGTTAGCTGTAGAGCATTAAAACATAGCTTACTCCAACTGGAATGCAGCCCTCATTAACACACCTGTTTTGTCCTATTTCAAGTCAAAATGTCTTTCCGATATAGTGACTGTCTTCATGATATTGTGCATTTTAGTATTGCAAAAACAATCAATTACATGTATTATCAATCCTACCAGTTAGAGATGGGCATTTTAAGAGGTTTTTGAAGTCCACTAGTCAATTGAAATCAATTACTCATGATGTCATCATTAATGCACTCCCTCCACACAAAAGTATGTTATTTATTCTTTTTTTTCTTCTAAGATATTGTGGGCTCTGGTAGCCTTTTATTGTACAGTATGTGGACAGGAATGCGACTAGCGACAAATCTAGCAACTTTTTCTGGCATTACAGGAGACTTTTGGAAACTGACGTGAAAGCACGTACGGTTTGCTTTTACTCAGTGAGCAGCAGGTACTAACCCCCCCCTTCCAAAAGCGCTCGCAAGACTCGGCCCTCACGCAGCAGCACTCCCAGATCCGAGGTCAGAACAGGAGACATTCACCTCTGCTCCACGTTCAGACTGAGAAGGAAACACGCAAAGCTGCTACTGGCTGATCCCGCCCCGGCTTACTGTTGGATATTAATGCCTATTAATGAAGGTTGTGGACAAAAACATTTAAACAGTTTAAAAGTACTTTAACATGTTGTAGACTCTCAATTAATAAAAATCAAACAAAGAAAATATTGACAGAAGAAAGGTTTTTTTGCCAGTATTAAGGCCACTTTAAGAATTTTTTTTAAGAAAAATGTTTTTTCACAGACTTCGACAATAAAGTCGTAACTTTGAGAAAAAAGTTGGAATATAATCAGAAAAAGTCCTAATATTACGAAAATAAAGTTGTAATATTACGAGAATAAATTCGTATTTTCGTGACAATAAAGTCTTAATATTCTAACCTGGTGCAGAAGGTGAAAGTTGGCATCTATGCTGAAGTTGCACTTCAACATAGGTTTCACAAACCAGGAGATACTTAATATTTTGGCACATCAACACCACGTTATCATTAGTATCAGGACTTTGAAATGAATTAGCAAGAAAATGAATCTATTCAGCAGAAAAAAAAACAGGCAGACTTGTCGGAAATCGCTGTTGTTGTGGAGGAGGAAATAGCTGGAACCAGGAGACTGCACGGTTGAAGATGTTCTGACAAATTTCACAGATATCTGCAGCTTTTATAAACATCCCTCACTTTAAATAAAGCCCCAGGTCCAGCTGACGATAAGCAACCCCTAAAGTTTGTGACTGCCATCACTTCCTCTTTCGATCTGGTGTTTTGATGATGAGGCAAGCAGTTTTGATTACAAATATTCCTTTTGTTTGTTATGGCCCCAAAATTCAGCCTTCTTCTCATAGATTTTCCACTTGGTTTTGAGCGGCTGGATTTGTCCTTTTGCAAAAGGTTTGCCAGGTTTTGATGTCATTCCTTGTGAGCAAAAGCTTGATCTCATTCCCTGCTCCTTCAACCAACTTACCTCAAGGTCAGACACAGAAAAAACAAAAAACAATTTCTGGTCTGTCTCGTCTGTTGCTGCTCCATTAATGTTTGCAGCTTGAACCGTTTCCTCTTTGTCTTCTCATTGATCTGGAAGTTGCCCCATTCCCGAAGAATCTGTGTTTTTCTATATTTTCTTCAATTGAAGATCCATATCCTTCCTTTTACCATCTTTTATATTCAATTTCCTTATTGAAAGATTTCCACAGGGAATTCCTTTTTCGGATTTAACAGCTCTTTGCAAAACAAAGACCAACGTTTAATACAACCAAAGATTTTATCGGGAGAATCCTACAGCTGAACCAATACGTTAGCTCAAAACATTCTGCCATGTAGAAATTATTAAAAAAATGCATATTCTAAATATATTTATCTTAAAAAAGAAAAAAACTATTTTACACAAGGAAATAACTCAACCAAGATCAGCATCTTGACTGTAATCCAACTGCAACCCCAGAGCACATTGTTCACTGCTGGAAAAAAAAGAGGGTTATTAAATATAAAACAGAAAAATTTTCTTTATGGATCGCTGATAAAACCTATTTTATAGTAAGTAAATAGATTTTATTCCTAACTGGATAAAAATAACACTGCACAGGAGTAAAATATTATGAGAACATAACTTTATCAAAGCACATTTAACTAAAAGCTTACATGAAACTGAATATGATTACGGTTAATCATTTAATCATCTAATCGGACCATATCCTCAGTCCCAGTTAATATCAAATTATAATCAAATACTAAAAAAAAAACAATCATTGTAAAGGTGAATCTACATGAAAGTTTTTCTTAATTAGGCTTAATATTGAAGTTTTTATAATTGTGCATGGTTTAAATATAATGAAAGGTTTTAAGCTTTTTCAGTATTTTAATTGACTTTTTGATTGAAGTTTAGTAACAATAATAGACAAATGCATGTTTTTTCATTGCTGTAAAATTTAGGATTTTTTTATGTCCTTGAAATACATTTGAAGAAATCCCATATGTGAAATATTTATATATTTTTTTAATATACAGCCATTGTCTAATAAAGATTACAACATGTGTAACAGTAAAACACATGGACAAGATATCACATAAGTAATGCATCACTCAGTGCAGTCATCAATCAATATCAAGCAATACTTAGCCAAAGGGTTGCCAGACCATGTGGTCAAGGATCCACCATTATCATGTTGTCAGCTGCTGACAGGGAACACACAAGACTGACAACTCACATAAACCCTCCTAGTTAATGTTTACTTAACTAGGAGGCTATGAAGAGAAGGAAGGAACTCAAACAAAAACACTTGTGCCTTGTGTTTAATGCAACCAAAGACTCTATTGTTACTTTTCCGTCTCGTCCACGTTTGCTTAAAGGCTAAATTTCAAAGTTCATTCTTGACCTCTAAAAAACAGCAGAGATTCTTTTGTTTTAGCAACAAGTCAGTGCCGCGGATGACATGTATGCTCGCCAACAGGATCTTTGAGTTGTATTATTAGAGCAATAAAACAGCACATTTGTATCTGTGCAACTAGCAGCATTTCTAATCAGAGAGTGAGCTTAAACCACAGCTCCAAACAACTTGGACTTCATTTCTTTAGGATTTACAGGGAGAGTTTGACTCAGTAATTCCTACTTACGTACTGCCGTGGGTTAGGGTGGAGAGCGGAGAAAAATGAGGACAGACGTTTAGCTGTTTCCCAGGAAGGCAATTTACTTTCAGTATCCTCCTGTGTCATGACTCTTAAAGAGACAGACACCCGTTTTGTGCGCAGTCAGGAGCTTACTCATGCTTGGATTCTACGTAGTGAAGGCTGCTTTTAGATTCAGTATGAGACGCAATGTCTCAGAGTGCTCTGTATTATTTATGGTTTGATGATAGATTGCTGTTTTAGTTCAGGACATTCCTCACACTCTCATGCTTTTACCGCTGTCCCTCTTATCTTCCTATAAACCAGACCCAGTGTGTCTGTGTTTGTGGCTCTGTGTGTTGGTCACACTGAAGCAAAACCTTTGAATGTGTGTGTGTGTGTGTGTGTGTGTGAGAGAGTACGAGGTTTTGCAGTGAGTAGATAATGTTTCCGGACAGCCGAGCTGTGTGTGTTGCAGAGATAAGGCTGTTGCTCTGTTGCCGAAACACCTCCACCATTAATCACAGACTAGTAGCAGCTTGCCCTCGAAAAGCACCGAAAGCTTCAGAGTGCAAGAAGTACCAAAGTTCTTAAGAGAGAGAAAAACCACGTGAGTTGAAAATATCTCGGTGCAAGTGAAAAACAAAGTCTAATATTGTTTTCGTTTTTTGGGGGATTTTTCAGACCTTCATCAGTTCCCGAGAAACAAGAAATGATGAAAAATGAGGGTGAAATTAAAGGGGAAATGCAATAAAATGCAAACGCTACCTCTTATTTCTCCATATATTACCAGGAAAATGGGAAATGGCTGCAGCAATTTCTTGGAACATGAGCAAACAGAAATGTAAATGCAGTATATGAAGCTAAAACAGAGCTTGTACAGTTCTAACATGCTTGAAAGTCAATGTTTAGTTTGATGACCTGTATTATCTCAATATAGTCTGAAGTTCTGAACCTTCTTGGACAAACTTTGTGGTCATTTATTTATTTCTGGTCATGGTCTGGTAATTTTCAGGAATCGTTCTCTAGATGTGTTGAAAGGCCATTTCAAAGCTTTTCTTTGGATGTTGGCTGCTTTTTGTTTTGTTTTCTGTGAAGATAATCTTACACTGGTTGAGGTCTGAGTTCTGGACCTGATTCATGAATCCTTGAGAACTGTTATCACTGATTTTCAGTTCACAGTTCTTGTGTCATTTGGCATACCTCAGCCTTTTCCCCCTTGTTTCTCTTCCTTAAAGTGGCTTCATCTGACCATTTGAACATTGGATGGATCAACTGAGGGTCAAGATGCATCTCTCAGGTCTCGTGTCAGCTCTTTGCTGAATGCTTTCCTGTTTTTTAAAGATGTCACTTTCATATACTGTTCAACTACTGAAGATTGTTTTAAGCCGCTTTCTTTTGTCCTCCACCTGTCCAGTTTTCTCTAAATTTTGAGGTCACATATGCTGAGATATGCTGAGTTTTCAGCTTACAGCTCTTTGAAAATCACCTTGTTTGTGTAAAAACAAGACATCAGTTAAAATGGCTTTTTTGCTTAGTTGTCTTATGTGCCGATACGAGACTGGCTCATCCCTTGAGTAAGATGTCTTTCTCCCTCTTGAATTTTTAAATGGCCTGTTTTCTCAAAATAGACATAATCGGGTACAAGGCCAAGAAGGAAAAAGAGTGAAAAAGCTGTTAATGTCTTACCCCCCTGCATGCGCACACACATATACACACACAAAAAGAGAAACCCTTTATTGCTCAAAACCACTTGAAAAGTTATTTAAATTAAAAAAAAAAAAAAGATAAAAGTTTGGCTGCTTGGATGCAAAATATGGAGATGTGAGTGCTGGCTCAGGATTTTTGGACAGTTTTGGAGGTTCAATAAAAGGCTGGAAGTAAACAGAGGAAAGTAAAATGATAATAATAATAATAAAGAATCCCTCAAGAGACCCAAAGGTTTAAATACAGATAGAGAGCTACTCAGGCAGGGTACCACTGTATCTTTTTATCTTTCATCCTTATTCTAAAAATCTACAAAATACACTGAGATTCAGTACCTCTCTTCCTTTCAGTTACAGAGTTTTCAGTTTCTAAAAACGCTCCGCTTGGATTGTTTAGTTCTCTTCATTAAAGCTCATATTGGATTTTTAATAAGCTGCAGCACATAACCAGCTTTTCTTTTTGTGGCCTAATTTGTTTACACTTTGATGTCAGCAGTTTCCCTCCCAATCTTTCGAAGCTTCAGTCTCTTTTTCTCCTTGTTGGGATTTACCACCATGTTACATTAAAACCGGTTTGATGTCATGCTCAGCATTGATCAGTAAGGGTGACTGCATCAGTCAGGATCCTGCTGCATTACTGGACAGTTTATGAGAACCATGCTTGTTAGCTTTTATGTTGAGATGAATTACAGACATGGGGATAATGTGATTTCAAAGCTTGTTCCACTCCTCTTTCTTCTCTCCTCCTCCAAAACTGTCCCTCTTATCCTCACTGTCCTCTCTGACCCAAATCCTCCTCATTTCACCATTTACTCACCCCTCTTACCCCCCCTCTTCTTCCTACTTGCAGTGCCTCTGTCCTGCTCTGAGGGGTTCACAGAGCTGGGATACTACAACGGCACCGTGTCCCAGACAGACTCTGGCGCCCCCTGTCTGAAGTGGACTGAGTTTCCAGACTATGTCATGCAGTATCCGGGCCGCGGGCTGGGGGACCACAGTTTCTGCAGGAACCCGGACCGTGAATCTAACCCCTGGTGCTTCTTCAGACAAAACTCAGGAGCCATCGGCTGGGCGTACTGCGACTGCCATCAGGGTACGTCCGCACGTGTCGGGATGATTAGTTGTAACAAACATAGGTGCTTAACAAAAAGTCTTTTTCAGGTGCGACTCGTCTGGTTGGCAGTTCATCTCCTGGGAGCGGGCGGGTTGAGGTTTACCTGAATGGCCAGTGGGGGGCGGTGTGCAACTCTCACTGGACAGACAGAGATGCCAGCGTGATCTGCAGACAGCTAGGTTTGGGGTAAGAGAGAAAAAATTAATCAGACCAACATCGCAGTGATGTGTGACCTCGGCTAAAGATTCACTCTTACTGGTGATGTATTTACTTTTTGTATGTTTTCAGTGACATCGGAACAGCGCTGCAACACTCCCTGTTTGGCTCCGGCTCTGGCCTCTTCCACTATGAGCGTCTGGGTTGCCGCGGCGATGAGGACACCCTGAGTAAGTGCCGGAGCAGGACGTTCGTCACAGGCGACTGCAGCCATGGCAACGAGGCAGCATTGGTGTGCACGCCACCAGAAGGTCAGTGTAACTTCCCCATCGTCATGGCAACCAGCCCTGAATATTTCCATCATACATCTATATTTACTTTTCATCTATTTTAATCAGGTCTTTTATTTATAACATGATGTATTCCCACTTCAGGGATACTTTTAATTACAGTCAGGCATATAAAAGACATCTAACTGCAGCTGTCTCTCCTGGTGTCCTCTCAGGCAGCGGCCCTCCGCTGCGATTGGTCGGAGGCGAGGAAGACTTTGAAGGTCGTGTGGAGGTGTTTCACGCAGGACGGTGGGGCTCCGTCTGCGATGACCAGTGGGACGACAGAGATGCTGAGGTGGTGTGCCGTCAGCTGGGTTTTGGGTACGTTCACAGCTTCCCCATTAGTAGGTGTAATGATATTACATAATGATATTAAGTGTCACAAGGAAAAATTATTCATTCCTGAAAAAAGATTATCTGAGTATTTTCTTGAAGGGAAATGTTTGGTTTCTAAGGGTTTCAAAAGCATCATAATTTCACTGTTTCATTAACCAATTTTGGCTCCTCTTGTGTTGCTTCCTGGATTTAATTGGTTAAAAAAAAAATCATGATAAATAGATTGAGAGTTTGTCCAGTCTCTTTCAGAAACAATTTTCATTTGAAACTTTACTAAATCTGTGTAACAAAGCGTTCATCGTGTGTCAGACAGGTGGGAAAAGAAAATGCCCTCCATGTGTCTTCGACAGTTTTTTGAGTGTTACACCATAAAGGAATTAGATTTTAGATATTGACACAAAATACTTGCCATCTATGTTGGTGTCATATATGTACTACAGAGTGGCCTCAGCTTCTCTACTATGTCATGTTCTATTTCACTGTGAATATTAAGATTTCTACAGTAGCGACGGTGCATAAAGGCTAAAAGTGGAGAGACTGTCAAAGGATTGAAATTGGAGGTCATTTTGAATAATTTACTTCTATTTTCACTAAAAACTTGATAGATTTGCTGCAAAGAGCTTCCAGTATTTCTTTGAAGTCAAATTCAGAGTAAATTTAGTCATTTATCAGATGCTCTTGATGATGATCTGAAGACGTTGGTTTCAAGACTAACCAGGCCAGCACAAGGTTGTTGTTTGGCTCAGGAAGAATCCAGGGAACACATTTGTATTTGTGTTGATCAGGTTTAAATCTGTGCAGGTGTTACCCCCATCACACTCTTTACGGAAACATCAAAGACATCTCAGAGTGTCAAACAGTGATAAAGCTGGAACTGTAAAGTCAACAAACTCCTCCTTCATGTTCAACACAAGGTTTCATTGTACCTGAAGCACCAAGGGACGCCTCACCATCTGTGTTTGTGGTTGTAAATGATACATGACCTGACAGTGAAGTGCAGGTTTCCCACACAGCTGCATATCACTGGCTGTCGCGTTTGAACTTTTTGATGAAATGAAGCGAAGATTGCCTGTTTTTCCCCACATGGTTTAGTTTTCTTTCTATCTGCAGAGAGTTTGTGTGTCAAACATTGACACACTTTTCATGTCGGCAGATTTTTGCAACCTCCCCGTGGACATGTTTTAACAGCAGTGGAAGAAGCTCTCACATTTTTATGTAACAGAACCACACAGCGGAAACAATCTTTTACAAGTCATTTTATTCAGATAGAAGCATGCAATCCCCCCCCTTCTTTTTTAATATATTAACAAAAATCAGATTTAATCTGTTGTTCATGTGTTTGAAGAGCTGTCAGTGTGTGCATGGCTGTTCACCGTCTAACAACTGAGCTCAGGATGAAGTCTATACAAAAAATGATTGGATGGTATTGGATGAATGTCGTGGTCTCTACAACATGGTAGCAACACCTGCAGGTTATGTAGAGGTTAAAACATCAGGAGCAGAAATACGTGGACATAAACATGCAAAAGTTGTTTTTTTAGAAATAGCTTTCGTTATACATAAATCATTACCACATGGAACAGCAGCATCCTTTGAGGTGTTTAAGCTCCAGAAACAAGTTTTTGGAAAATATTTTAGTTGTGTAGGAGCTGGGCTGCACGAGGGTTGAATTTTGTGATGCTTCAGACTTTTTTCAAAAGGCTTTACCTTTTTATTCCCCCTTCTATCAGCACAGTTCTCCACAATAGCATTTTTCCATCTGTTGTAATCTAAAATATCAGATTCTGAAATATCCCATTTACAAATATCTTCTGACTTTAAAAAAAAAAAACCTTAGTATTTCATTGAAACCATTGCCTGTAATGGCAGCCTTGAGGTTTTTTTGAGAACTCAAGGTCAGGCCCAGATCTCTATATCAGTCACCAGCATGAACCTTCAGAGTCTCCTGGTGTTGCTCAGTGTATCTGGCCTTCACTGCCTTTTTTAAACCTTTGAGGACTCCACTTTATGCTGCATCCATCTTATCAGGACTAGTTTCCCCATCCTTGCCAAAGAAAACACCCCCACATCATGATGTTGCCTTGTTTAACTGTCAGGTGGTATTAATGAAGTGACACTCTGTGCCGTGTTTTATCTACACATGCTGATGGCCAGATGGTTTCATTTCTGTTTCATCATCAGTTATTAAACTTACTTTTTTCCCCTTTTCTTTAAATTTCCAGCTTGTCCAATGTAAATCCTCTATTTGTTTTAAATCAAATATTTTAGTCAGTTTTGAGCGTCTGGGTTGCCGCGTGGAGAGGAAGTTTTGTGTTTGTCCATTTACCAAACATTTACCATAAATTGTAGTTGAAGACGGTCGCTTGTTCATCTCTAAACCTGGAGAATATTTAATGCCTTTAAAACCAAATTATAGTCCGGAAAATGGCCAAACTTTGGATTTGATCTTACACAAACTGTGTGTGTTGCAGGGGTATAGCGAAGGCCTGGTCATGGGCACATTTCGGTCAGGGTTCAGGTCCCATCCTGCTTGATGCCATGAAGTGCACAGGAAACGAACTGTTCCTGGATCAGTGTCCCCACAGTGAATGGGAGCAGCACAACTGTGACCACATGGAGGACGCTGGGGTCTCATGCAGTCCTTATACAGGTACAACACACACACACACACACACACACACACACACACACACACACACACACACACACACACACACACACACA
>JAOXYM010000023.1:7007207-7051564 GCA_028567055.1 Leptatherina wallacei
ACACACACACACACACACACACACACACACACACACACACACACACACACACACACACACACACACACACACTCACAGAGCTTCTGTGCATGCTGGGAAGCTTAAAGCTTCTATTTATATCTACCGTACATCAATAAATCATTACTGCATGAAGCAGCAGCATCCTGTTTGAGACAAGCCGTAGCTGGATTTATGGGGGCTAATAGGAAACAAATCAATTGCTGGAACTAAACACAGATCAATAATTGATCTGAAAATTATACTTTTAAATTGGTGACAGTCATGAACCCAAATCTTGCCTTGTGGCTGCAGAGACGACTTTGAAACTGTTTCAGATGGTGTGGTGCGTCTGGTTGGAGGAGACAGTCCCTGGGAGGGTAGAGTGGAGGTGTTTCACAACGGAGACTGGGGCACGGTGTGTGACGACCACTGGACTCAGCAGCATGCAGAAGTGGTCTGCAGACAGCTGGGCTACAGGTATGAATGCTAACGTGGCTCTAGAGAAGCTTTTGCTTTAACCCACTGAGGGTCGAGACATTCTCCATAAACACAGCTCCATTCATGCTGCATCAGGTCTCATTGAGTTAACTTATCTTGGTGAAGTCAACGCCGATTTCACAGCACACGTACAGAATAATGACTCCATCTGCACAGGACCACTGGAGAACGAGTGATGAGTGCAGGGAAATGAGCCGGAGTTAATGAGAGATCTTAATCCTCACACTGCTAAATCTGAAAGGCATTCGTCAAAGTCCAACATCCTTTTTATTAACAAGAGATCCATCCACTTTTAGATAAACAAGATCAGTCTGTTATCTTTACTCAGTCCAAAAACATGCCTGAGTCATACCCAGAAAACCTTCAAGGTCATGAGAGACACAACGGCAGTCAGGATTTGCAAAAGCAGAAGACTTTAGCTACTTTATTTAATTCTTTTTAAAGTTAGTTTTTAATGTACTTTTTAATGCTTCCTCTGAACCCCACTGAATGCTTTTAATGTTTTATGTCTTGTACATGAAATCTGCATACAAATAAACTTGCCTTGCCTTGGAAACACACGGAAAACTCTCATAATTTGGCACTGGGTAGAGCAAAGACTACTGCTCAAGTAGAGAGCAACACAGTTGAAAGGAATTGGAGCTGAGCAGGAGCTAGATGCCGTCAAAAGAAGTTTGGGGAAACATTAGTGAAAGCCTGAGACCATGACAAATGCAACCTCCCATCAGAATGTATGATAACTGCATTGGTCCATGGAACACAACATCACAGTATTTTGATAAAGGGTCAAAAACTGTAAAATGACTATGCTGTCTGGGGTGTAAAATAGTTAGATGCCTACTTTTTTACAGTGTGAAATCATTACACAGGATCAAAACTTGTAAAATGATTCGATTTCTAAGGCTTCAAAAGCATTTTATCCATCTTTTCATTTGCAAACGAAAATATTTACAGCCACTTGAAAATGAACATATATCCCCTTTCTGTTCTGAGGTCTTACATAAAAAAACCCCCAAAAACTGGTCCTTACCAGGTCTTCAGATTAGGTAAAACAGCTTCAGATAAAGAACAGTACATGGTACATTACACCGTGTCATTTTTCATTGAACAAAAACTAAATCAAAATGTAGAAACACCCTTAGTGGCAATAACAAGTAATTGATGCTGTGGAGGTATTTTGACCCACTCTGTTCATCATGTTTCAGGTATTTGGCATTTATTTAGTGTATCAGTCACTCTTTCCACGTAGATATTAAACTCTTTCTTCACCTTCAGGGGTCACGCTGAGGTTGTGCCGGATGGGACGTTCGGTGAGGGCGTTGGTCTGATCCTACTGGATGACGTCCGGTGTGAAGGATCTGAGACGTCTCTGCTGGACTGCCAACACGGGATCTGGGGACGGACCGACTGCTCCCACAGTGAGGACGTCAGTGTTCGCTGCAGAGGAAGACCCAGCCAAGAGACCAATGAAGTGCCGGTTATCGCACCTTCCACAGGTAAGACAAGATGATGACTTGCAGATTAAAACGGCATCTCAACCAGGCTAGATCAATCTTTCTTTTTTTTTTTTTTTTTTTTTAACCTGAGATAAAAGCTGCTTTGCTTGGGAAAAATCTGGCAAAGGAAGTCACAAGCTCTCGTCCCCAGCCTTTAGGTCTTTTTGGTCCAAGTCTGTTTGGATAAAAATAAACATCTGACCCAGACAGCAATGATCCACATATAAAGGTGTATCTGTAGATCTACAACATGGGATCCAGGAAATATGTGCATCTAATTTGGGCTTTCAAGTAAGAAATAGAAAAAAATGGCTGCACATTTTGCACTTTTTTTTTGCTCATATATTTCTCTATGGCATATTTTTCCTCAGCGTGAGCGCTGGAGTCTTGACTGTCCGAACTGTTTCAATGTGAAATGTTTACAGCACTGAAAAGGAAGCGTTGTTCACTGTCTGGCCACTCCATGGGGTCCTGCCCCTCCTGTCAACATGCTCAGGCCATCAGAATGAGAATAGAAGCTGCATAAAGACAGGGCAGATGACATTTAACAATGTCAGCGGACACATAACTCACTCTGTCACTGGAGACTGGGCTGCGTAGATGCTCAGACATGAATATGAATGAGTTTTCTTCCTGCCAGGTCCCCTGGTTCGTCTCGTGGGTGGCAGCAGCAGGAAGGAAGGTCGAGTTGAGGTGTATCTCCATGGCGACTGGGGGAGTATTTGCGACTCAGGTTGGAACGACCTGAATGCAGCTGTGGTGTGCAGACAGCTTGGACACAGGTTCATGTTTGCAACATTACAATTAAAACCAGAAAAAATAAAAAGGAGCAAGAAAGGACATCTTTTATTATTTTTCTCCTCATCAGTGGTGGCGCGGTCGCAGCCGGAGGGTTCGGTCAAGGGAAAGGACCCATCCACCTGGACCAGGTGAGGTGCACAGGAAAGGAGGAGTTCCTGGGGGAGTGTCCCTCCCTGGGTCAGAGCATTCAGGGCTGCAGACGCATGGAGGATGCGGGTGTGAGGTGTGATGTCACGCCGCGGGAATCAGCGGCAAAGGCCAAACCTCAGGAGATGAGCTGCGGGCTGAGAAAGCTGGTGGAGGAGGAGGGCAAGAGGAGGAACGAAGGAGAGGAAAACACACTCAGGTGGGATGAAAGACAGAAAAACACTGAAGACTTAAAAGAGTTAAAAAGTGTGATTATCTATCATTTGAGTTAAACCTGTCAAGTCGTTTTGGGGGACTAGAAATAAAAATTGAGATTCTGACGTAGATTATGAGAAACGCTCTTTATAAACTCAAGAAAAGAAGACAAGATATTTGTAATTGACATTTTTGTAATGTTTCTCAGGACTTCGTGGCCATGGCAGGTATCAGTGTGGCTTCAGTCTCAAGAGGAAGCCGGTGGTCCCCTCTGCAGTGGCACGCTGATCAGCCCCTGCTGGGTCCTGACGTCGGCATTCTGTCTCAGCAGGTAAAAACCATCATAAACGTATCATATTTGATACATACAGTTTCTGAAACATTTTTTTCATCATTTAAAGGTCAAAAACTTTGCTCAAAACGCTGCAGTATACAATATGATACTTGTGTTCTGCCCCCTAATGGATACCAGGAAGCATAACACTACACTACAATAATTTTGGCATATCACACGGTAATAAATGGTAGATATCCCCCCTAAAAAAAAAAAAGAATTTGTAAAATTTTTTCCACATTTTGTTAAAGGGCTGAATGAAGACTTCACATTGAAAAAATTGGAGTCTTCTCTCCAGTTTTTCTTGGGTTGGGCTTTAAAGGGTTAACTCTAAATGACTTCCTGTACACAGGAGGCATCTTTAGCCGGACCACATGACACACAAGTGTTTTCACACCTCCAGCTCGTTCTCTCTCCCTGCTGCAGGTTTGGCAGCGACCCATCCAGGTACAAGGTGCGCGTCGGGGCTTCGGAGCAGATTCTCACCCCGGAGCAGGTGGTTGTTCACCGGAAGTTCAAGGGGCAGAGCGGAGGCCACGATATGGCTTTGCTGAAGCTGCCGAGCACCAAAGGTCACTGTCTGACTTTTGACCCCAACACTAACGCAGCATGTATCCCTGCTGCTGACGCCACAACAGAGGGAAAGACTCCATCTTCATGTGTTGTCATGGTTACTACAGGCTGGACGGGACCAGGTTTGTGTTTTAATATCAAACAGAGTTTACAATTTGTCTAGAAATAATTTGTAAAATGCAAAGATGTTAAGAGGAGTTCACAAACTTCTAACAGCCCATTTCAGTGCAACTTCATCTGGTTCACGTTTTTGTTTGGTCGCAATTGTTGAAAGTGTTTACATGTTGCAGGAATGTTCGGTTTAACAAAGCACAAGAATGAATAAGTATTTTTTTATATTCCAGGTTATCTTTGATATGGAAACTCAAGCGAGGCAACAACAAACAAACACTGTCATTGTAAATCTGTACATTTGTTAATGTTTTTAGTGAAAATATACATTTCTAGAACCCGAAATGACGTCTTTATATTGTTCGTTTTGTCTAACTAACAATAAAAAAAAAAACGAATTTCAATAAATGCTGCTTATCTGTAAGAAGCAGCAGGAAACACATGTTCAGTAGTTCTCCTCACTGTGACTCTGGTGCCATCATGTGGTTGACAGTTCAAGTTTTTTATGAAACGTTCCAACAGCTGCTGCAATAGATTTCCTTAAAACTTTGCATTTAGTTATTCGTCCCTCAAAATAAATTTTAATTGCTTTCATATTTTCATATCAGCAGCGAAGATTTGACCAAAAACCTGGACTTTGTGTTGAATGCTGTTGCAGAACTTGGCCAACACGCCTTTATGCAACCTCATTCAGCTGCTGGTGTGCCGGCAGAAGTGTTTGATATCTGACTTAAAGTAGATATTTTTTAACACAGGAACACAGCAACGCATGTTTCTTCTATCAGTTTACGCCTCTCTCCAAGTGGAACATTTAAGGGCTCTTTTGAGATTTTCCTACTTAATAAGCTTTTGAGCTTATTATGATGGCATGAAAAAACATACAGTATGGAGCCAGAGCTCAGACCACACGCTAAACTGAAAGAAAAATACATAATTGTCAATTTTATTCTCAAATACTTGTAGTTCTCTTGTCTGCAGTTGGACCATGGACAGTTGGGAGGGCTAAAAATCCCTCTTTCGGTCACGGTCTTGTTGTAGGACACATGTTGAACTGGCCCAAACTGTTAAAACACCTTCAGCAGAATTTAACAGCTGCTGGTCAAATAACACTGTTGAGAACTTGCATCATAAATCCTTCAACATCATCTCCATTAACATAAACTTGTCCTCTCTAAGGTCGCTCACTGAGAAGATTCAATATTTGGTTTAATTCATCCATCCATTTTCTGTACCGCTTAATCCATGCAGGGTCGCGGGTGGGCTGGAGCCTATCCCAGCAAGTTGGTTTAATTCAATATTTACTTAATTTTAATGATTTGGAATTATATGAACACAATTAATATGAATCAATTAGGTTTACTCAGATTGTGAATACATTGGACTGAATCTTTAAAAGAGCTTTGGGATGACTGGATTGGTGTAATACAAATACAGCTGCTTTGCTTAGATTTTTGTTTAGGTTTTTAGAAGCAAATACCTTGAAAGAACCAGTGCTTATATGGCAAAATTTTCATCAAAGTTATGTTTCCATTCAGTGAAGAATCCAAAGTTAGAAACTCTAACTTCAGACTACTGAAAAGTTTACAATTGTCAATTCAAAGTCAGATTTCCTTGTCAGGGTTGAACATATGAAACAAAGTGCTGGTAGAGCATCATTATATCATTTATGTCTTCTGTGAAGTCGACTATATATAAATAATGATGCCATTTTGGTTTATTAGCAAAAAAAAAAAGGTTACAATTCTTTTACATTCCCACTTCTGAGGCACAGACTATGCAGCATCATCTGGAGTTTGTTAGGAGGAGATACAAAGGGAAAAAAACACGCCTCCCTGAACGTCACATTTTTTGTTATAAGGAGGCCCTAAAACTAAATTCCACAATTGCTCCTATTAATTCCTATTAATGTGTGATCTGACCTGTTGGATAATCAGTTATGCGACTAATCGTTTCTAAATTTCTTACTTGTCACTTTTTAATTTCTCCTAGATTCTATTATTGCTTCCTGGGTCCCTCTGATGTCGTCATGGCAATGTAAGAAGCGCTATGGCAACAGCTTCTCCACTCATGGCACCCTATGTGCCGGCAGTCCTCCAGACACTAGTCTCCTCCATGGCGACGGTTGCCAGGGCAACTCTGGAGGCGGGCTGGTGTGTCAGGATGAGACGGGCCGATGGGTCCTTACTGGGGTTGTTGCCGGGGGTTACGGCTGCGCTGACCCTTCCTCTCCTGCTCTGTACACAAGAGTCAGCCGCTTCAGGAGCTGGATCGACGAGGTTATCGACACACAAGGACGTCCGGCGGAGGCACACGCACATTCGAAAACACAAACCGATCTGACGCATGCTGACAATGACCTCACGCACACACAGAAGGAGCCCGCACACACCGAGGGCAAAGATGAGCATTTCCACGTGCACGGCAAGCTCCAACACATTCACAATGACATCGGCGAGATTAAACAGAAACACACACACACTCATTCACACGCTAAAAGCGCACACACGTTCTACACGGAAGATGCCAACACAAACAAACAAATTGAGGTCTGATTGAAGCCGTGCTATTGGTTACCACCTGTGCCATGTGACCACCTGAGGAGGGAAGAAGAATGACAAATGCAAAGAAAAGATGCTCCTAGCTTAAAGTCTCATTCAGATCCTAACTCGGTAATGTGAATTCCACGTGTTTGGTTGTTAATGATGAGTCCAGCAGTGTGTGACGGAGAGAGGGTGATGATTTACTGTACATGTGTGGCATAATGGAGACTGAAGGGGAGTTTAGGATGAAGGATGAGCCTGACAGATGCTGATTTGGACCTTTTACTGATACTAAACAGCCCAAAAAAAAAAAGAAGAAAAAATGAAAAAAATCAGCACAGCATGCATTTAGAGGACAATAGTATTTGCATTAAATATCTGAGGGACATTTTGAAGAAGGTCACCCAAGAATCTATGCTAATTTCACCTATTTATGTGTCCTCTGTGTGAGTTATAAGAAAACTGCAAAAAACTAACCTAGAGAACATCTAGTATTTAGGCTGTGTATCATCTGCCCCTCTAACATGACTGTAGATAAACTCCTGCAGCAGGCAAGGGTTGTCCCAGTTTTTTCTCTTTTTTTTTTTTTCTTCCCCAAATAATACATACATGTGGGATCCTTTTTTCAAATAGGGCTGTAACTTTTCTGGTGAAAGTGCTGTAGTTTATTTAAGAACCATAAGTAAGCTACTTTACATAGGACCATACCACTGATTTAGCATGTTACACAGCCCACAAAACAGAAATGGGAGTTAGGGAAACCCATCAGAAACAAAGGAAAAGGGTAATTGTATAAATAAGAAGTGCATTATGAAGCCCCAAACGTCTGCTCCTAATGATGAGCGGACATCCTCTCAACACCAGTCCCTGTTTTCCATTGAAATTGCTTTTTTGCAATCCATGACAGATGAGAGATAAAACTACCATCCTCGCATCATTTAAATTGCATCAACCCATGAGAACAACAGAAAGAAAACCTGCTGTTCATATAATGGAAACTGATTTCTTGGATTGCAAAAACAACAGCTGGAGCACAGCATGATGCCTGGTTACATAGATTGTTTAAATGTTCTCTGCTTTTGCAGTTAAGGTGCAAAAACATTGGTATGGTCCTTTAAAATTGTACAGGATAATTCCCTCCTTTTGAAGCCATTGGAAGCCGACAGTCAGGTCATATCTTTTTGTACGACTCTGGATAGATACAGTAGATAGTTGCTCAGATAGATGGATAGATAGCTGCAACTCCTCAGTTTAGATAGTACGTGTTTTAGTTAAATTACCTGGTGAAGTTTAATTTCATCTGTTGTTTTCTGAGCAAACATGGGATCCAACCAGAAGATGGCGACGTTGCTCTATTTTCACAGGGCGCCTGTTGTTAAACAAGGGGGGCCCTGTTGGTTCGTTTTATACTGTTGCTGTAGGTGTATGAACTTGTGCTCGATGTACTGTGAACCATTGTGTTGTGAAGCATCTTGTAACCCGTTACTGCCTGTTGTTCTGATCCTGTACATAAACTCAAGCCCGTCCATCCTCAGGCTCGATGTTCGACCACGTACGACCCCTGGTTAAGATTTTGCACTCGCTTTTCTTGGAGGATTTTTATTCTTTTGTTTACAAAAGTTATCCCAGATGTGACACATAAGTGTGTAATTTATTAGCTAGCATCTATAAAAAAAATAATAAATTGCTATAATCTTTTTTTCAGATTAAATAGAGAACAAAAATCATTCAATCTTGAAGTAAAATGATAAAATTATGGACTAAAATAAATCACAGTATTTGCTTTGTTGCTCCTTTTCTTGCTTTTATGACAGATTGAATGCTTTGAGACATCTGCTTCACTTGTGAAAAACATTCTTCATCAATCAGTGTCTAACTCTGTCATATAGTAGGTTTTTTTTGTTTTTTTTTAATCTCTTGCATACATTTTTTTGTTGTACTGAGATCTGGATTCTTTGCTCTCTGGCAAGATGCATTATCATCCTGAAAAACAACCTCAGCATTAACCGACCTCCTTTCGGTTGTCTAAATGAAAAAAAGTCTCTTTTATATAAACCTGTGCAGAAATAATGTTTTCCTCCATTTGATCTTAAAAAAATGAGAAAATTAAAGCAATTTTATTACATTTTTTTTAGATGTTTTACAGAGCCAAAAATATTAAAAAAAAAATTTCTGTCATTTCTGTGATTTTTATTCATTAATTAATTTATTTACAAACTAAAACTTGAAATGAAGTCCTCTGAGGAATGATGAATCCAACATCTTTGGGCAGGGGTTTTAGAGGTTCTTGTAAATACTGTACGTCTCCAGGAGGGCGGTGTGTGAGGGTGCAGAGGAAATATTCTTTACCTGTGTTGGACCCGTCCACTCTTCCTCTTCCTCAGTGTAATGTGCTGATTCATGGCTGAGTAATAAAGCATATACCTGGTGAAAACAACTCTGTGCTCCTGTGGTCTCTTTTCAGCTTCAGTTATTTAACAATGAGCTTCAATCAACTCTCATTTGGCCCAACACCTTTTTGTGCAGAAAAGGATGGTAAATACAAAGAGTTGATTTGAAAACATTAGTGGAAAAATATGTGGAAAAGGTCTTTTTTTTTGGTTTCCTCTTATACTAACAGAACCCTACTCAAATCACATGGATTGTAAATGTTGGAAAAAACCAGACTGCTTACAAGCCTTTTATTGCCTTCAACGTAATTGAAAAGTAAATCTGCTTAGCTGCTGCTCTCAGCCACCCATGAGCACTGTTAATCGCTTCTTTTGTTCCTCTCTGAAAACAGCGGCATCAGAGGACACCCTCGGAGCAAATCGGCCAGTGTTTACTGAAAACTGTAGAAATGATTATTTATAATGAGGTGGCCTTTTGGGATGCAGCTGATTACGAATTTTGACGAAATAAATGTTAGTGATTTATATACAACAGACTGCGGTTGCTGACATTAAATATTAAAGACCGGATTTTATTACACAAATAGAAAACATCTGTTGCTTCTTCTGTCGGTAAGTGGTCATGTTGGGTGAAATGGTGTTCTTAAAAATGAATTATTGATTAAGGAAGCATTGATGGGTGCCATTAGACTCACTCTTAAAGAACCTTTATGGTTTTTCCCTCTTATTTCACACAATAAAATGATCTAACTGCCTTTCTGTCCCCAGTGTCCAAAGGTTTTCCACATTTTAAAAGGCAGATGAAGTACAAGCCACACCAGTAAAGGTTTACTGTACATAAGTTTGGCAGCATTAGAAGCAAAAGTACTCAAATACAGTGTTGAGTATAATTTACTTTTTACATGAATTTAATGACTGATAAAGTATGCAACACGTAAAGTAAAAAACCTGCACCTTTGCAAATGCACTATAATCCAAACTTTAAAATTCCAGCAACAAGCTACTCTCTGTATATGTTTTAATCATATTTTAGAGATAAAAACATGTCTTAATAATACATTTAATTGTTGGCATTCAAATAATTACTGTAGTTGAGTCTTGAATCTGTTTGTAACTCACCTTTACACTGAGACACTGAGTAATTTTTGGAATAATTTGAACTCAAACAGGGTGTATCTGATGACTTCAACCAAACCTGAGAGTCGTGTTCTGCAGACTCCTTACACCGTGCACAAACAATCAGTCCCATTCAAATGTTTACAACACAAACTGGTTATGCTGACCTCCTGTTGAGTGCAGGCTCTGAGGTTTAGATCTCCAACACACAAGAACACAAACATAAAGATTACTCTGCAAAATTCTTGAGACACCCTCATTTTTTTTATATGTTAGGGAGAAAGGAAATAGGTGCAGAAATTTAGATAAACATGCAAACACAAATAGAAATACAACAAACATGAGCAAAATGGTGCTTGTACAAATTACATTAAGACTGAAAGTCAACAGTTGGTATGGGGACCTTTTATTCTGCAACACAGCCTGAAGCCTCTTAGACAAGGTCTGTAGGAATATTGCTCAAGGCTTTTTTAAGGACTTTCCAAAATTCTTCTTTGGATGTTGCCTGCATTTGGTTCCAGTCTCTACATATTTGTTCCTTTCAAACTTAATCTTTGGCCAGATAAACTTTGAAAGACCTTTACAAAGAATAGAGAACTATTGAACATAAGACTGTTTGTTTTCTTACATGCCAACTATAATTTTCAAAGAAAAGAAGACTGACTGAAAGTCATCCATCAAGTTTGTATACATGCTTATCCAGTTCAAGCAGCCAACACAGAGACAACAATCATGCACTTACAAATGCCCTCAGGTTACAATCACTGCTTAACATAAAACACAGGAGTTTGGAGTGTTGGATGAAGCCATAGTGCTCAGGAAACACAGGGGGAACCCTGCTAACTCCATACGGAAAGGCCTATTATGAATAACATTTAACTGATTTATCTCTATGTGTCATGCATAATTTATTTTCACTAAATTTGCTGCCTCATTTGCATAATTTTTTTATGATGAAACCGTTTTGTCTTCCACTGGTGTGGGTCACAATATATGAGCTGTCTAAAAAAAAACAAATGAAACTTGTGAATTTATGTGAGTCTGTACAAGGTTAAGTGGCATTTGCCTATAACTGGATTTACAACACAGTAGCTGAAGAGGTGGTAGACTGCCACTTAAACTAGAGACAGATGTGCAGAGCAAAGACGTTCCAGCATGGTTAACAGCTGAGTCAATTCATAAAATACCTTTGCTGAAAATGTGTTTTCTGTAACCCTCAGGTGAGCAAACATCAGTGTGGAGCAGCACTTCATGTAGAATCCGAGTCTGTGTAATACTATACAGTTAATCTGGCTTATTCAATATGCTTTTCTATCAGAGGAAATAACTAAAAGGTCACATATCTCTTTTAGAGATTAAAAAATGATGGCTGACATAATTTCCAGGAAGTAACGCTGTGGTTTATGTAATGCCACCAGCTTGGCTTCCTGCAGCAGCCTCGGGTGGAGAGCAGCTTCAATGCTCAATCTTCCTGGAGGTCTTCACTCACCAAGAGTCCATTGCATGTGGCTTCAATGTCGGCTAGGCCTGTGCCACATAAAAACCATGAGAACTGCTCAAACTCAGGGTCAAACTGCACAACAGGATGTGCAAGCAGCACAGATCACTACCACTGAAGCTCCTGAAGAAGCTGCAGAAAAATCCAGGAGGTCAAAGAAAGCTTGCAGGAAGGGCGCATTGGGCAGGAGGCAGGTGTTCGCCGCTCTCATTGCACTGACTGATTCAAAGCTCGTTTGGATCATTAAGAAGAAGCGGGGGGCAATCGAGAGGAGAGCCAAGGGCGTCATTAAAGCTCTTGAGCAAGAAATTAGTGCGCTGCAGGGGAAGGTGCACGGAGCTGGAGCAGCTCTCACACGTCCAAGCGTTTCCGCATGCTCTTGAGATCGTCCTCTCCTTGCAGCCTTCACTTCATGAATGATGAGTTCAGCCTCCACAGCAGCAAGGACGAGCAAAGCATCAGGGTTTTTTTTTTTTTTTTACGAAGTGCAGTGTGGAAACTTTAGAACTTTGAAGACAAGTTTAACAAAGAAATGAGAGGTTGAGGGGATAGATGCAACTCTGGACTTCAACACTCCACACGGTGCACTCACTGATGATAGGAAGAAGGAAAAGGAAAGCAACAGGCCTTGCAATTACACGATTCACAGGGTTACTTGTAGAAAAGAAAGGCTACTCCTGAGGGGGGATTTACTTGAGGTACTGGTGGAGGGAGGAGGAGAGATGGGTCACTGGAGGTGTCAACGAGACAGCAGACAGGGAAAAATTGGTACTAACTGAACATCAGAGCTCAGAGGAGGTTATAAGGCGCTGCTTCACCTGTGTTCATCCTCCCACACAAACTTAAGGTCAGGATGTTTGTGGACTATAAGGAAAGGAAGGTTTCCTTTAATGATGCAGAGGATGAGTTGACACCTTATTCATCTGCAACACTTTTGCTAAAAGAAAAAAGTCTGCCTATTCTCACACTGCAGCATTGAGAAGATCGCTCCGTTGTTCCTCACACCTACACATCCCAAAGCCTGAGATAGACTGCCGACCTCGAATCCCATTAAGAGTGCTCCAGACTTTCTAAACCCGGCTGTAAGAGTCAAGCTGATTAGTTAAAGTCATTAGTATAAAAGACAGGAGCCTTTACAAACACTTTACACTGCTGACATCTTGTTTGGATTATTCTCAGCATTACAAAGATGTATTTAGCACTTTGGTCTGTGTGCATCACTCTAACTCCTATAATTTGTTTTCAATTCAACAAAATAATAAGTGTCTGGAAGCATTTAGCTTTGGCAAACATGCTCTAATCAGCTGTTATTTATATCAGAGTGAAAATCTGACTTTGTTTTGCTTTTGCACTGGTGGGACGGCTGTGAAGCCCCTCAGACACCGGAGATGATGGCTGCTAATTAATGGATTATATGTAGACTCATGGGCTTCTGTCTCAGCACTAACTGAGAACATCACAACTTCAATTAGCCACATGATCAAATAAAAGTTCGGTGTGCAACAATAATCTGGGGTTTTGTATTAAAACTTGATGCTGCAGCTGTAGAGAGCTACAGGAAAGACTTCGCTGGTACAGATAATATGGTCTCTGCTTAGAAATCAGTTAATGATCATGACTGGCTAGAATGACTTTAGATAATATTTCTTAACACACCATCTTAAATGGTCGTTAGGTTCCTGCCTCGAACCTTGGCTGGAGCTTTCCTGCGTAGGGTTCGCATGTTCTCATGGAAACTTATGACAACTTATAAAAGGAAACGCTACTAATGAAATTACATAAAAAGTAAGGTGAAGTAAAAACAGAATATTTGAAGAAGAAAAAAATTGCAAGATAAAAGCTAATTTGGAGATTGTGTGTCTTCAGCTTTAAAAACAAATCAAAAATTAGCGAGGTAGCGCTTTGATGTGACAAATGTTGGATCTTCAATTTTCCTCCGGCTGTTATGGACACCCTTCAGTCAACTAACCGTACATTCTTGCATGGTTTTTGGAGGTAAATTACAATGAGCATGTAACGTGACCCTTGTCTATTCTGAGCCTTCCGTGTTTGCAGGAGGATCATAAAGTGGCACTACTCAACTCTGTCATATTCAACATCCATTAATGTCCTCTCAGGTTTCTTTGCTGAATCAGCCATGGTGTGGTAATGTCTAGTTGCTGATGTGCGACGCTGTGCCTTAAAGCAAAATGCAACTGTAAGGTGACGCTTTGGGCTGGAACACAAAGCTGTAAAGTGCAGGTTTCTCTAGCTCAGAATGTTTCAGGGAAATAAAACCCAACGAATATGCATAATGATCGTCAGTGTGCCATCAAAACAAGTCAGAAGCTCAGAGTTTTAAAGTTGGAAACTTGTGTAGTGTTGCTTTAAAACTGTCATATTTGTGTGTTTCTCAATGAGCTAAATGTTTTCAAAGATGAGCAGGTACATTACTACATCAGAGAAGAATTGGAGAACATTCCCTTCCGACAGATCCAGCCTGGTTTTCCGTTTCCACATATTTATATACTTTCATTAAAAAAGAGGGGATGCTACACCGTGGTGAAGATGTCCCAAAGTATTTCTGCCATCAAATTCAAAATCAGCTCATATTTTCATGAAAGTAGTTTGTTTATTAAACGTCTTATTTTTAACCTTCAATGTTTTCCGTTTATGAGATTTGCAAATCTTTGCTTTCTGTTTTAATGAACATTTTTGTAATAGGGGTTGTGTATACTCTTGGACTTCGTTTACAAGAAAAAGTACACACACTAGCTGTAACCACTGTCTGCAGAATGAGGACAGCTTTGTGGATAAAACCTGCATGCTCCTGTTTCTGCTGTTGCAGCAGAAAGATAGCCATTTATTGGATTAAATAAAGCCTGTATGAGCTTTTTTTGAAGTATAAAAACAGAATTACACTAAATTTAAGGGCAACACTGGACAATAAAAAGTCATCGATGAGGTACAGCTTTGCACAGTTGCAAACATATTTGCAGAACTCAGAGATGACTGACAGAAAAGTTTCCTTAGAAGACCTCTCCAAAGTCAAAAGTAATTTAGATTCAGGAGGCTCGTTCTGGCTTTTCTCCTAATTTCTTTGACTCTAAAGAGTCAGAGGTCAGAGAGAGCTAACAAGACACATTCCCCTGCGAGTTTCTCCCTTTCTGTGTCTTTGATAAAGTGAGTGCGAGTGTCAAAGTTAACCAACTGCTGAGCTCTCCTCATTACTCACACAGAAAGCAGAGGAACCGGGGGGAACTGTCCTACATCCAAGACACACACACACACACACACACACACAAAAACCATGAAAATAACTAGGACCGTCATAAATAACGGCCAAAACCTTTTTATAAAAGGCTGAAGCATTACTCAACACTTCTCATGTGCTTGGTGCAGCTAAAACAAGCACAGTGGAGTACGGAGGAGGAGACGGGACGATGCCCGAGCTGTCCAACGGACAGCACTGATTGTTTCATCCTGCACGTATGTTAACAGCCTGAAGGCTATGCAGCGTTATTCAGAGCTTAATCTGACTGTTACATGATGACAGATGAGTATGGAGGGCAAATATAGTGGCAGCTGTTGATGTTTAGAGCAGCCGGCCAATCACAGGCACACAAACACACAAAAACCCTGGCTTTGAGCTGAAAATCAGCTATAAAAAAAATTCTTAAAATTGGACGTGAGCAGACATTTAGCGAGACTAATCAATGCTGCGGTGTCAAAATGAGTTGATTTTCTCTATTAGATCCTAACTGGATGCTTTCAGAATGAGTTTGCTGGTGAAAAACACAAGTAAAGAGGTTTGAAAGTCGATCAGTACAGAAACATTGCATCAGGAAGCGATTGATTTGGAGAAGCGATGAAAAACCTGAGGAAATAAATGACTCCAGAGAAGCAAACCAGTGCTGAAATAGTATTTTTATTAAATACTTTCAAGATCCAAGTTTGAAGAATAACAAAGCTATGATGAAGACCAACTAACACTCAGACAAACACTTGATAGTCGTCAATTCATGGTTGTATTTCATTGTACATCATGATCATGCAAAAAAAATCCAGCATTCATGGGAAGGCTGGGGGAGAAAGCGCAGCCCAATAGTATATCATTACAACGCAGGGAAAAATGCGAACATCGAGGGCCTCATACCAAGCTACGGCTCCTGAATCTTGTTTTTTTTTTGTCCTTTTTTAAAATTTTCTTTTTTTTAAATATATTTTCATGTCACCTATTCAACATTCTGGATGGAGGAAATTCATATTTCAAAAGATGCAAATATCATATATTAACACTAACTCCATCCTTAATCAGGTAGGTACATGGTAGAAATGTGTAACTGAAACATGCATATAACTAGGTGTCCCGCTCAGGTCGCACAAACCTGCACACACACACCAATTCTTCCTCTGCCTTTCAACACTCCTCTCAACTGAGCAGGCACGATTTAAAACCACCGAGGGTAGATTACATTGATAAATAATTTAGTCCTGATCAATATATTCAATTTTGTGTTGTCTTTGCTTCCTTCCTCCCTCTTTTCCCTTTTTATTTATATATATATATATATATATATCTATATATATTTTATTTTTTTCTTGTGTACGAGGGAGAGTGCAGAACTCCAGCTTGGCAGATCGGCAAATTACCAAAACGACAAAGTTAACAGCAACAGCGACAACAACGAAAAAACTCAAAAAACCAGTAACACGGGAACAACAGAGAAGAGGTACAAATAAACATCTCAAGAGCAGGGAAGAGTTCGAACACGGAAAAGGGGAAGGGTGGAGATACTGGAGGGAGGGGGTTGAAGATACGACTGTGCCGATGGATGGAGACGATTTTAAAAAGGAGCACGACGAAGGAAGGGGGGAAGGCGGCGGCGCCGGTCACACAGCAGCGATGCAGATATGTTACAAAGCTTAAAACACACTGCCAGGCGTGTGTGGATGCATATGATATGAAAAGGCGGCTCACAGCATTGTGGGATCAAGAGTTAAGGACACTATTATGAAGGCTGTCGGGCTGTGTGTGTGTGGGGGGTTAAACTACTTCCATCTTATTTTTTTTTTTAAATTCCCCATCTTTATGAACAGTCATACGGCCATGGGACTAGAGTTGGTTGCCTATGGGAGTGTGTATTCATGTTAGCCATGAATGATTTAGAGCTACTGATATCTTAAGGAAGTATTTTTAAAGTGGAGAATTGAAACTACTCAAGAGTCACAGAGGCAATGGGGAGGAGGGGGGGGCGTTTCCCCAAAATGCACAGGATGAGTGTCTCTTAGATACATGTACATATATTACACTTTTCTACATATATCTATACATACACTGTATTTACACAGTGATTATAAACAAACCAGGCCCTTGCAGAAAGCAGAGAAACGGAGTGGGAGGAAAGGTTCGAAGAGAAGATGCTTTAAGAGGGGGCAGGTGGGTGTCAATGAGGGAGAGGCAGCGGGCAAACATGCAAAACGCAGACTCCTTTCCCGGCCCACCATCTCCCTCCACTGCATATACACAGACACACACACACACGCACACACACATAACAGGTGACTTTAGCTGTTAATTTCTACAATAAAATCCCTCTTTTTAAAAATGTTTTAATCTAAATTTAAAACAAGTCAGCTGCTTTAAAAGGGAGCCTCTATTATAGAATTAGTCTGAGCAAAAAAAGAAAAAAAAGGAGATTTTTTTATATTAAAAGGAAAAATAAAAGGCTCCGGTTATTCACAGAAATGCAAACAGATCAGGACGCTAAAAACACAACAAAACATGTAACCTCAAGTCAAGACGCCAAGCGGCAACCTCCCCGCACCGGCCCAATCCCACAACAATACGACTTCCGTTCTGTCAGAAAACAAGCACACAAACGAAAAAACAAACACGTAAAAAGCCTAAAGTTCTACACTTTGGTGCTTCATGTTTTTTCTTTCTTTTTTTTTTTTTATATCAAGTTTCTCTCGTCACCAAGTTCTCTGACCGAGCAAACTTGATTATTTTTCCCTCTTCAATTCAGTTGAGGAAAAAAAAAAATCTCCCTTCATCTTAACACCTAGGTAGTGAGTGCAACACTTTCTACCCGGTAATCCCTAAATGTGTCCAAAATCTCAGTTGCTAACTTCACGCTCCTCTCTGCTCCTCCCTTATTAGATAGTGATAAATGCTTGGTTGGGTTTTGGTGGTTTCTGGTACATCTAGTCATAATTTACACAGTATATTCATAACTCATACTCATAAACTGTCACAAGTTCAACTGTAAATCCTCTCCTCCCCCAGGACGTCTCATCTCGCACGGGCAGAAAAAAGATGGCTGCCAGGGGAGGGACAGAGGGCAAAGATGCGCCCTCCAATCAGGCGCCAGATGCATGCATCATCCTATGAGGGCGACTTCTTGTGTTCAGCCGGCCCCCCGCAGGTCAAAGGAGGGACAGGATTGGTTGGTAACGTGGAGAGGGAAGCGATCTCGCCCGGCCGGGCTCCTGGCACTAGCCAATCCACGCAGAGGACGTGCCTCTTAAACACGCTCGCTGAAAAAAACTGCCCCCCAAAACACACACTCCAGTTGACTGGAGGCTCAGGACCACTGAGGGGGGAGAGGAGGAGAAACACAAGAGAAGTTTTTGGTTACGGAGGCTGAAACCGGAGTTGTAAGAATAAGTTGAGTTCATCAATGTTTTCACCATCATGACCATTTTTATAGCAACGTGCTTGTACTCAATTCTCAAAGCAGAATTTGGTATTTTCAACAGTTGCCATGGTTCTAGCATGAAGAGCAAAAAACCTCTACTAAAAGGAGCGCAGGGTAGAAGCACAGCAGAGAGGGATCGGCTCAGTTTTACAGCTTAGTCCACCTTCTTCACAAGGTTCTGATTTAAGATGCTGATCATTTGCATGAAATCAGAGCAAACAGACCTGAATAAGGATTAAATTTGGATCTGTGCTCATAAAAACAAACCTGTTCCAAACGAAACGTGTATGAATGACTACCTGATCACTGTAGTGGTGCAGCAGGCGCTCCTGAGCAGTGGAAGTGAACGTTGAGCCACTTCCCATCACGACGATGCCACACCCGGGTCTCCTCCGATTGGCTGGAACGAGGACGGCCTGTGGAGTCCACGAACTGTGTGAGCCGGATGTAGGCGATGCACGCGGCATCCTCACCGATCAGATGCACATGGGGATTGAGAAGGGTGGTGTGCACAGGTTTGCTGTTCTTGCTCAGCACTGGACAAAAAACAAGCTCAAAGTTACCGTCGGATAGCAAAGAGACTGAAGGATTTTCTGACTTCTAATATGCACGAGATGCAATTTTGTGTCACTTTCAGCGCTGAACATCAAGAAGAAAAACTCATGATAAGAAACTTCTGCAGTTTCATCGTTTTAAAGCTTAGGTGCAGGACTTTAACATGTTACGTTCAACCTTGCCAGTTTTCACAGGATTAAAATCCGTTGCCTGTCCTGCAAGTCACGCTTACCAGAACTGATAAAAGTAAAAAATAGACCATAAAGCACAAGTTATAAAATCTACTTTAAATAAAAATGAAGCATTCTGAGGTGGGTACACAGTCTAAAAAATGAGAGTGAACGATGGTAAGGACGTGTATAATGGAAGAAAGAACGAGTACTTGGGGGGGGGGGGGGGGGGGACCCCAAAAACTAACAATAGCTATACGGTTTAAAAATATATACTAAGTAAATTAAATTTTTTTAATTATTAAAATCGACAATAAAAAAGTTTATTCTCACAGTCCTTCAAAAGTTATTTGATGGGCGTAAACTAAATGTCTGGTGATAGAAAGTCATTATTTGCAGCCAGAAGAAACTACGGCAACTTAGTTTACTCACAGTAACAAATATTCCTGACATTTTCCTAAAGGTCTAACTGTTGTTTGTAGTGTATACAACAGAAGATAAATAATAAACAACAATAATAATCAGGGCGACGCTCACAGTTTTCAAAGTAAAACTTGTGGAAGTCCATGCCCTCCACCAGGTTTCCCAGGGCCTCCGGTTCAAAAGAGGTGAGTCCGGGATCACAGATCCTCCTGTGGAAGAACATCAAAGAAGAAAAGGAGAAAAACAAAGACGACTAATGGGTTCACTCTCAATATGACCATCACTTTAGATCTTGTGTAAGGCATCTGAAGCTTTCCTCTGGACACATGTAGGTGGACTCACGTGTAGGCTTCAAAGTCTCCATTGTTGATCGCCTCAATCAGCTGCTCCGTTATCTTGATGATTTCCTGTTTACGAGCTACAGAAAACAATGAGAAAGAGAAAAACAAACAGAGAAGTTGGTGAGAAGCCAGATGAGAAAACTATTAAATGATTTTTTTTTTTCTCTCATCAGCTCAACTTCTGCCTTCCTTCACACACTCCAACTCACTCTTCTTTGACTCCACTCAGTCCAAAGCAGCTGTCACTGCAGCTTGACCTCATCTACTCACCTTCTGTGTGACAACTGCCAGGACACTACTCTATGCTGTGAACACACACCGCCACTAAACCACAAACACTCTGAATAACAGACTTAGTAACAGACTCCCATCACCAAAGTAATAAAGTGAGGTACGAAATGTCCACGATGTTTACAGACACATGACAAGAGATCACAGCTTTAGTCAACCTTTGGAAAACCAAACCAGACTGAAAGCTCAGATAAACAGATTCATGAGAATGCAGTCATTCATTTGCATCTGTACAAGAAAACCTTTTTTAAGAGCTTAAATGGCATTTTTTAATCACATTACATTATTCATTTTTATACATTTTTGCCTCCCCCTAACCACGATTACTAACAACAATAATACAAACATGCAACAATTAAATTAAAGTCCAAGATCTAACTTAAGTTACAGCATCACTTAAATGTCTCCTTGGTAAATAACATGCATCCAATACCTAAAACGGCCTTAAAAAAAGGGGCATTTTCTCAATCTGTCAAGGTGATAACATTTAGTCAGTGAGCGGTCATATTCCTCACCGCTTCATTCAGATATACCCACCTTGGTAACAGAGAAAGTTACGGCTTTGTGGGAAAGAGCCATGACTGACAAAAACACCAAATTAAGCAGAAAACATCCGATTTCAATTCAAAATGTCGTATTACTGTACAGTCTGACAAGCAAGTTGAAGCCAGAAGAGCTGAAGTTGAGAGAAAAATATAGCTTGAGCAGGTTGTGGGATAAAGGACTGACTCCTTCCTTTTCAAGGTTCTAACACCTTTACACTGGTACCAGTTATCAATTGTAAAGAAATGTTAAATTCTACTTCACCTGGGTCCCATCACATCTTGGCACTTGTTAGTTGGGGTCCAACAAAGACAAGGCGCTGCAGCTCAAACATGAATTAGACCAAAACACTTCAAAGTGACTTTCAGCAGCTTTTTTTTTTGGACGTTTCTTGTAAGAAAGTCTGGACATGGATATGATCTGATCTCTCCGACATGCAAGCAGATCCATCTTTACTTATATTTCCCTGAGAGAATTGAACATTATGGAAAAATGACAGAGGTGCTAGTTCAGACAGGAAGTACATCGATTTAGATGACATCAGCTCAAACAGGGAACAAGTTGTGGAGATCATGACTACGCCTCTGTCTCTCAGGGGCAATATATTATCATGCTTCTAGGGTATCTGGATAAAAGATGGCCAATATACAGGCCCATATCTCCTCATCTGTGGGCCCGTCAGCATTTAAACTCAAATTAAAAAATAAAATCTCCATTGTCATGGAAGATAAATGATAACGAAATTCCACTTTGGCCGATGTAGTTGCCGGAAAATGTGAACACAACCAAATCCAGTACAAAACGTGATTGGTCAAAAGTACTTTCACTCCAAAATGGACAAACGTCAACCAGAACAGTTCCAGTACCAAAAGTTACCGCAACTGTCAGAAAGTCTAGATTTGGTACATCTTGAGAGCCTCCAAAGAACTGGTTTGCTTCTCCACCACCATTACATTGTCACGTGAATTTATAAAAAGATGACCAGAACTTAAAAGTCCTATTTACACAGCTCAGTAAGAGGGCTGGAAATGGGATCTGTCATATCTGTGCTGTACATCAGCAGCACACATGCCAAATGGCAATACCAAAACATTAAAACAAAGTAAAATGAGAGGAACAATGACCCCCACAGGCTCACACAGCCCCCAACTTCACATTCATGTTCAAGTTTTTTGTTGTTCCCTGGACAAGGACTTCTGTTGGGGAGGTGAAAGCTTGGGTTTGCCTGCCTTCAGCCCTTGACATAAGCAGTCCTCTGCTCTCTTCCAACAAAGAGTTGGTGCGACTATTGCACCAGTTTTCCTGCCTGAGGTAGGCAGGCAAGTACAAAGAAGTGGTTTCAAGTTAAGCACTGGTTTTGAACCAGTAATGAAACAAACATGGCTGAAAAGGAGGACTTGAGAGGCGGCTGGACTCTTACAAGATCACAAGCATGACAAAATCCCTCTAGCTAGGCTCAGGCTTTGTATTTGTGATCAAAACACTTAACAGATCAATCTGTGTTCCTTACTGACAGATGGCAGCTTCTTTATTTTGACTGGATTCAGCTCTGTGATGTGATTGGCTGGACGGTGAAAGACTGATACTTCATCCAGTCACCTTCGTAGGTTGTAAGAACAGATTGTGTGAAATGTTTGGCTCAAGATGCTCTAAAGTAGTGAATCAGAGTGAAGTCTTGACACTGAGAACATAGCTTATGGTGAGCTTTAACAATTTATGAGAAAATTGCCACCTCCGAGATGAGAGGTTATGGAGATCAACAGCTACAGGGAGTAGAAGGCAGGGAAAGCTGAGTTAGTCAGTTATTGCGGATGTGCTCTTACTGGGCTTAGTGTTGCTTTTAGCAGCGACAGTGTTGCTCCCTAGTGGAGCGGCAGGAAGGGAGGACTGTGATTGGTCAGAGTCGGGGCAGGAGCTGTTGCCTGTGCTGTTCCATGCCATGCGCTTTACGTCATGCGGTGGAACTGAAACACACAATGAATGGTCAACAAACATGTGGATGGACAACAGAAGATGACAGATGAGCCACACACACACACACACACACACACGACATGCAAGCAGTTCATGCAGTAAGACAAAGCAGATGCGGGCGAGCGTTTTCACAAGGAATTAGTAAGGAAATAAACCAAGAGATGGGAGGTGATGTGGGTTCACAACACGCATGCAGATGGGAAACATGAGGACATGACGGTAGCTGGAAGCAAGATGGGTGCAGTGCTCATCGCCATGATGTGAGAAGGGAAACTCATTGCCCTGTCCGTTCTGCTCACGTCTACTCTCCTCTTAATGCTTCTATAGATTAACAAAGCTTTCTCTGATGAACTGCAGCAGCAAGCAAAAAGATTGAAGACATTGCTCATAATTAGCTCATGTTATGCCTGTGGGAAAACTTAGAATGATCAGGAAGGAAGAGAGGAGTAGACAACAGGAGAGGAGTGAAGAGGGGGAGGAGAGCTGACAGTCCTTTAGTGCAGGTGTGTCTGTCAACAACAGGAAGATGAAGATTAAGGGAAAGCCTTAAGAATTCAGAGGAGGGAAAGAATGGTCTATTAGAGAGAATTAGAGGAGAAAGGGGGATAAGAGGACAAGGAGAGACAGGATGCTCTATGGTGCGCATGGCTCCAGGAAAGTTAGACGGGCAAGGAGGGCCTGCCAGATCAGGAGACCTGTGTAGGACGCTCAGCTGCAAGGTAAGCAAGGCTTCCTCCAGCTGGAGCTGTCACATCAGGAGGGCAAGTGGGTATATGCAGTGGTCACCAAGATAAACGCACACACAGATTTCAGGGTTCCCACAGTGGTGCAGATGAAAAGTTCTACAACTTTTCTCTTTTACTTTCCATAATTAGGTCTGAGCTCTGAAACATCCGTGTTGCTTTTAAATCCTTAGAATAGAGGACAGCAAGGTTGACGTGTCTTCAGCAGCTGATGACCATCTGAGCTTTATGTGCCAAACCAAAATAGATGTTGAAATCACAGTTTATTACAACTTTTATTACAATCTTTTTTTTTACCTTTTAGTCATAACATTGCGCACAAAGTAACTGCTTAGATCTGGAACAAGCTGATCGAGGCTGCAGTCAGGTTCAACAAGGCTACGATGCAAACATTTAGAGGTGTTGTGCACCAGATTCCAACGGATTCTTTAAGCCATTTCCCACATTTTTTCTGCTCATCCTTCCTCCCTCTTCAAGTGCGCCACAGTTTTGAAATCATTTCCACTTGGACAAGGTCTGAGTGGCTAGCCTACTAGCTAAAAACGTTTTGATGAGGATTCTGATCATGCATACAGAAGGCACGTTTGATTCCTTTAGTAAATGGTTATAAAATGCTGTGAAGATGTTTTACGAGGATTGTCTGATTGGGAAGTTCTTCTATGTTTCCCCACTGAATTCGCCAAAAAAAGTTGATACATTCTGAGCTTAGTGCCACTCAAGATAGCTTAATTTAATTAAGCTAAAAAACCAACTAAAAAAAGAGCAGCATAAGAGTGGTATCCATCATAAACACTCAGATGAATAATTAAAGAACATATTTATATGTCAAGCAAGCCAAAGCTGTAAAAGAACCAATCATGACCTCATGTTACTGTTGGTTGTCTGGTCACAACCAGCACACTGAATTTGAGCAAATGAAAATCCACTTATAGTCCTGTATTAACCCACTTGGACGTAATGCAAAATGTGTGAATCACCTTTTCACACTTGGAGCAACATGTGCATGCTCTTCACTTTTCAAGCCTCGTTGTTATGACATATGACGTTCTAATCAATAATGTTCTATGAAAACTGAAGGTTTAACCTTAATGTTAATTTGCAGTGTGTAACAGATTCAAAAGTCAATGACATTAAAAATGTATATATTATGTAAAACTGTATTTCTATTGGCATCTAAATCATTTTACTGAAATAACTTGTTTTTATTCTTAGAAAGAGCCATTTGAATCTGCCATTTTTGTGCCACCCTTTAACAGCTCTGTGTGTGAAGTGAGAACCCTCTAAAATTTAAAATGCAGTAGCAGCTTTGTTTAATAGGTGCTAGAGCACCATTCAGTTTAAGTAACACATTAAGAAGGCACAGTCGGCAGCCACCGTCCATTCACAACTGCACTTCATATTTGAAGACATTTCTGTGCCCATTTCTACCGCTAGATGCTGATAATTCTTACACATTGTACCTTTAATCTTTCCAAAACAAATTTGATTTAAGAAAAAGGAGCGATTGGTATATGTCATTGCTATGTTAATGTTCTCTATGCAGGGACACAATGTGACGAAGGACCTTTCTGGAGTAGAAGACAGAAATCCAGACTTGTGCTTAAAAGGTGAAAATGGTTCATTAATTGTGAATTTGTTAAATCATTTTGCACTGGAAGTTTTGGTTTTGCTATATTGTTTTGGGAAACATCACCAACGTTTTTCTCCCCGAGATCTACCCGGACATGGCTTCATGGAGTGCATGAAGCCATGTAATGGTTTAACCTTCTTCCCGTGTGTCTCGGAAGAGCAGTGAAAAAGATCCAAGTTGTAATAAACTGTAATTATTCTTAAAATTGATTCGAATGAAATTCTATGATGTTCTGAGTTTATGGATCTCCCTGAATCTGGTATAGAAACAGGAAAAAAAAACAAAAACAAAAACTATTTAAAAACTAAACTCCACTAATCCAAAACCAGTGGGAACCCTCAAACAGCTCAGTGGATCACAGTGAAGGGGAAGCTCAAAGATGTAAAAAGTAATTTACAGTGACCACAAGAAGCCAAGGTGGGAGTGGGGTGGGTGGGCGTGTGTGTGGGGGGGAGGTGTTAGGTCCTTGCCAGGGGCGACCGTACAGTTTCTGGTTGCCATGGATAAACTTACTGGCAGGTGAGCTTTGAGGTGAGAGCAGAAGTGGGGGCATCTCCTCTGCGGCGCTGCTCTGACTCAGCGCCGAACTGTCCGCTAGAACACACACACAAAATGCAGCCAGACACACGATAAATACAAACGCACGTACATACACACACACACGACAGGCACACAGTCAAAAGTGTGAGAGACACGTGTTGCATCTCAGCACGCCTGCCAATCACAACAGTCAAATACACACACTTCACTGATGGGAGACAGAAAGAGAGAGCGGATAAGAGCAGGAAAAAGGGAATAAAACACTTGAGTACCTTTCCTACCTTTCATTTCCTCCTCGTCGTTCGTGGCGTTGCTCTCCGTTGATCCCTACGGTGCAGAGGGAAAAACAGAAACATATTGAAACCGACACAGACAAGATCCAGGACTGAGTTTGACAGAGCTGCCCAATATTCTGAGTCTGGGACCATCAGACAGAACAAAATGAAAATCTCACCTTGACTCCATCTGGAGGGTTGTGCACCACTGTGCTCTGAGACTCCTGCAATGCAGAACAGAAGAGTCAGTCAGAGACATTCAGTCCTGAAACAGCACCTCTCAACTGGATTTTAACCAGGCCCACAGCTTCACACAGCCTCGTCTAAGCAGCAGCTTTATCCCCTTTATTAGTCAAAAGTGTGCCTGGGTTTGGGCTGGGAGATTAATCCATGTTTAATTCGGATTTTCATTATCCAACAATGTGATTTCCTTGATGAAAAGATTTATAGTCCATTTGACTAAAACATCAGAAAGTGTCTCAAAGCCCAGGTTACATTTAAAAAACCCAGCAGCCACATAAGAAAAAAAAAGGATCTATTTTGACTGTGCATAGTTCCTTTAAATCACCAGTTTAATAGGAGTAAAAAAAAAAGAAGCAGAGTTCTGGTTTTTGGGGCCTGCAACACCAGCTGAGAAGCACTTCCAAAGCAAACTGTAATCCAACCACAGCACTACAGAATGTAATTCAATGCATGCTAGAAAAACACCATGAAACCAAAACATGCTAAATTGGATGAAAGCGTGTGATTAAGTTTGGCAGTGTGGTCAGGATGTCAGTGGGGATGCTAATGAAGATAAACAGGTTAGAGCAAGAAAAATTGATGGATGAGCTAAAAACTTGAGATGACAAAGAAAAATGTTAAGATGATAAAAAGGAAAAAAGCAGAGCTGGTTAGGCAGGGGGTGTTAAGGACTGCGTGCAGATATGAAGACAGGGGTCATTACAGTATAAGACTGAGTACTGCTTAATATCAACAGTCTTAGTTGTCTATAGAAGAACTTTATAGCTGTCTGTGCAACTTCAGAGGGATGTAGTCCAACCAACAAGTTCATGCTTCTTGAAAAATCTACACGGGTGCACATGTACAGCCTGAGATTCAAAATTCGATTAATAAAATTACAAAAAGTATCTAAAGTGCTATATGCACAACTCAGGGCCACATGTGCACCTTAGGGGAAGGGGGGGGTAAAATAGCCAGCGGATGGAACTGCTGGTACAGGGAATGATACAGTGCAACACCTCCTGGATGGCAGATGAAAGATGAAAAGCAGCTATGATGATGGAGGAAGAGGCACATCGGGCTACTATACAACAACTTGGAGGTATGGGAAAGCCAAGAGGCGGGAACTGACACTGCGGCGGCCTACTGTACCATCTGGGCGTTGGTTGCCATGTTGGTGTCTTTCAGGGCATTGATGGCGCTCACTATACTGTTCTTACTGTTGTTGGTGGAAGGCTGGGACGAGAACGCAAACACTCAAAGTGAACACAAAAGCTACACAAACATACACACAGATGCATTCGAATTACACGCCTTTTCGGGAATGGGGCTTATGTTGGTTGAGGCTCCTGGGCTGTTGAGAGCTAACAGGATAAATGAGAGGGTGAGTGCCACAGAATGGCCTCTAGATCATCCTTTTTACTGCCTCACTAACTCTCTATGCCTGTGCCACTTAACTGCACAGAGAGACCCCTGGGGCAGAGAAGACAGACAGGGAGGCGGGAGGATGAGGAGAGAGCATAGGCTGATGGGAGGCTGCTCAGAAAGTGAGCAGTAGACGTCTGACTGGCATGGACTAAAGGTGAAAGGATAAAACCACCAAAAAGGAGACAAACTGACTGGAACTGGAAGAAAATGAAGTTAGAAAAAGAGTTTCTCCAGCTTGTGGAGGGACTACAGGAATTCTGGGGTCTAAAACCATGCCACAGAAAGTTGAGAAATCCTTGGGTAAGGCACAGAAATATACAGCTAGCCTGACCAAAAGACTCCTGAAAAATAAAATTGTTAAGAATGAAAACTGAATTGCTTGAAATAAAGAGAAAACTGAGGTAAGTGGGGTGAATAGAGTAGAAAAAGGGGAATAAATGGATGGGAGAGACACAACAAGGCGGAAAGGTGATGAGACAACCATACCTTAGCAGAATCCGACTTCTTGTTGAGTAAACTTTTGCATGCTGTGAAAAGAGGATAGAAAGGGAGAGAACGGGTACAAAACTGAGTTTTACTGTTAAGATACTCGGCAGCAATTAACCCAGTCCTGAGTTTCTACTGAAACCTGGATCCACAATTTGTTCTATCTATGAAACCACATTAATTCTGCATCTGTGGCAAAGTAAGCATAGATGTTTCCACAGAGTAACATGCATTTAATGGATTTGTTGTGCAATTTTCTCCCGGCTGAACTGGTTGCTACACTCTGCAAAACCCATTCACATCTTAATCCATTCACTGCCTTCAGGGGATAAAAGAGAAACCTGAGAGCAAAGTAAACTTCCTTAGTCCATTTCCTGTCTGGAAGACCCCAGCAGATCTAGAAAGAGAGTGATGGTCAGACTCAAACTGCCGCCAGGACTGACGGTGATGAGCTAGGTTAATGTAAATCATTGATTTCCTTTAAGGGCTCAGTCAGTTTTCCCCTCAGTCTAAAGCTCTCAACTCTCTCTTGATTCCTTTTTTCTCTCGTTTTCTACTGACTCACACAGCTTCCAAAAGTCTTAACTTGTGTTCCTTACCTTCATATGAGAAATGGGAGAGGGAAAGAGGGGTAGAGGAGGAAGGGAGGGGAGGTGGGGGTAAGAAGAGAGGGCTTAGAATTTCACTACAAGAGAGTAGAGATAAGGGGCACAGCATTTACAGCAGCAAACAATATCAAGTGAAAACTCATGCTCCTTAATCTTGGCTGATATGCAGCTTCTGTCTTGTCCTGGCCATGCAGCATCCAAAGAGAAAATATGTACAAAAAAAAAGAAAAGTTTTCATTCCAAAACCAGGAAAAGGAAAGCTGATTAATCAGAGTACAAACATCTGCTCTTCATTTGGCTGTAATTTCTACCAAGCGGCCCGACAGCCTTGTTCATATGCTCTCTAAACATGGCCTCCCAGTGAGAGAAGTCAAGATGACTGACTGCAGGAAGGCTGCGCCACTCCAGCAAAATTATGACTCTGCAATGAGCAGAGATGGCGGTTTTAGAAAGCATCTGAAGGGGCATCTTCAAAGAATATTTTGTAGGATTTAAACCACACAGACATGCTAAAGGCAGCAAGGCAAAAAAAACAACAACAACTTTCTAGAAACATAAAGAAATGCTTCAAAACGCACACACCTGTCAGATTTTACTACAATGCCATTCAAGGAAACATCATGAGCAAACTGCCAAACCTTGCCTCGGGCCATACTTTATAAAGAAGTGCAAGGAAGCAGTCTCAGAATGGAGTGCTTGGACTTTGCAGTAATGAGTGACATCAGAGGGTCAACCCCCCACCACCAAAGAACAAAAAATTAAATAATAAATAAAATAAAAACACAATATGTATATATATTTAAAAAAAAAAAGCCTAAAGGAAGGAGAGATGAGTCTTATCTGGAACGATGATGTCACACATGTTAATAACAGAAACTTACAAACAGGCAACTTGGTCCAGTCTCAGTGAGGAAGCCCACATTCAGAAGGCTTTAGCTGACAATCAAAGCACCACAAACACCCCGAATCTCAGCACACCAATCACACATCCTAAGAGTTACACCTGCCTCCCTGTTGGTCTCTACACACTAACATTTTACCTTTTCTTCTGTCTAGATTCTGATCCTGTGGAGAAATGTATACACACTGCAGAGCAAAGAAGATTTCCTTGTCAAGAAATGTGACAGATAATCCAGTCTGCTCTACACTGTCTTTTTTCTAATGTACTCAATCCATGGAGCCACCATCGGAATCGCCGACCTTCACCCTCCGTCTCCGTTCGGCAGGATGAGAGATAGGCCAAGTTTTAGTACTTTCAAAACAGAAACCATCACGTTGTCTTGTGGCATCCCTGCATACAGTCGGAACTTTTCTGAAAGTACTGAAACAAGGCCCCAAGAGGGGGGAAGGACAAGACGTGGGATGCTTTTAATCTCACGAGTCATCAGGAGGGCTGCGTAGTTGTGTAGCATCACTGAAAGCAGCCATTGCATCTTCCGTCTCAGTCTAACTCTCTCCCACGGCTCCTCAGCATCCACCTCTTATCCTTTGCCCCACTAGACCCAGGTCTGACGATGGCAGCACGCCAACCCAGCTCTTGCCGGTCCCCTGCAGTGTCAGTTCCCGCCCCCAAGATACATGCCCCTCCTCATCCCCTGCCCCGGTCCACCCCGTGCACAGCCTCGAAAGCTGGCTAGGGGAGAACACAGGGGCGTACGGGGTCAGCTGAAAGTCAGGATGGAGCTTACTAGAAGTGACAACTTAACTAATATGGAGGATGTAATGGGGGGGGGGGGGTTATGAGGTCATGGCTGAGTGGCTGTGAGGTGTGAATGTAGAAAGGACTTTGGAGTACTAGTTGAACTAAATTGATTTCCATTTAGTGATGCTGATGTACATGATTGCACATAGAAACTACGCTGTTTTTGCTGCATCAGAGTTACCCTTAAAAAGCAAAACCTGTGTGAGTCTGCATGCATAAATGTATGTGAATGTTGATGAGGATGCTGGCAGAGGCTGCATGCTGGTGTTTGGGGATGGTGATGATGGCCCACCCTGCACTATGGGCCAAGGATGTAGCCGTGTGTGTAGAGAGGAAGTGGATGGGCGTGTCTCTGGGACGTACCTTCCTGAGCCAGTGAGGCCGTGGAGGAGGCGGCAGCAGCAGAGTTGGTATGCTGCCGGCCCACTATTGGACAGAAATGCTACAGTTGGGAGGGGCTATACAAAACAGATAGGTCTATCTCACGATGTTCAGTCACGGGCCTAGAAACCTACTGGGAATGCTGGCAACAGCCCACATACATCCAACACATTGATAGAAATAGGCTAGAGCAAAGATGTGCACCCCTGTGGATTCCTAGGCCCTGGGTTGAAATCGTTAGCCATCGACTGACCTATTACTTTGAGGCTGAGAACAAGAACTCTGTTAAAATAAGTCACTCTCAGCAGGTTGAGAGAAAAAAAAATTTGAAAAACAAAAAGAAAACATATAATTTTAGTGGTCACCTGAATAAAACACCACACTTGCCCAAAACATAAAAATCTAATAAAAAAAAAAGCTTCCTTCTCTCAGACATGCAAACGCTCCATAGGCAGCAGAAAAGAGGGACACATACACACACAGACACACAGAGACACACGCACACAAGGAGAGAGACATTAGCATTGGACAAAAGACGTAACTGGCACTCACATTTAACATTCTGGTCTGCTAACATTCATCAGGATGCAATGCACTCATAATAATCCAACAATAGAATATTTCTACTGTAACACAGAAGAATTTTACATTTTCAGATATGTTTAATGTTGAAAGCAAGCAAACCTCTGTGCACACACAAAAACACATTGTTATTTTGAGGACGAGTGGGTGAGTGTGCGTGTAGTGAGGGGGTTAAAAGAGGTGCAGAGGACTCTATCCACTCTCCCTCCTCTCACTCTGCATGTGCTGCGTGGGAGGCTGAGGGCGAAGGGCACACCCACCTGAGAAGTTTCTGGACACCAGCATGGTGGTGAGAATGGCTCCCTGGAGGAGGAGAGGAAGGAGGAAAGAAAAGTGAGGGAGGTATAAGGAGCACATGGAGTCTTATCTAACAGGATTTCAAGTCATCTTCATTTTTTTTTAGGAATGTAGTCTTCTTCAGTAGTTAAATACAATCGTCAGTAGGGAGATCCACATACAGTAACAGCAGGTTTTTACATCTTCTATTACACATTCTTCTATGCAAATTCATTTAAATGATGTGAAGAAACGGAACGGTTGCTACATGATCTATTAGTTTGCATGTATAGCTGTGAATTCAAACACAGCAATTAGAGCAGTTTTTCATTCCAAATGCTTAAAACGATCTCATGTATAGAAAGAAACTGAGCATTTTAAAAAAGGTATAAGCAGACCCTTAACCCTCCTTGACTCCGTCTGAAGTTGGTAGGACCAAATACAATGTTTAGTGCTTGACATTTTCCCATTCTTAAAGCTACATTGTTCTTTTTGAGATTCAACATGCAGCCCCATAAAAAAAAGGAATTGAAAAGCCTGGTATTTTTACTACCACAGGACAATATAAAGTCCTAAATGGGGGCAGCTGGTCAAACTAATGGTGTTAAACTCCCAATAAATTGAGTGATTATTCGCTCCACTGCAGCTGCACAGAGGCAGGGTGTGTTAATGTTCAACACGTTCTTAAAACGGATGTGAAGTGGATCTGTTGGGATGTAAATTTCATATGATAGAGTACATAACAGAAATGGGCAATGTTATCTAAACAACACATAATTCAAAACTTAATAACCTCCCAGTTGCAAGCTAAAGTGTAAACAATTTCCTCTGTCAGCCCTGTGGTAGTCCTGGCTTTACCATGTTCATGCCAGACCTGTTCCCCAACAAAAGGTTTATTTTGGTCTCATCCGAGCAAAGAATTTACTCCTAATAATCCAAAAGTTTCGAGTAAAAGAAATAGAACTGTCTGAACTGTCAGCTTAGGCTGAGGTAACTGGAAGTCACAGATGAACTTAATTCAGATCCGTGATCACAGATTTAACCTTGTACCAGCAGGTTTTTAAATATTTGTACAATTTAAACGTTTAACTGTTAATAAGAAACATTCTGTTTGTTAACTTGGAGATAAAGCCATTTTTAAAAAGGACAATACGATATTAAATGATATGGCATAAACTGTATGTGGTGTTTCAAAGCAAAATAATCAGTTCTGTTATACAGTGTAAAAAGAAAGATTTACCAAATTCAGTTAGTTTGGACATAAACCAGGGAGGATTGAAAAAAAGAAAAGGTGGTACATTAAAATACAGGATGGCTACCTTGAGTTTTCGGCGAGCGTTGAACTTGCGGAGACATTCGACAGTTTCCTGTCTGTGCATCATGGATGCCACTGTAGAACGGTGCTGTAAGAGGACAGAACCAAAAGATATTAATAAATATAAAAACAATATCTAACTAATATTTGCTGATAATTTGTAGTCATTTGAAGGCTATAGGATGGTCATTTTATTGGTGCGGTCGTGTAAAGGTTTAATGCTCAGCTGTACTTAACCATGATGTCTGGATCCAGATGTTCTTGTCGCTAGTTTGGGTGAGTGGGTGAATACTTACACAGACCCATGGGTGTTTGAGGGCTTGTTCAGCAGTGATTCTCTTGGCTGGGTTGATGGTCAACATCTGGTTGATCAGGTTCTTTGCTTCTGGAGTCACCGTGTCCCACTCCGGGGAGGGGAACTGAGGAAAATGGAGAAACAAGATGACGGGAGGAAGGGAAGGATTAGCAGAAATACTTTTTTAGTGAAGGAGTCTTGCAGGTTTCTTCCCAGTGCATGGCTTCTGATCACCATATCTTGTGTTACTTTGCTGACTTGAAGCAAAATAGAGAGAAAAACTAACATTTTTAACATGTTGCAGAATGCGTTTATGTTCCAGGTGCAGAAGAAATTAACTTCCTGCAAACAGGCTACAATGTGACTTGATTAACCAGCGACAGAGAGGAGTATCCAACTCATTCTCTCTGTCTTACACACATACAGGCACTTGCACGCACACACACCCCTCTGCAATGCGTCAGGAAGGCTCCGATAGGATCAATAGCTTTGGACCAGATCTCAATTGGACACTATTTAACATTCAAAAACTGCTTAGCAAACCCCTGCACTGCACCCATCACCATTATACACTAAACACACACACAGACAGAGCACACTTACATCGTAGGCCCCAGCTTTGATCTGCTGATAGAGTTTGTGTTGATCTTCATCCCAGAAAGGAGGATATCCAACTAACAAGATATAGAGAATAACACCTGACAGAAAATAAAGTGGGGAAGAGAAGGATCGTGTTACAAAACTGTCTGATGTGCTGCACAATGAAGAGAACACAGCAACAAGTCATATGCAACAAAGCAGAATACATTGGAGAAAAAAATTAAACAATAAGAGCTGGATTAGATTAATTACTCAACTACTTTATATGCATAATGTTTATTCTAGGCTGAAGTCAGTTATTTAATCATCTAAATTTGACTTGTTAAGGCTGCAAATTGGTTAATTTGCCTACAGACAAACACTGACAGTGTGTGTTATTCATTTTCCAAAAAGATTTAACATAAAATCAGCTGATTTCAACAGGTTAGCTGCCCAGATGTGTAGCTCAAACTCACCACAAGCCCATATGTCCACAGGCTTGCCATATGGATCCTTCCTCAAGACCTCCGGTGAGAGATAACCAGGAGTACCCGCAAACCCTGCCCGATAAATCATTCAGAAAACAAAATTAACTGCTGGGCTTAAAACAGATTTCTGATAAAGTCTAGCTTTGTGCAGTTGGATGAATGCCTCAAATGATTGTGACCTGTTGGTGCATTATGCAAGATCACATCATGATAGTGTAGAGCCAAGAGTAAATGCCCACTAATCATGTCTTCCTTGCTGTAAAATTGGCCAAATACTGGTAGTTTGGCTGCAAGCCAGGACAAAATGACCAAAGCATGAACTTGAAAGTAGCAGCAAGTCCTTAAAGCAATGCTCTCTACAAATATTATTTTCCCTTATAAAGAGGCACTTTATGCGTTTTTCCGCAGACTTGCCATATGAAAGAGGTGCATTCAACACCCATATAGCATAACAGATCAGGTAAAGGGTCCCACACATTTGATACAAGTGCGTTATTGGGTTATGTTTTCTCACCAAACCAAGCCTGCTGGTCCCCCTGCACCTCAATTGCAAGGCCAAAGTCTGCCAGCTTCACTGCAGCTCCTTTCATCTTACTGGCCAACAACAGGTTCTCAGGCTGGCATGGACACACACATACACACACACACACAAACATTGTGAGAAAGCATATAGGACAAGAGATCAAGTCAGTGATACACCGATAACCATAGCTCTTTTCAGTAAAGCTTTTCTTTAGAAATGTATTTATATTTGATGTATTCGACACAGCTTGTGTGGGGGTGGGGTAAAGGTGTGCGAAAGCTATGGGAGAGAGAGAAGGTAGGGAAAGGATGGGTAGTTGAGAATCTCCACAACGCCTTATATGGACATGGATTCGTAGCCATAGAAACCACTCGGGAGTCATTTGGGCTGTGCTGCAGACTGCATGCTAAATGGAAAGTGTACTTAGTGAGAGGCAGCGTGTGTGGTAGTGTTCTAAATGGCAGTTGTTTGGGCAGTGGGACATAAAGGGACGCAGTAAAAAGCCCACTCAGGATAAAAGGCCAACAAATCAGATGGGCAGCGCTCGGCGTAATGGCGTTATTCTGCAACACAGAGCGCGTGCACACATACAAGAGCCGCCCACACTCGTCTCCAACATCCGCTGAGATTGTCCCCCCCACGCCGTGCAGTTTATGCATGAAAAGGTACGATTTAACACATATTGTCCATCCCCTTAGAGCGTTTTAAGTAGAAAACTGGAGGTCACACTGAAGCTCTCTTCCCGAATGCCAATCGGCAATTTAGGACAACTGAAGCCCCTCCCATGCTACTTGACAGGTGGTGTGATGTCACCCTGGTTGCCCTGGCAACACCCATGGCTATGCCCTCACAAAAGTTTCCATCATATTTGTACAAAGTGTCTATGTGTGCGTGTTAAAGCATGTATGTGCTGTTTGAGTCCTTGCCTTATCCTTGCCATAGGTGAGAGACAAACCCCTTTCCACGTGATCATGACTCACCATCTCTGTGCTCAGCATGAACACACATGCATGCACAGACACACATTTGCACACAGAGCTCTGGTCAAGGACAGACAGGATGACAGATGTGACAACAGATAGAGGAACAGAGGGGGAAAAAAAAAAAAAGGTAAACTGAAGAGGGACGTAGGGGAGGAAAAAAAAGAGATGGAAGCAAAACTGCATAGAGGAAGAGAAACAGAGACGAAGCAACTGAGAGCCATCTGTGTGTTGCCATGGCCACGAGCAGAGGTGTATGAGTGTGTGCGGTTGTCACGGAAACGGGCAGCCACTCACCTTGAGGTCTCTGTGCACAATATCATGCTGGTGGATATGATTGACACTCTCCAAGATCTGACTAATGCAGTGACTACAGAGAGAGAGAAAAAGAGGACAAACAGAGAGAGATGTGTCAGCCACTGCCCTTCATTACAAAAACATCACACACACACACACAAACTGCACACCATTTGTCCATCCAGTGTCTCATAAAGCCTGCTAGATTTATAGAGTGGCTAAAAAACTTATACATTCATAGTATCACTGTTAAGAAATCATGATGAAAGACAGTTAAAACTAAAGCTGCTGTACATTTTAGAGAAGTTAAGGGTTACATATTCTTGAGAAACTGAAGTAGGAAGTTTAGATAATTTGAGTGGGGAACCAAGAGTTAAAACATGAAATGGATTGCCACTAGGGTTGCAAAGAGGAGGAAAATTTGCAGTAAATTTCTGGAAAATTTCCAGAAATTAAGCTGGGGAATTTATGGAATATTCCAAAGTAGAATTAAGGGAGTTTATGGGAATTATTAGGAATTTATGGTAAATAACTGGAATTCAGGGATAATTTCAACAAATTATATCATAAAATGAATATCAAGATTTTGTTTTGTCATAAGTAGACTTCTATACAAAGAAAACAAAAGATTTCAACAGATTCATTTCAAAATAGAATGTTAAAACTTTAATTCTTGTACTGAAAAATCAGTCCTTTCATTGAACAACAAAAACATGAATGTTGAGTATAATACTACTCCCCCCCCCTCCCCCCCACACACACATCAGTTCTCCAGGGTTGAAGAAATCTTCAGTGCATGTGATCTTTTGATGTGATGTGATCCCATCACATGCACTGTACATGTAGGGGGTGTGGCCTTAATAGACCTGCAGTGAGCGCTCTGTGTTGCATGTGATCGAGTGGTATAGATATTCAAGTTTGCTTGCATTAAATCTGGTTGTTTTAGCCAAGATTATGCTACAATATATTTTCCCTAACTGTATTTAAATTCTCTGTTAAGAGAATAAACCTTCAATTTATTAAATTTCTGTTTAATTCCCAAATATTCTCATTAATTCCAAAGGAAAGTTTTCCAACTTTGAAAATTCCTGGAATTTTGCAACCCAAATTGCCACTGCTGTTCTGAAAAGTGAAGAGCGTTTTTCAATCTTTTGTTCTGGACGTGGATGTATAGGTCAAATGGCCTCCTATGCAAAACACAAGAACAGTTAAAGATAAACCAAAAACGTATTAATAAATTAGAGAAAAAAGATGTGGTTCCTTATAGGCCTTATGCTACAGACTACACAATTATGTGTTCATATAGTCTGTTCATTGTTTCTGAATAATGATTCAGCAAGTCTTTCAACACAAGAAGTGTTAAATTAGCCCACATTTAACCCAAAAGGAGAACAAGAAGCCTCCTGCACTTTGTTTTGTTGTCAAATAAGCTAAAAAAGTGTGAAAATGTTGCAACAACCCCTTCACATGAATGACCCTTCAAGTAGCTATGGACAAAGATGTGATGAGCTGTTGAAGGAAAGATTTGACCAGCTCTGGAACTCCAACATCATAGTGTGGGACATATTTCTCTCCTTGCAATGGCAACCATCACCCCCCCCCCCGGTCACAGGCAAAAGCCTAGTGCGGGTCATGGAGAAGATGACGACAGGCCGAGGCAGCAGACATGGGTGCATTTTGAAAGACAGATCACTGAATCGATGGAGAGCAATGGAGCAAGGGTGGTTGCAGCCAGGAGGGCCATCGACGCACACCATCGTCAACAAAGTGCAGGAGAGATCTGCCGTGTTGTGGATTCAGGGTCCAGCAAGCAAGCTCCGTCGTTGATGTCCAACATCAAGGCTTTTTCTTTTTTTTTTTTTAAATTGAGAAACTATTTGAGATTCAGCGTATGCACATTGAATCATGAGAAAAACGATGCCACTTGCTTGGTGGTAAAAATTAGCAGTCATTGTGACATCTAATTCAGCGTAATTTAAAGACTAAAATCAGGTTAAACAAACTTAATGCGAACGTAGACACACAGCCTACTTTTTGGTGCCGTTTTAAAAATAGGGCGCATAACCTTGATGGCTATTAATGTGATCATACTTTGTTTTCACACAAGCCTGACGAGAAAGTTGGCTCATGATGTCTTGGAAAGATGGTCTGGTATTGCCTCTCCACGCTGTGGTGTCAACGTCCATTACTCCACTAATTCAGACCTGTATTAATGTCAGGAGTCTGCAAAGGATAACAGGTGAGGGGTTTGATCCAGCTGGAGAGAGTCTGTCTAGTACTTGAAGTGGATTTGTGTGGGTTTGATGAGTTAATCAAAGACAGAGTTGGGCAAATGTCCTCATGAATGAACATCAACGAGCATCTCAGCTAATGTTAGCAATGCTACACCGGTGCAGGTAACGTTGGCATTAACATTAACATGAAATTTTGAGACTTAGGCACATGTATCAGATATTTTGTGATGAGCAAATACTACTGATGAATTTTTGGCATAAACTAAGTAGAGTCAATTTTTTCTAAAACTGTTTTTCTGAGCTACTTTTTTATTTTTTTTTATTAATTTTTTTAAAAAGGGCAAAACATTGGGTATACCCACTTCTCCAGGGACCACTACCCGACTGCATACACCTAAGCACCAAATAGTTAGAGGAGAGCAAACACCGGCGAGCCGGACCTTTATAGACGCACTGTGACACTTTGACAAATATTCTCAGCGATTTCCTTTGTCCCTTCCTCTTTTCTTTTCCTCTGATCATCTCCTTTTGCGTTTCTTTGATGAATCAGCCATGGTATGCGTTTAAAACACCCCATTGTTGCTAGTGTGACGCAACATCCCGGAAGCACATGTTGGGAAGTGGGTTGTCTCAGCCTCCGGACACTGCTCCAGGAATGTACATAATAAATGTTACTGCGCCTTCAAACGAGTCAGAAACGCAGAGTTTTAAGGTCAGAAAGTTAAACAGCTGCAATTTAAATCCATCCCCTCCAACAAGTTGTCTGATTCATTGTAACACAAAATAGGTAATTATTAATTGCGACACAGTTGGTCCAGTGAGCAACCGGGGAGAACTAATAATTAGCCAATTAGTGTCATTTTTAGGATTAATGCAGTTTTAAAGTGTTTTCAATCAATTAAATTAACTGTGGTCACTTTTTCCTGGCACTCCGCTGAGCAACAATTTAGATGCTTGACTCTTTTTCTTTAATGTTACTTTACTTCACTCTAATAAAACAGGTATGTTGTGGACATTACACATCTACTTTGATTTAAAATAAAGAATTTGATTAGAGCAGAAGAGATATCGAACAGGAACTTGAAAATAAAAGCCTAACAACTTGACGAGGCTGTCTAATATAAGACCAGATCTCATGGATGCTCAATCTACTACTCTCAAAACCCAATAAAAACAGCAAATCTTCAACATAAATAAGCATTTTAGGCATTTTTTGTGATTGAAGACACGAAAACTGTTTTTGCAGTAAAATAGGGAGGACAGAGCGTGCTAAACAAGATCTGGGAAACAAGCATATCACCGCACTTGTTGACAGGAGGATGCCTTCCCTGACGAGAACACAAGCAAATCAATTATGAGCTTCACCACACAAGGGCACAGTGGTGCATAGAACATGAGTGTGTATATGTTCAATAGGATTACTCTGTACATTTGTGGCAGTGTGTCTGTGCATGTTTATGTCAGAGCAGCTCTATAAGAGGCGCTTACCTGGCGTCGGCCTCACTGTAGTACTCCCTGGCTACAATGTCTTCAAAAAGCTCTCCTCCTGTCACGCTGGGAGGGGGAGGGAAAGAAGGAGCAGAGGGAGGAGATGGGGAGGCCAAAGAGAGAGAAGCTGTTAGCATACACAAACAAACCACAGTCACATGCATGGATAAAATGTCACTGTGTGTGCGTGTACAGAATATACTCACAGGTCAAAGACTAGGTAATGAAAGCCTTCCTCTGAAATGCTGTCATGCAGTCTCACTGGAACAGAGAGGGTGGGAAGTGAGACACACAAAGAAAGCAGCATATAAGAAATAGCAGCAGTGTGACAGTCAAACCTTTCCAAATCTAAAGAAGAAATGAAAAAGCATAGAATTTACTAAAATAGATCAACTTTGATCAGCAGCAAGGCAAGTTTATTTGTATCACATTTCATGTACAGGACAATTCAAGGTGCTTTACATAAAACATCAGAAGCATTACAGCGGGGTGCAGAAAGCATTAAGAAGTATTAAAAACTGATTTTAGAATAAATGAAACAGAATAAGAAAGAATAAAAGAAAGAGAACCCTCAGAGAAAATAGGATAAAAAGGCAAAAGATAAAAGTTAATTTTCAGTTGTTTTCACAAAAGCAACAAATAGAAAAGTTTTTAACCCTGATTTAAAACTGCTGAGGGTCTCAGCAGACCTGCAGTTTTCTGGGAGTTTGTTCCACATGTGAGGAGCATAAAAACTGAACGCTCCTTCTCCGTGTTTAGTTCTGACTCTGGGAACTGAAAGTAGACTTGACCCTGATGACCTGAGGGGACACACCCACTTCATTCACTGAAGCTTTCATTTTGGCTGCTCAGGACACATAATGTGAGCAGGTAATGGAAGGTTTTATTTTTTTTTTTTACTGGTTCCACTTCCACCAGCAGCACATGTAAAAAGTAAGGTTGTGTGAAGCAAAAAACACAACACTTACTTTCGTTTAGAGATTGTGTTGTGTGTGTCATTTGTGAACTGAGAATGATGTGAAACTTCAAGTGTGTGCGGTATGAGGGTAAATTAGCGCCTACAGACTAGAGCAGAAGTTAAATGATCGCACAACACTGGCAAAGCAAAGTCTTAGCGGTTTCCTGTATACTGGAAGCTTCACTTTCAAAACTATACAGTGCATGGACACTCAACGACCCATTTTGAGTGTGAAGTCAACACACACCTTAAAATAAAAATAGAAAATCTGGCCTATTTTTATGTTCACAGAATGGATTTCTGTGACACCTAGATGTGCTGCTTTCATGCTCACTGAAGCCAGTTTCACTTATTATTGTGCAACAGTCCACATACGATACAAATTCACAACAGCTTAAGTGAAAGCTAAATCACCTATAATCTTTGCTATGAACAACACTAATCTCTACAAAGTTGGGGTACAGGCGCTGCACCTTCTATGAGCAACTACAAAAGAAGCATGTGACATGTGGGTTTGATGTAAGAGCTTGTCACATTCACACCTTCATCGCAGCCATGATGGATTGGCTCTTTCTCTTCTTTTGCAGAATCAGGTTCTGTTCCTTCATGATTCGTGCCTCACCTGACACTTCCTCACAGATATTTTCACCTCACCAGACAGTGACCTGCTGCACCTGCCCTGCTGACGTACTAGAATACGAGTTAATGTTTTTGCTACTTTGTTACTTGAAGATGATGGCATTGGTTCAACACTAAAACACTAGAAGTGTGAGGATTAGAGACGGATCTGATCTCCAATATATATTATTGAAAATATCCATGTATTGTAAATAAAATTGTGTATGATTTTGTTTTTTTACTCCAAATTCCAAGTTAAGATGCAGCATTACTGTACACCTGCACCAACGGGTCTGATGGGGAATGAGCTGCCTTTTGCTAATTTGGCATTTCACTACCATCTAGGAAGGGAATGGAAAATTGTGTATAGCAGACACTTGCTAAAGAGTTCCAGCAGAGAGGTAAACTTCCAGCAGACAACATGAAAACTGAAAGGATGAGTCCTCAGACAAGTTGACACAATTTATCATTCAACATTTTCTGTTAAAGAAAATACTTAAAAATGCTTCTGGTTGAAGTGCTGTAGTGTTGCATGACAATGCAACTCACATTAAGAAGGTGATATTAGACATGGGAATAATCAGAAGTCCATTTGAGCAGAAGTGACCCCTCGGTGACCTAATATGTCCGCAATGCTGTCAGCATATCTAGTATTTCCAGCTAATTCACATACACCCCGTTTCCATTTCAACATAGTCTCTTGGAGCTTAATGAAATCATTTACTCAGTTATAGTTGCTGCAACCATGCTGACTGACTTTATGTCCCGATAAGATGAAAAATCATCCATGCACATTGTTGGTCAAGCTTATTTGATTTGGCTGACTTCAAGTGTAAATTTTGTAGATATTTATCTTTGTGGAGTTCTTTCACTTTTATTTCAAATATTGAATTTCAAAGCCTTATGAGAGCCTTGTAAATCTATCCTCACAGTTTTATTACAGCTGAATTATAAATACCTTCTTTAAGATTATGAAGCAGCTAGAGACATTGTCTTCCATTTACAGCCGAAGAATTTAATAAATTATTTTAGAATACATTTAAATTGGATTCAATTTTGTTTATCAATTACTTTCTTATCAAGAAGTGATGTGTGGTTTACTACAACTAAAACGATGATTATCACAATAATATTCACACAACCTGATTTGGTATCAGAATATATTTGTATTGGCAGATATTAAATCCAAGAAGTCAGATTCGGGTTGGAACCCCCATAAAATGCATTGGTGTATCTCTAATGAGAATAGCTGAAACAATATATATCAAGAACCAATACTTTAAAGACTGTTTCCTGATTACCGACACAGAGTGACCAAGAGCTTGGCAAAGAGTAGAAGTGATGAATACAGATGGGCTCACACTGCCTTGATACTGCAGCAGCCACCCAAGCCCTCCTGTCAACTTTAGTGAACAGCAGCAGAATGACAAAGCAAGATGCAGGTAGAAGGAGCCAGACGCTGGGGTATATGTCTGAGATCCGCTTTAGGTTTAGTGTCAGCACAGAAACAGTTATCGTTATGCAAAGTGAATATCTGTTGTGTAATAAGATGAAGTAGGATGGCCCTGCAGCAAGAAACGAGAGCGACTGCTCTTTCCTCCTCCTCCCATCTTTTTCGCTCTTTCTCCATCTGTCTCCCACTCCTCCTGCTTTCGTCTCTCCATCTGTCTCTCTTTTTTTTTTCTGTGCCCTCTTTTGTCCAAAGTTTGAATGCAGCCAATGCCAAGATATGTCAAAAAGAGCAGGGAGGACAAGAGAGGGATGAAAATCTATATAGAAGGGAAGATAACAGGAAGATTAGGCGAGGGGGCGAATAAGAGCCTGAGGGGAGCTGCAAGAAAACTAGGACAGGAGGAAAAGAAAATAAGGAGAGCAGTGGGAAAGGTATCATTGATTTAGTCATTTTCTGCCCTTTGTGGTCCTCTTCTCTGGACACCTCTATTAAAGCTGCATACTGAGTTTAATTATTTTCCATCTTCACTATACTATGAATAGGTAAAGAATCAGAAAACCCCCAAAATTTATGAAAATGAAACTCTTCTTTGTTTTGTCATTTTGTCTTCTTTCTTTGTCTATGTTTTTCTTCCTACACTCACAACAACTACACAGCAGATTTAAATAAGCTTGTATTAAAAAAATAAATCAATCTCTTGCTCACTACTCTGCATGATCAAAGTTTTGTTTCCTCATAGTCAGGTTTAGAGTTGCTCAAAGGTCAATTTCCCATTCGTATGATCTGACCCAATGGATTATGGGAACATGGCATGGACACTGCTATATGGCAGCACATGAGAGTCGACACATTTCCACTTCCTATGCCATTTCTACCCAATGACAAGTAGTAAGTGTAGTGTAGTAAAACAAACAGTTATATTTATCAGACAAAGTCAACAAGAAACTTCATTCACAATGTCTCAGCCACTGCAAACTTCTTAAAATACTGACTTTAAACCTACTGATGCTAGTAAATATTGAGCAATAATCCCCACTGCGTTTCTTTGTATTATATTATTATATGAACTGATCATGAATTGTGCGTGTTACACATATTCAAAGCAAGTTTGCAATAAAAGTAAGAAAAGTAACAATCTTCAAATTGGATGGATCACTGAAAAAAAATTAAACCCCCATTTCTATAGAATATGGGTGTGTGTAAACATACTTTAGCACATGTGGACTCAATAAATCAGTGAAGTTTATCCAATGCTAAATCGAAAGTATTTTTGTAACGCTGCGCCCCAATCTGTGCCCAATATACATTTTCTTAAAAGGTAGTTTATCATATTAACATCAGTATAAATTGTTGGTGTAGCTGCAACTTTATTAAACGAATCTTCAGAGTACGATTCTTAAGAGTGAGGGTCCACAAAGCACTTGTTTTTCTTTCTTTAATTGTTCCCAATGAGGATAGATTGCATGAGGCTGCCTGGAGAAAAAGTGCTGCACCGAGCATCTTTTTAGTGTGTGTGTGTGTGTGTGTGTGTGTGTGTGTGTGTGTGTGTGTGTGTGTGTGTGTGTGTGTGTGTGTGTGTG
>JAOXYM010000023.1:7099378-7112522 GCA_028567055.1 Leptatherina wallacei
AATGCTTGGTTTTTACAGACAAACTCCGCCAAAGTGTCCCGCAGCCCCTCCCGTTAAAAAACGCAAAAGACGTCTTTGGCAGCCAGTGAGTTAAAAGAAAAAAATCTAAACAAAAACATTTTGAGATAACAACACTTGGTAAATCCTATCTGTAAGAGAAATGGGATGCAGCCCTGGACAGGACAGAGATACAAAGTGTACAAAGACAGAGAGGTGATGTAGAATAATGTTTCCCAGGCCTGGTCCTCAAAACCCACTGCCCTGAATGATTTGAATCAACAACAGTGTCCTCCAGGTTTTAGATGTTTCCCTGCTGCAACACACCTGACTGAAATTTAATGGTTCTTCAACAGCTTGTTGCCAAATTCTGCACTAGCCATTCATTTTAGTTAGGTGTGTTGCAGCAGGGAAACGTCGAAAACCTGAGGCACATTGGCCCAAGTTAGAGTTGGTGATTCCCGTTTTAGATGTTTCTCAACTCCGACATACCTGGCTCAGATTCCTAAAGACCAGGGTTTGAAAAACACGATTGTAGAAAACATGTGTTCATACCTTCATGTATCTTGACCGCTGTGCTCTGAAGGATTCGATGATTTCTCGGAGTCTCTGGGAGAAGGGGTTGTCCAGGACTGGCAGATTTGTCTGAAACATACAGCAGACACACTAAGGAAGGATACACAACTTTGTCTGCTGTGCTACGGAAAAAGGATGATACACGGTGTTCACTGCAGCAACATTACTGCTCTTACTAAAATAAAAAGACACCTGGAAGATTTTTAAAAAAAAATTATTCGGGATAATTTGTTATCAAATAAATATCTGACGAAAATTATTTAGAAAAATCACATATAAATCGCATTATATTTTAATTTAAAATGAATAAACAACATTAACTTATCAGACATCAACAACATCGATCGTAACCCAAAAAAAAGCCAAAAACCTATTAAAGTTAACATAAAACTGTTCAACAACTCTGTAGGAAGGTTTGATGTGCACACACGGGTAAGAAAATCCTTTCCTCTCCTCCAGCCACTGAAAACATGTGATTGCATCAGAAAACAGTCAAATATAACAGTAGAGGAGCCATAAAAACCAGTAAAATTACAGTAAACCAGTATTCTTTACCTCCAAATGCACCGAAAAGTGGATGTTCTTAATGTAAGCTACTGTTGGCTTGCGATTAAACTGTTTTATATCTTCAGTTACCAGGGAAGTGTCTGACGATATGGACGTAAAAAAGATCTGGTCCCTCTCACCATGTTCGAGTCGATCTGGCTGAAGCTCGGAGTACCGAAGATGTTGAGGAGCAGCTCCTGCTGAACGCTGGCTCCCACCCACAGGAAGAGGTGGAGCCCCGTCTCCAGGATGTAAACGCCGCCTTTTGACAACCTCTCCTCCGAGTCCCTCACTGCCATCGGCAACGACCCACTTTCCAACTTCACCTGCAAAGTTAAGGGAAATAAAAATGATGAACGTAAAGTCATTAAATCCAAACATATTGTTCTAGAGATGAACTGAAACATTTTTAAGTGAGTAGTCGGATACACACAGTGTAGTCAGCTCATGAAGGCCGATTACATCTTCTTACACTGTCAAATTTAAGCGAAATCTGAGCTTTTTGTTGCTTTTATTTGTCATTTTCAGAGCTCTGTGTACTATTGCAGATGGTTTTTATTGTTTAATTATTGGACAATGAATCTGAAATCCTGTTCAAAAACTCATCAAATGACATTTGGACATCACAGCAGTGTTTGTCTGGTTGCACAGCAATCTTTTATTTTGAAGCTGACAAGCATCTCATTCATCTTTTTGTTTCTATCGTCCCAGCCTCACCGTTTACCTTGTGTCATTTTTATTTCCAATTCTCTTTGATCAAGATTTTTATCAGTAAACACTTGGTTTGGATTAGCTTGCGGTAAGAAAAACTTCTAGATTAAGAAGAAACGTCTGCTTCCAGCCAGTGAAAAATCATTACTTACAGGAGCTTTTACATTAATTTGTGCTTCAGGATTCAGGGCTCAATGAACTTATCTTAAAATGAAACTATAAACTAATTGTTCTATTACATCAAGTTTTCAGTAGGTTACTGTGACTGAAGCATTGACATGAGAAAGTCTGTGTTGCTGTGTCTGTGGTCTCACCAGTGGCAGCAGGCGGGGGTAGAAAAAGACGTGGGTCTCTGCGACGTCCATGCAGCTGATCAGCTGCCTGAGGTAAGCCCTGTCGTCCAGCGAGACGTCGGCTCCCGGCAGCAGCACGTCGCTCTTCAGCACGCAGTTAAGATAAACGGGGAGCAGCTTCATGCATTCTGGGAGGATTAGCTGGAAGCAAAAAAGCTGCGTATTAAAAGGAATCCAAAACTCACCAAGACATATGAATAAAGCTGAATTTGCCAACCACGTCTGACCCGTGACTCTGCTATTAAAAAAAAACTATGAAAAAAAAACTGAAGAATGGCAACTTCAAGGAAAGGAAAGTTCTTTTGTAGAACAATTAACCAGCTTCATTTGGAAAGGGTTTTGGGATTTCTTTGTATTTCAGCAAAACAAAATCAGGTGATAACTGCTGAAAATCTGGATATGAATTCACTTTTTTCCAACTGTAAGTACTTTTTGTAGAACTGATAATGTGCAGGTAGTACATAACCCATCTTTTCCCATACCTGACCAGCAGATGAAGGACTAGCACAGTTCTTTCTGTAACAAGCCAGAATCTGAGCACACTGGTTGACCAGAGTGTCTCTGACTGCCTTCGTGGGGTTGTTTAAGATGCCACGGAAAGCTGTAAAACACAAAAACACACGTTAACCAGGAGAGCAATGACGAACCAGGAACAACCAGGAACAAATAGAAAATAACCAACAACATTGTGTGCTGTAAGATGGGCTATGTGCATGTGTAGCAATATTCTACTTGACCTTAATCCAAGAAAGAAATATTCTGATTATGGTGTTTACATGAGTTGCACATATTCATGTTCCTGTTGACGTGTTACAGGGAATTCTCCACGCCAACATTACATCACTCTGTCTGGGTCTATCCAAAGTCTTCATTATATCCACATAGCTCAAAAACAGCGCTTTAGCCCATTTCTTTTTTACTGAAGCCTTTCTTTTCCGTAGTGAACTCTGCTGGAGCTGGTGCTGCCTGATACTGGGACACAGACAAGCAACCTGAGCTTTGAAAAAAAAAAAAAAAAAAAAGAAATTAAAAAAAATTGTGCTTTCCAGTTGTCTTGGAATTCCAAGCGGGCGAGAGTAAGTGATGTCATTGTTTTACAATTTTCCTTAGGGGATCAATAAAAGTATCCATCCATCCATCCATCCATCCATCCATCACCAGTTTGTAGGGGTTCCAGTCACAACTAATTTGTAAACGTCTACAAATGCTGATGAAATCAGTAAATTACAGACTCATTGTAAAAACGTGCACTATGAAAACTCCAGCCAGTTTTAGTGATAATTCAATAATAAACCACACATATTGATGCAATCTTTCACGAGCAAGCCGGCCGTAACAAGTTAATTATTGTAACAACCCACTGTTTATACTAGAAACCTAACAGACACAAAATGTATTATAAAGAATTTTAATAGCGGTACTGGGCGCAGCCATCTTTAAATCTGGTATCTCGGGGTTTTCTGCGAATTACGAGTTCCCAGTTCAGAATTCCGAAATCACTTCGTAATTTCCGGCAAGATTTTCGCGGAATTCTGAGTTCCGAAGACAACTGGAACGCACTATAAGCCTTAAATGAAAGACTGTTAAAAAAAGAAAACAAGCAGAAACTTGCTCATAATAAGCGGACCTAGCAAAGCCAGAACAGGTGTTGTAGTCTGTTGCAATATGTCATTCAACTCAGATGTTTGACACTATGAAGGTGTGTATATGTTCTGCATAAACAGAGTAAAATGGGCATCCTCCATAAAGCCAATCTAACGACTCACTCTGAGCATGAGATTATTTGGGTTGAGGTGATCATAAAATGCTTTTTATGTGACAATATCTACATTTACGCACACAAATCTTTTTCTTTCCGATTGACATCAATCAGATCAGAGATAGCAGCTGACACGTTTACATGGACGCTGGATAAAGTGATCCGATCCGTCTTGTGTTTCCTGATTGATGATTGGCTCAAACAGACTGTCTGTGAAGTGCTCTGAGGGGACGTTGTTGTGAATCAGCGCTACACAAATAAAGCTGAATTAAACTGAATGATGGAAAGCTTTAATATGCATGAAATGCATTTAGCATGTATTTGGCATTAGCAATGTAATTTGTATTGTACCTATACAAAAGAGAAAAAATTTATTTTATCAAATTTGGTCAAATATTTGCAAGAACAGCTCATTGTTGGGGCCTTTCCACCTTCGAGATGCTCAATAATCTTGAACTCTTTCAGAGTTTCCAACACAAACGGTGTCCCCTCGACAGCCCAGTTCTGTCTTGCAGCTATTTTTCAAATCTTTCCTGAAACTCATCACATCACCGAACCTCCATCGGGTTCAAGCATGTGCAGAAATAACATACAACACAGAGAGAAACATCTTTTGTTGATCGGATCATGGAAAGGTTTTAACTTCCCCTCTTTAGATTAGACTGAAAATTCATCCCGTTCAAGGCTGATCAGATAAGCTGAAGTGTTCACGATACATTTTTACTCTGATTGGACATTTAATCGGATCAAAAGTGCTCCCTGTAAACGCAGTGACTGTCTTTTGCAAAGTAACTTCTAAAAGGGTAATTATCGTTGATGTCGACAGAAACAAAACATTTACACCTTATTTGGTCGATGAATGAACTTTCGAAGCTGCACATGTTGATAACTTTGAACCGTTATGTAACCTGCAGCTTCATAGCTCATTATTTACAAAATACTGCACAATCGATTCTTCCTATGCACGCCTTACTGGAGTTCATCTTCCTTAAAACAACAGTTTTGACTGGAAGCAAAACTCTGCTGTGCTTAACAGTCGAACCCTCACCGTATTTGGAGAAGTAGTTGATGATTGTGTCCGTCTCACAGTTTCGGTAGAGGTCAGCCAGCTGAGAGCAGCAGTTGACGGCCATGTTGTGAACGCGGAGGCGCCGTTGACCGCTGCAGCTCGTGTACAACACAGCACACTGAAAGAAAACAACAGGGACACATATTACTAGCATTTATATCCTTTCTTTAATTGGGATTTCGATGAAAACACTGCAAGCAGGACCACAATCACCAGTCCTCCAGATCCTGCTGCCTGTCATTCAATTAGTCCCAAACAAATTCAATTTCATGCCAGATTAACCGAGTGGACTGATGTCAGATCTTAACTCTCAATCACGGTCATTTTTATTTTTTAACTTGGCTGGTTGGAAATGATATAAAATATAAAGCAACACACCTGCATGAGCGCCCCGGTCTCCTCGCTGAGCTTGTCGTCATGTTTAATCTCAACAGTGATGGCTTTGTCACAGTCCAAACCTGCCAGCTCCACATCGGTGGTGTTACTCATGTAAAATGAGCCGAAGAAGTCCGTCGCTCGGATACCTGATGGAAAAATGAGGAAACTGTTCGACAGGCGCCGCGTGCGTGTATGTATATATATATATATATATATATATATATATATATATATATATAGTTTTTTTTTATGGGCTGTGGTCTGACCTGTGCTGGTTCGGACTCTCATAACGGCATCAAACCCGACTTGTTTCTGAATATCTCGCCTGAGGTCGTTCAGGAATCGCTCCTGATCTGACTGAGCCTGGGATGAAGAAAAACATCAAAATGCTGAAACACCAACATTACAGCTGCTTCCATATAAAACTCAAGGGGTCGAGTTTTGCTCACCTGGAAGTAGGTGTATTTGTAGACTGAACCTCCGGTGGAGACAGGGACCACCCCTAACGTGGCAACATCCACATACTGATTAGGAAAGAGGAAAAGATCCACACAACAACCTTGTGCGACACAATCCTTCGCCAGGTTGTTGTAGAATCCCGCCTGCGGCTGAAACAGAGACTGTGGATGACAGGATACGTAGAAGAGTGAGTGTGGAACAACAGAATAACACGAGCCGTTAGCTAGCCTAAAATTACCCCTGTATTGCATTCAGGTTTACCTTCTCCTTGTCTGTCCCAATCAACTTCTTATCTTCTCTGTTCTTTAGTTTTCCAGGAGCCTCTGCGATGGGCAGAGAGGTGTGAAAGACAAACAGCTTCCCTGCACAGTCAGCAGCCTATGAGACAGAAAGCAACATCAGATTGGCCGCCATGAGTGTGACACTGTACGAGTTGAATCGTAGCTTCCGAACTGACTTTGCAGATTCAAGCTTATTCAATGCAACTTCAAAAAGTACTTTTTCTGGGTAAAGTGTACTTTCAGAGTTCCCAAAATGGATCCTCAAACCATCACAACACGTTTACCTTGAGTGCCTCCAATCCTGCCTGAATGACGGGTCCAAAAACTGTTTCCGTCTCCCTGGTGTCTGCAAACATCTCTGGGATCTGGTCCAGCAAACTGAAGAAACAAAAACAAGCAGCGCACCATAAAGCCAACATCCCAAGTCTGACCATCTGTCCGCACGCTTGATGTTTACATGCGAGCCTCTGCTTCAAGTCTACCCACCTCTCGATAACTTGCCGGCTTTCGATTACATTGACCAGGAACCCGTCAAGAAGGGGCACAAACATGTCCGACACGTCCGACACCACCAGCATCTGAGGCTGAGCCAGACTTGACTTCACATTGTAGAAGTGCAAAACCTTGTTGTAGGTGACGAAACCCACCCGCACCACAGACTCTACTTCTGGATTTTCCCTGGATTCAGACAGGAGGACATGAAGAAGGGTTAGCATATACATCAACAGGAAATCATTCTCCTGACATTTTTCCCCTTGAGAATCATCATCTACACTCATTTCTGAACGCTTGAAGATGCCCAGAATTTTTCTTTTCTATTCCATCCGCTATTCAGTCATGTTCATGTGTGTGTTTGATAACCTTGGCAGGTGGTCTAGCAGGCTCTTGAGTTCCTGGCACACTATGCTGACCATGCCGCTCTTCACTGCATTGTAGGACACATCGATAAGGAAGATGAAGGCTGGAGGCTGAGGAAGCTTGTTGTTCTAGTGGGATAGGAACATACGAGTCAAGCGTAAATAACAGTACATACTATCTATAACACGCTTCCTGTGTCTTATACTTATCATTACTGTGTTTAGTCTACAGCGTATCACTATGGTTTATCCCAAGGTTAAACTAAAATGAGATCAAATCAAACAGAATAATTCAGATAATTAGTCCCCAGATATTAAATCTAGGACTTTATGGAGGATAAAGGTGGTTTCACAGAGGAAGAAATGAACTGCTTTGATCTCAGATTTTTACCTTACAATAGTCGACAGTGGCGAGGAACTCATAGCTGCCTAGTGACAGCTCCGGCCTGTCATAGCAGTCCACCCTCTTACCGGTGTGGTCCAGATGCTGGAAGTAATGTGGAGGCACTGTGGGAAAAGACCAGGAAGGACAAAAGGATTAAACAAATACAGCGAGTTAATTAAAAAAAAAAAAAAAAAAAAAAAGCATCCGTGACATGAACTCACCCTCTGTGACGCAGCTGCAGAACCCGCACTGGAAGCGGCGGCCTCCCTCTATGAACTGCATGTACGGACACATGTAGGCCTTGCATCGGTTGCAGCGGATCGGACCACCCTCGCCGTGGTCCACCAGGTATGGAGGGGTCTGACAAGACGTTCAGTTAAAATCTTATACTTCAATGGATGTCTGAGACTGACAAATATGAGTTATATATTCTAAAAACAAAGATGACTTCATCTAAAACCTGCATGATGCTAGGACAACTGAAACAATATGCGCCGCTTCTTTTTTTTCTTCATCACAGGTTCAAATTAAACGTTTTTCCCGCAGCTATATTTCACCAAATGATTCAACTTAAAATCAGTCATGTTCAGATGAACAGTGGAAAATGCTGACGTTCCTGCCTCTGGTTGCCGGACAGATTATCCCTTAGACAAAAACTAATCTTCTACCAAATCTGGCTGTGACTGAAAACTGGCCGACTGTTACAGCAGAAGATGACGTTGTACTGCGGGAACATACCAAGGCTGGAATGCAGAGGAATTCTTTATTTTTGCTTTTTAATAACTCAGCATTTTTGTATGATAAGTGCTGAGTTGTAACAGCTGGGCGAACGCTCACCTCATCGGGAGGCAGCGTGGCGAGGGGCTTGATGACGGCAGCCAGCGGCACCTGAGACTGCTTGGCCATATCGGATGTGCAAGGCATATTGTAGGCCGTACAGCGGACAAACCTGGGACTGGCATTCCCTTCACAAAAAACACAATAATTCCACTCATTCAGATTAAAGCAAATCCTTCAATGTATCTAATTTATGTTTAATCAATAACCAGTTGCATAAGCACACATCTAACCCTCTGATACCCTTTGGATGTTTAGAAGTTGAACAGACCTTGATCTTTGACCTGAAAGTTGGTGGTAACCAGTGGCGGGGCTTGACCTCTGACCCCTGTGGTAAATGGCTCGGTGGTCTTAGCCTTGTCATCCTCTATTACCTGGATCTAAACGGAGACAAGAGGGAGAAAAAAACAACACCCTGGTTAGCTCTCAGTCTCTACGGATACATTTTGTAAGTACATGTGACATGTCTCAGCCCATGTCTCACAAAAAAAAAGAGGAACATTTAACACCCATGCAGGGAACACTTTCACATGCACACTAAAAACGTCAACATCTGCAGGCTAAAGTTCCACAATGAAGGTTACGCGGGGTGCAGATTCATGCTCAAGCTGTTCTCAGAAACGCGGCAAAAAGCACAAACAAATAAAATCCTGAGGAAACAAGGTGGGATTTTTTAGAGGCATGCATTCAGTGAGAGGAACTGCAGGCAGGTCAGATGCTGCTAGCGAGCATGCAGGGCGGGGGAAAGGATACAAGCTGGAGAACACTTGTCTTAGCTTCCCAATGACTGACTAATACAATGCCTCAAAACCCTAACCAAAAACATAAAAACACTGAGGTGGACGATGACATCTACAGAGTTTTGAGGGAGATTGCAACATCAAATAGAAAAAAAAGATCTTTATGTGTTGTAGAAATATTCACAATAATTACAATTCAATTTGAACTAATCTAAAGACATAAATATTATTCTTAAAGAAATAGTCGGGCCATTTTGGGAAACGACAAGGTTAATGACAAGACCGTTCAACAGGAGACCAGGTGAGACTCCAGAAGGCTTCTAAGTAACAGAGCTAACAACATGTCTCCTAATGACTGCCAGAGGTACTTTTAGGCATATTTCTTTTAGTACCACCCCCAATTTCAGACTTTCTGCCAAGTTCACTGGTTGCTGGCTTCATGTCTGATGCAATGACAGATTGGTAGAGAATATTTTCCCACAGAGACCATTTCATACTGCATTTGTTTCCAGAAATAAGACTATGACTACCTGGCCAGCCAGGACATGGACAAAAAACATCTGAAAGGTATACTGGATTATTTAGTATAGGGATTTCAGCTACACACTTTTCGCAAACATCTTACTCTTTTTGTGTAATTTGACTGCTTAGCCAAATGGTGTCCTGCAGAGTGCTCTTGTCACATGGGGGTATGTGACTGGCAAGAGTCAAAGTAACATCCATGTGAATGCTAGGAAGCAGATCTAGATCTGTGACTACCTCCACTGCCCTTTCAAAGGCCTATCAACCTTCACCACCCCACCTCTGTATCTAACTAAGGCCATCGGTCCCAGTTTAAAGAGGCATTTTAAAAAAGAGCTATTAGATTATCTCTGGCTTTGAGGGGTATGAAGAAAATGAGGAGGTGTAGGAAGAGTTAGTGCAAGCAGGCAAATAGGATAGGATGAAGAGCAAGAGACAGGCACACAAGAAACTTACTGGGCTGGGGATAGCATCTGGATCTATTCTATGTCTGGACTTCTGCACAGCCGGCATGTCAGACGCTTGCTTTACATTCAATAGTTTGTCCAGCAAATTGTGCAAAACAGGACAAAATAAATACAAAGAATAAAAAGATAAAAAAAAAGGAGGGTGAGAAGAGAAACCATAGCAAGACTTTGCTGAGTAGCAGAAAGAATTGTTGTTATTCAGACAGACACTGATCAGTCGTATCGGTTATAGATTAGTGGTGTCGAGTTGGACAACCAAGTGCAAGTACGTTTAAACTGACCAGCGGGCCGAAAAACATGCTTCACATTTCAGAACAGCTACAGAAGGTTACAAACAAAATGGAAATATATTAGCATTGTCAAATCAATATGCACTGTTAGTGGGGAACAGGGTCACACAAGCCGAGTCCATTTAAATGACACTTTTCTCTTGTATTTGAACAAGTTGTCAAGTTTCTAGATCTAGAAAGTCTGGAAAAGACTGGAGAGATTACCCATTGTGTAATAAATTAGATTGCAGCACTGATATAAAACTGATTATTTTGACATTTCTATATGTTTCAAGGATAATGTAGTGAGGAAAAACATGACATCTGTCAAAACCTGGCACAGATACAGACAATGAAATGTGTTACACAATTACATAGTTTCATGAAGAATACGAGATGATATCAAGCTGGACCACAAAGAAAACAGAAGGAGGTACAGGGACACCTCTCAGTACAATGTAGAGGTCAGCAGGCGATGAGACATGAAACAAAAGTTTTAATAAAAAAGGGGAAAAAAAGAAAAAAGAATATGTATTTGGTCAGCTCACCGGGCTGGGGATGGCATCTGGGTCAAGTCTTTTCTGTGCAGGTGGAGCAGGTGCTGGTGCCGGGGCTCCATAGTTTGGTTGTCCAGGATAGGGACCTGGATAACCTGGCTGGGGGCTTCTTACCTGCCCAAATGCACCTGGAAAGAACACAAAAAACAGCGGGGCTTTAGCAAAAACAAAGGTAAACTATTTATTTTTAATTTAAAGGGTGTTTTCTCACCGTTCTGTTGAGGAGGGTATCCTGCCTGCATGCCAGGCTGAGGTGGAGGCTGCTGCAGAGGTCCAGGAGGCCCTGGTGGGCCCTGCGGTCCTGGAGGCAGGTGGTTGCTCTGAGCCATTGAGGTGGGAGGCATCTGAGCTCTGGGAGGAGGCGGCCCTGAGTGGTAGGGAGATGGTTGGGATGGAGGGGGCTGCTGTTGCTGGGGTGGCATTGGGCCCGGGTACTGGCCAGAAGCAGCTGAGGTGGGAGGAGGGCCGGGAGGAGGGAAAGACCCAGGCTGAGAGGAAGGAGGGGGTGCTTGAGGTGGGAAGGAGCCTTGGCCAGGCGGAGGCGGGCCCGGTGTATAGGAAGGTTGGCTAACAGGTGGAGGTGCTGAGGAGAAAGGGGGCTGAGATGGAGGGAAAGACTGCTGGGACTGGGACACCGGGGGAGCGGGAGCTTGGCTGGATGGAGGCAAAGGACCGGAATAGGAGGAGGGAGGAAAAGTTTGCTGAGAAGGAGGTGGTGGAACAGAGGAGGTGAACTGCTGTTGAGAGGTAGGGGGAAGAGAAGAGTTGAATGGCTGTTGAGAAGGAGGCGGTGGGCCTCCATAGTATTGCTGAGGAGCTGCAGGACCACTGGGAGGTGGTGGCTGGGTAGGAGCAGAGGAAGCAAGGGGAGGGGCTTGGGTGTAGGAAGGCAGCGGTGCGGCAGAGTATGTAGTACTGATGGGAGGCTGGGAGCTGTGTGGTGGAGCTGTACAAAGAGCAGACAGGGAGATGATGCTTTACTACACAGTTGTTGACAGAACGCCAAACATAACATCCATGTTTCATGCGTTTCTCCAGCCAGATCAATAAGCTGCATAACAGTCCAGGCCAAGCTTACCATAGCCTGGCCCTGCAGGTGTTGGTGGCCCTGATGTGATGTGCATCCCAGTCATCTGGTTGGTAACCTGCTGCATTGAGGGTGGAGGGCCGTAGTGTTGTGAATAGGAGGGGTGCTGCCCTGACATGTTTATACCTCCCTGGTTGTATGGCTGGGACACAGGAGGCCTGCAAGCACACAAAAGTCAGAAAAACAATAAACCTTGTTTCTGTGGTCAGGCTAGGGGATTATGGTGCTTTTCCATTACACGGTACAGTACAGTGCGACTCGGCTTTCCCCTGCTTCGTTATCCACTACAGACAGTACCCTCTCTCAGTGGGACGGATCAGCTCAGTGTGTAAAGGTTCAACACAGATGAGACGCACAACTTTGTTTACGTTTCATCGTCTTTCAACACGACGACTCGCAAGCGAGTACAGAGAAGTATAGAGGGGATACTGCACTGGATGAGCGTGCGACAAGCTTTTACTGGAGAGTTCTGCACTGGTCAGCGGAGAAAAAAAAAGAAGAAAAAAAACTAATCTGTAAGCTCAAACTTCTGATTAACAGGTTATGACAGACCAATCAACACTCTTTTAAAAAAAAAAAAAAGTATCTGGCGTGAATTCTGTTGGAAAAATATACGATTTTTCATTACACCAGCTCAAGAGATATTGGGGAACTGGAGATGCCTGTTGGAGGTGTGGATCTGACGGGGCTAATCATTTTCATGTTTTTTGGAACTGTCCAACTGTTCGAGAGTATTGGGTAGAGATTCATTAACATGTTCAAAATGGATTTAGCATGGTCTTCCCCTTTTCATTTGAGACTGTGTACCTTGGTAACATAGCACTGGACGGACTTGACAATGGAGACAAGAAATTACTTTACATTTTATTCGCAGCAAGTTAAAAGGCCATCACCCGAAGATGGCTCAAACCTGAGCAACCAACAAATGAAGACTGGATAAAGATTATTCAAGAAATTTTCAAAATGGAAAAAGCGTCATCTATATTAAAACTGCAAATGGACTCATTCTATAGAACTTGGTCAAAATGGACAGAATATGTCAAGCCAATAAGATCTGACTTTATATAAAGTTGCCATGTCACTACAAAAGAGTACTATGATGATGTGAAAAAAGTGCCTCCTCCTACCAATTGTTACCAAATGTTTGTCAAACTTTATAGCTTATGCATGCATATAGCTCCAATGGCCTGCCACCGTTAGGAAGATCAGACCATAATCTGGTTCTTCTCACATCCACCTACAAGCCCCTCGTTCAGCAGCAAGCAGTCATCACACAGACTATTAAAACCTGGTC
>JAOXYM010000023.1:7122488-7149576 GCA_028567055.1 Leptatherina wallacei
ATAGATAGATAGATAGATAGATAGATAGATAGATAGATAGATAGATAGATAGATAGATAGATAGATAGATAGATTTCTTCTTTTGAATTAGATATGAGCCGATTTTTGAAGAATCACAGAAAAATATTTTTGCATTGAATATTCACATTTAAATCCCTGGTTGGATAAAAAGTTGGATGTTTGATTAAAAGTCTTCAAGATTTTTTTTTACATTTGAAACTATGTCTTTGTGGGTTTTTTTTTATTGGGGCATCAGTGTTAATTGGTGACAGTGGCTCAGTAAATAAAGGATGCCAAGAAGTTAGAAACAGCTAGCATAGAAAGTGAAATAAGTAATGAAAGGACAAGACTAGATGTGAAAGATTGATCCAGCTTTTCCTAAATAGTGCTTCTGCTATACTTTTATAACAGCAACAAGTAATTTAAACCAAAGGTTGCAGGAGCACTCAAAATTTTTTTTTCAATAAAGGTGTTCATATTGATTTAGAAAGTTGGGTTTCCTTTGTTATGAAGGAGTAAAAGTTCAGAAATAAGACTTGGATTTAAAAAACAAAAAAATCACTCCCATTAAGTTTATTTAAGCTGGCACGTCCATTTGTGACATAGCAAGTCCATTAAGGATGTTATCAAAGAATTGTCTTGCAGTGCTTTTGTTTAGGTTTATTTTCCATCTCAATATTCTCTCTGAATTTGCAATAAAAATGAATGTGTTATTTGGCTTTTCTTCTCTTTAGGTACGCAGGCGCAGCAAAGCATGCCGAGCTGGACTCAAGGTGCAAGACGAGCTGGTTGCCATCGGTGACCACATGTGTGCAGAACTCAGTCATGCTCAGGCCATGAGCCTCATAGATACAGAGAGTGCCACACTGAACCTGAGAGTGAAAAGGTCAGAGCATGGTCTCACAGACACACACACTCACACACGCACGCACGCACGGAGCTATAATACACCACATTATACAACCTGCTGCATGTTCTGCATTTTCACGGCATATCTGTCTTGTTTGTTTCCAGGGCACCCTCAGGGTTCCACTCCTCAAATTACTCGAGTCGCTCTGTTTCCCCTCGATCCTCTATGAGGGTCTTCTCTCCTCCTGCAACTCCCTCAAACTCCCACAGTGCCTCCCTCCTCTCACCCACTGAGTTACCCAGGGGCGTTACTTCCCCCCCAGACAGTGAGGCTTACTACGGAGAAACAGACAGCGATGCAGACACACATTCTCACACACACCAGCGACGCCAACGACGCACACCTCCTCACGCACGCTCACCTGCGCGCTATGACAACCAAGAAGAGGAGACCTCAGAGATGAGTGGGTAAGATATGTAGACTTGGAGTCCCCTAAACATTCCAGTGCGATATGGATGCAAATCCATGTTTTTCATGTTTACTTAATTCCAAGTCTATACATTCAAATTGTTCATATTTATTTGTGTTACGTCATTATTATAAGATACGAGAGTGCAACAGATCCAGGAGTTACCTTGCAGGGGCAATGGGAGGCTCAGTGTCTTCCTGGTGTACCTCGCAGAGAGCTCGTCTACCTGCCTCTCCAGACAGAATGGACCACTCCTGCACACACGCCACACACTCTGACCCCTCACACACTCACCCCGACCCCTGATCAGGGGAACGTGGATGCGGAGGGAGAAGGGGATAGCGGTTTCCAGGAGGCAGGGGCCTGCACTTTGCTGGCCTGCCCACCTTTAGTGTCTCCAGAACGGGCTAAAGAAGCTCTGAGACTTGGGTCTGGAAATCACCTGGTCCCCATGGTGGGTCCCCAGCAGGCCCCAGTAAGCGACGAACTTTCCACCACCTACATGGATAAAGCTCGACAAGCCAGTGAGTATCTTGATGTAAATCTATTTTTCAGGTGTTTTTTTTTTAAACATTCATCAACAGTGCCAAGTCTAAACAAAGCTGTTTGTGATTTGCTCTTGGAATGCACTTCCTTAGACCCTGATCAAAAGTCAGACCAGCTATAATCTAGTCAGAGCTGCAGAGAAAGAAGTGCAATGAGATGAAGTCAAAGCTCCAATAGAAGGACATTACATGATGGCAAGATGTGACCGAGAACACAATGTTCAAAGAAAACAAAAACCAACCCCACAGGTCGTTTGTTCACGCAGGCAATAACGACATATGATCACGTTTTAAGATGACGCGACCTCTGCCGGGCTTGAGGGCAACGTACAGCATTTGAAATGTGAAAATGGCGTCCATAAGGTCATGATTGCATAAAACAAAGAGAATATTTTTGTCCTAGCCAGGATGTTTTTTAAACCTAATGAATTAGTTTGTCATGTTGTAACAACTAATGTTGTTACCTAAATGCAACCACTAAGTGAAAAGTGTCACTGTGACATGTTATGATGTGTCACCAAGGCAACCAGCTGAATGCTAACTAATACGTTTTTTTTTCTAATCCTAACCAAGTAATGTCATTGCCTAAACCCAAGCAGGAAGTGATAACTGTGTTTACTCTGATGTGGAAACGGCGAATTTTCCTTAGAGTAGACCAATGCACTTCAACTAACTTCAAACTTAATACTGAATTTCCTTTGTTTTTCTCAACCCTATCTGATTTCATTCCCTCTGGGCAGATGCATTTCAGGAAAACAAAGAACACAAACACACAGAGATATCTTCTTCTATTAGTTAGATTAAAAAAATTCAATTTGTGTCACCAAAGGCATCAGCTGTGGGCTCCATAGCCTTAACTCTTTTGCTAGATCCCCCTCTAGTGGTCTTTTCCTGTACCCGGAGTATCCATTTACATTTACAAGCTGGCAGTGATGTGGTGAGATATACCAGATGCCAAGAGAGGTATTCCACCTTCCCCCTCTTCCTCTCCTGGGTCTCCTGAAACAGCAGTGTGTCTCTTCTGACAGTATTCTGAGCATTTGCCTCAGTGGGTGTATTTATAGGTATTAAAGCCTCTGATTGACAGGCTGAGCTCAACCCTGATTTACTGACCAGCTGAATACGTCACATACGAGTGTTTCAATCAGTGTGTTTAGGACGGGTCCGTGTGTCTTTTCAAAGAGGCATATGTATCCAAGAAATGATGAAATTATTATGACAAAAGGATAAGTCGTTTTGTTTTTAATTGACAGAAAATTAGTACAAGAAAATAGTATTTCAATTTAACATTTAACTTTTAACATTTGTCAGCTCCAATGTAAAATGAGTGAGGATTAACGTGGTTGTTTTAAAGACTGGTTATTTTAAGCAGTCCATCTATTGCTCTGAGAAGTTCTGATGATTGGACATTTAAGAGCTTTATAATAAGTTTAAAAAAACAAAAAGGGACAAGCTTTAGTTAAGGGATACTGTATGTAGGGGTGGAATAGATTCACATTAAGTGTGAAGGAAGAAATAATCTGAAGGTAGAAAAGATGCTGCTTGGATTGAAAAATAGTATGTAAATAAATAAGTCTTAAGAGGTCTACTAATTATCAGCTTCATTGTTCTACAAACAGTATAAAAATTAATGGGATGTTATTAATCCCCCCCCCCCTTAAAATCCTAAAATATTCCTGCAATTTCTGAAGTTTTATTGACTTTGGCTGGTTGAACAATCATTTCAACAAGGGTGACAGCTGATTAAACTGAATAGATATGCGCTGACTGCATTCTCATTTCAGCTAAGTGAATGTTTCAGTAATGAATGGTCTGTCATGGCGTACAAGAGCCCAAAGACCTGAATGACTTTACTGTAGGATGAAGGCTTTGCTATAGTTCGAATGATGGCTATGGTGTCCAGGGATCTGCCCTTTCTCGCGTTACAAACACACACACACACTGATTAATAGCTCTGCTGCAATAGAGTTGTGTTTGTGTGTGTATGTGTGTGTGTGTGTGTGGTGTTTCTCAGGTGTGAAGTGTCAGCAACAGAGCGCAGCACATCAGTGAAGAGTTATGGATGCGCTTTCCGCTGTAACCTTTATGAACTCGAACACACACAGAAGAACACACACATGTGCACACGTGCTCAATGACACCACTGTCTAAATATCCTGTGGTGAGGGGTCTTCCCCCCTCTTTGTATGTGTGTGGGCAGAGACAGGACAGGTGTTTGATGTCTATCAGACTGACAGACAGGAATAGAGGGTTGACATCATGTGTTGGTTTGGGTTGCTGGATACAGACAAAGGTCTTTACATGGGCTGTGGCCTGAGCGAGGAGCAGAGACAGACACTACACGGGTCCCCACTCAGAGCCGATTTGGACTCTGTTAGGGTATGTGTGGGAGGGTCTAAGGGAGGTTAAGGGCACACACACACTCATAGCTGTGAGATGAGGGACCTCACATCTCCTTCTTGTTCAAACAAAGGTGGACACACAGTCCCACACACTGTGTATGCAGGTAAGAGACACTACACGGTTACATAACTCGGTTGATGCGTGGATTTGAGGCAAAATCAGTTCTCTCAGATTAAGGGGATTGACCTTATTTTGAAGGATTAACCCGTTTTTATCACATGGATGCACCACAGAAAGTTGACTATGGTTTGCTTTGTTATATAAGACTTGAATTTTAATATAGAAATGAGTAAAATGTAAGTAATTTGAACCGTGAATGTTTCATTATAATCATGAAAAATATATAAGTTTATACTGTAGTGTTTTATTAATATGTTGAAGCCATATTTTTTCAACAATGCATCTGATATTCATAAAAATGTATGAAACAGATAAAAACTTTTTATACTTTGGTCCAAGCTAAAATGTCCCAGGAATACATATTAAGGGAATTGTGATGGGATTTTTATGACATTTATAGGTTCCCATGGATAAGCATAGCCTATGACTTTTCTTAAAGCCCTACCATCAGGTAGGCGGTTTTCTTAATAGCATAGCAGTTTTGTTGTATTGTTAAAATTAGCTGTATTCATGATGATTCATTTTGGCAGCATTTGTGATCCCTGAATTGATCCAATATTTTACTTTTTGCTCAAATACCTTTAAACTAACAAAAGTACTATTGGCCTCGAAAGTCCTTGTGGTCAGAGCTCCCTGGAAAAGTACAGTCATCTGCAAATATGGCTATGGATCATGTTTTATAAACTTTGAGACTAAAAACATCCAGTTTGATATTTGAGTTGTGTGTTATATTTGATTTACTTTATTTCATTGCATTCGATTTTATGAAAGTTGCATAAAATGTTAGAAGTTGCATATTATGGTTTTTCGCAGAAGCTGCATCAGTCTATAGTTATGTCATGAGCATATTTATGTGAGGTGAGCCAAGATACTAAAGACTCAAATAGACTTGGATTAAGCAGGGGCACAGACACATGTGCTCATGCTGGTGCACTCACACTATTTTGATTCAATACTTCAAGAGGATATCATCTTTACTTGATTTTATTTTCTAGATTGAGGATTTTGTAGCTTTGGGCTTCAAAACCTTCCACCACTAGGGGGCAGAGTTTTGCAGGCAAGGTCTATGCTTTCATTCTTATCCAGTACACGAGATGTATTATATGTGAATTGACAGGCTCTGTCTTCTGTAAATTGTCCAATGGTACCTTTCACTTGAACTGAAAAATCATCCAAAGAAATAGTTGATAAATAAATAACAGTACACCCAAATTTATACAGGCTTGTCACGATAACACAAAAACATGGCTGTAAACATGTAAACATAGGTATATGAACTGCATCCACAATGTTAACAATACTAGCTTTTTACTTATCAGTTTGGAAGAAACGTTGCAAGTTCTGCATCTGATTTTAGTTCTTTACTGCCCAAAAACCTCTTCACTGAAGAGAAACAACACTGAATGCTGCTGATTGTTGTTTTCTATTGGAGTGGATATGGTAAAGGTGATATTTGCTTGCTACATACAGTATGTCAGCGGCATAGTACATCAATGTTTTTAAATAACATCACAGGTACTGTACTTTCCGATTCTTTTAATAGCTGTAGTTAAATTGTTTCCTGCAAAGAGCACACGTGCACAAACATATATACACAAGGAGTTTATGAAGGAGAGACACTGTGATCTAACCTTCCCGGAGAGGGTGACTCAACTCTGGAGAACAGCAGGAATTCTTTGTTCTAAATCCACAACACACTCTCCTGTCTGTCACTGGTAATATTTATCGCAGCTCCTCGCTGTGATAATACAGTATAAATCAGCCACTACCCACAGTCAGAGAGCTGACACGCTGTCATACTTCCGCTATTTGTCGCCTGTTCCTTGATTTTTTTTCTTATCAATCAGAACTCCTGTTGCAGCTTCTCTGTTGTGTTTCTAATAATTTCAGCTTATTTTTTATTTTTTCTACCTGTGTTTCAGAGCTGCATCGTGGAGAGAGTGTGGTGGAGAAACAGGTGAAAGAAGCTCGCACCAAATGCCGCTCTATTGCATCGTTGCTGACTGATGCTCCCAACCCCAACTCAAAGGGGGTTCTTATGTTCAAGAAGCGCCGACAAAGAGCCAAGAAGTACACGCTGACCTGCTTTGGCAAAGCTGAGGGAGATCGAGGAGGGGAGACAGAAGGGGATACAGGAGGAGAGACAGAGGAGGAAGGAGGAAGTTCCATCCTTAGTGGCTCAGAAGTTGATGAAGAGGGATTCTCAACCTCTTTTGACCCTACGTGGGACTCTGGTTATCTTGATCTGCTGGATAGGAGAAGCTCTGCTTGCCCATCAACCACACCAACTACTCCGACAACACCAACAACCAATCACAGCACGGGCCTGAACATCTCAGCTTATCAGACTCCCCGATTTGAGATTTCTGACGATCAAAGCCCAGGATTGGAGGTCTCAGAGTTGGAGATCTCAGCTAATCACAGCTCAAGGCTGGAGAGGAGCATCGCAAAGCAGCCAATCATTAACCACTCTGCACACATGTCTCCTCCAGCGGTGGCTTTGGCCAATGGGGGATCAGTAACTGTCAGTCGGGCAAGTGTTGTTCTGAGCCCACCCTCACAGACTGCCATTCGAAGTCAAAATGGTCACCACGGCAACCCCAATTCAACAGATAACCCAGAGTTTAGCCCAAACCCAAATACAGACCCACACAGTAACACCAGCTTCATCCCTAATCCCAGTGTACTCAACCGTACTGCTCGTCCCTTCACCCCTGGCTCAACACCTTCTCGTGCATCTGTAACCTCTGTAATGTTCCGGCCTCCCCAACCCAAACCCACAGCCATAACTATGGCAACCAAACCTGTGGCAGCAGTATCCATGGTGACTATCCAGCCTACTCATCCTCAAACAGGGGCAGATGCAAGGAGAGCGGTGTCTAGCACCTCTTTGTATATCCCTCCAAGAAATAACAACAGTAACACTCCCCCCTCTGTTAACTCCCCCCCATCAGCTCTTTCACCTCCCTTGTCTCTGTCTTCTACCCCTTTCTCTCAGCCTCCTGCAAATACATTAATTCATGCTTCTCCTTCAATCCCACTCTCACTCTCTGCAGTTCAAGGTTCTCTGGCATCATCTGCTCAACCCTTGTCCTTCCCACCTCCACCTCCACCGCCATATCTCTCTCCTGCTCTGACTCATCCCCCTCCCTCGACCTGCATTTCAGCGTCTCCCTTTTCCCATCCATGTCCTCCTCCTGATTTATCTCAGGTCTCCTTCCCTACTCCTACTCCGACCCAACTCTCTCCATCTCCATCTGTCCACCCTTACAATGTGACAGGTGTAGCAACTTCCGCTTCCCCTCCCCAGGCTCCATCCACTGACTCAATGGCGACACGTGAGCAACGCATCTCAGTCCCAGCTGCTCGCACCGGTATCCTGAGCGATGCCCGTCGTCATTCCAACAAAAAGCCGATGTTCAGTGCACTCAAGAGCAAAGATGTTTCTCCAAACCCTGACTTGCTATCGATAATTCAGAATATGGATGACCGCTTTGGGAGAGCCCCGGTTGCTGAGGCTGGATCTGCACCCAGTGGTGATGCTGGGCATGAATCAGGCCCAGAAGAGGACTGGTTGAGGCTTGGGGCAGAGGCCTGTAACTTTATGCAGGCTCAGCGAGGACCCAGGCCACCCCCTGTGGCTCCCAAACCACAGGCCCCTCAGATGCCACAGTTTGAGGGGAAAGGAGGTCAGCTGTTTGCTCGCAGACAGAACAGGATGGACCGGTATGTTGTAGAGCGATCTCCATCTGTTGCTGCAACACCTTACTCTCCTGCTCAGACAAGGGATCCTTCACCCACACCTTCACTTCCTTCCACCTGGAAATACTCACCCAACATCCGTGCTCCACCCCCCATCAACTATAACCCCCTTGTCTCTCCCTCCTGCCCTCCAAAGGCCCAGAAGAAACCTGAGATAACAAAATCTGGGATGGCTGGATCCAAAGGGCAGAGAGCGAGCATCAAGCCTGTGGACATTATGAGCCATCAGCCGTACCAGCTCAACTCCTCCCTGTTCAGTTATGGAGGTGGAGCTCCCCAGGAAACCTCCAACCATCAGCAACAGAGAGGAATGACAAGTGGTCCTCAGAAGACACCACGAGTCTATGAGGTGAAGCGCTTCTCAACACCCCCACCGACAGCCACAGGGCCTGCTCTCAAAGTTATTGTACCTCGATCTGCTACAACACTCGGAGAACCACTGAGGCGCTCTGATGCAATGTCTCCTCCGCCCACTGCTGGTTCCACCCCCAACCAACAGCATCAGCCTCCACCCCAGCCTTACCAGTCTCAGTGGGCTACCTCCCCTCTGTCTCCCCCAATGCCTCCTGCCCCAACTGCTCCACTCCCTCAGCTCCCCAACTTCTCCTCTGCTCCTGCTCCAAACCCGGTCCAGCTTCCAACTTTTTCCCACCTTCAGCCCTCAGTCCCTCCACAGGCCAACAGGCAGTTTAAAAGTGCCCCAGATCTAAGTCCCATGAGCCCCACTGGTGCCTCTCAACCCCCCAGAGTCCCCAGGCCGAGGTTCAGCACTTCCAACCTTGGTCTTCAGCCTTGTGTGTGGCGCCCTGGATCCACTACGCACTGAAAAGTTCCTCATCTGGACTGAAACCAAGGATCTGTGGAAACATGGAGCAGCATTTAAAAAAAAAAAACACATTCATATATTCTTGGCTTTTTAACATTATTATTCCAGGCTGCAGAGAGAGATTTCATCAGCCACATGTTCTTATCACGTTATGTTTGGATTGGCCTCACATGTAGCAGATTTGAATATTTAATCTCATTCACTCTTTTATCCAATTCATTTGGTTAAGCAAAGAATAAAACAGAACACTGTTTGAAGATGGGAATTCAGAGTCGAAACCTGAGAAATGTTTGAGAAACGGAAAGCAGCTAGACTAACAGAGTGGAAAGAGGGTTGGGAAAACTGAAATAAAGTTCTGTAAATATTGCCCTGAATGATGAAGTTTAAAACGCAAAAAGAGGAATTTAGGATGTGTAACGATAAGAGTGCGATGAATAAGATGGAAAAGAGGATGGGGAAAAAGATGAACAAGTTGGAAGCATTAAAATGTTTGATATGAGTAAAAGGTGCTGATCTGACTTCTAACTTTATGATCTGTAACAACCTACCTGTTGCTATCTGGCAATGTCGTATTTTAAAAGTTGTTTTATTAACAATAATTGGCTGTTATAGATATTCTTAGGATTTGTGTTTGATGCCTGAGTTATAAGCGTGTGCTTTGTTTTCTGGAGTTTTTCATAGGGAAAAGCCTTTTAGACGTGATTTCTCATCTGTTGATAGGAAACAAGACAAGGATAACATGTCTGTTTAGCTGTGATTCTTTCCTGCAGAGACATGCGGCTGAATAAAAATAGACATGACTCACCTCAGCTGTCATTATGTTTCTCCCATGTCACCCACATCATCGCCTGCTTCCACACTGGGATACAGTATCTCCGCTCCCTCCCATAAGATTTGACCATATTCTCAGTTTTAAAACCGAATGGACCCCTCTAGTAGTCATCTTCAGATTTTGGCAGTTTTGGCAGAAGATTCAAAGTAATTCATTTAGAAAAATGGTTTTATTTGTAGTATTAATTTTCACCACACAGAGGCGCTGTTGGACTTGTCATCCAGACATGTTGGACCATTACAGTTTCCAGCTTCCCCTGGTTTTTGTATCATTTATTACAGCTGTAAAAAGTCAACAACACTTTACAGTTATATCCTCATGTCACATTTATTTCATTCTTGTACATCTTAGCTGTAAATGCACAGAATATCTGGCATCCCAATTAAACGACAAGAGAAAAAAGGCATTTCAAACAAATGCCTTCTTTTATTTTGTGCTTCTATTTTTGCTTCAGTGTTTGATAGCTGTACTTGACATTGTCCTTGTAGAACTGCTGGCCTACATTTCAAAGCAGCTTAATGACATCCATCTAATGGCCTTGGAGCTGTGAAACCCAACCATAGCTACAGAGAGGGATCTAACCTTTGACCCTTGACTGGGTTTCAGTTAACAGGCGGGGCTAACTTTAGTCCTATTCAGGTCCAAAGGAAAGTTTAGCTGCTCTACTGCTGGAAGGGGAAACACACACAAACAAAATCCCTACAGTGTACAGTATTATTAATATTATCATTATTATTATTGGAAACTTGGTACCTGAAGGCACTTCTTAGCTCCTCGCCCTCTCCAACATAACTTAATCTCAATCTGCCTAATCTAATTATAACCATAACCCTGAAATCAAGTTCTGATCCTTGCTTAGCTCTTTAAAGGTGAGATCTTGCAGTTTGGTCTTGATACAGTCTACAGTCCCCACAAAGCTGTAGGATCTCACAAATGTGGAGGGCTCTAACGTTTCGGACCTCTCAAATGTATTAAAGAAAGAACACACACAGGCAACCCATTTCACCTATTTTTGGAGCTGTTAATCTCCAACTATTTGGCACGGTGATAAACTCCTAATTCTGATGGCTTTTTTTACGGCGTGATTGAGAGCAAAGAGGAAGTGCTACCTCATACAGCCTCATCCATCCTGTCACCATGTTCCAGGGTCAACAGGGTTGAAGGCCAGAGGCCATTCCAGGAAGAAAGTGATGCACATGTGGATCAATCATTTTGGGAGTATTATTTAGGAAAAAATTACTCCCTGTTTAGTTTCCTAATTTCTTATTCATTAATTTGCTAGGCTAAATTACCTTTAATTTGGCTGTGTGTTGTTTTGATTGGCTGTATCTACATGTGCAGCATAAGACAGTTGGCCTTATTCTACATAGGACAATATTCTAATAATGGTGTTTAAATAAGTAGCATATAGGATATTCTACTTGAATCCCCATTTGCACAGTACAGAGCATGCTCCTATGAAAATTTTCTAAACATGAAGCATTACTCTAATTTCTGTCTCACTTTTCCCCCTCCGCCATCCATTTCTGCACTGATACTGCTGGAGTCTGGGTCATGGATTGTGAAGAAATAAGATGTGATAGTCCAGTCAAATTATATATAGTGTAACTAAGATCATCATACTTCACATAGTTTGATTAGACCATTGCCAACTCCAAATGTGACCTTATTCAGGTTATCAGAATATGTTTCCATTCCAGTGTCGTATCTAGAGTGAAGTTTTAATCAGGTCAATGTGAGAATATTTTGCTCTGAATGTAAAATTACCTTTAACCAAGCATCCTCGGTAGATAATGTTTTAGACACATATTGAATGGATACAAAGACATCTAAGATAGATATTTGAAATATGAAGAATGAGGTGAGGTTTTTCCCCTAAATATCTCCAATGTCACTGTGACATCCACCATCTTAAACTAAGATGAATAACTTTGTTATTTAATGCAGTATAAACATGCTTTGTATGTACACAGAGCTGCTAGCTATCAATACTAAAGCCTAACTTGAATTAAGAGTTTGATATAGTGAGATTATTTATGTATCCAGCAATTAAGTAGTAAAATTGTCTCTAATTTTGCACAGTGTTTCTCCTGAACATTAATTCTGCCCTCATTTATCTCTGCCTGATGTTCCTGTAGCTCACAGCAGTAACCCGCTTCTATTTACCTTTAAATGAGACCTTGGTGTTAGATTTATGGGCTTTTTAAGCTCATTTTGTTAACAAAACCTGGACATCTGAAGACCAAAAAGTGGTATTTAGGACAGCTCAAGTGTTTGGTGTCCTACGCAGAGGTGTATCATTTAACAGCGTTTTAAATGCTAAATGCTACACTGCAGATTTTAAGCTGCAGTGCTCTGGGTTTTCTTAAGCATTTTCACATAAAAAATGTGAAAATGTTACGCTATAAAAAAGTGGTGATAGAACCCAAAAACCATTAATAAACAGAACAAAGCATGACGGCGCTTTGCACACTGCTTGTCAACAGTTGCAGCATAATTTGCAATGCGCTTAAAAGTGCAGTGTTCGGATTTGCTGCACACTTCAAGTGGACGATTGCTACATTCATCTTCACAAGAGGCATGATGAGGTGAAGAGACATCATATAGATCTTGTCTCAAAAGAAAACATGTAATAGTTACTTTTGTTCACATGTCCAAAATTTCTTCATGTTCAATGACTGCTCGTTGTTTTGTGTAGAACAGTGTTCATACCACATGATGTGATAGTCCAGTCACATGATGGCAATATGTGATGTTCTATCTGGTTCTATCTGGTTAAATCTCAGTATTCAGAGAATCATGCATGCATTGATATCTAATATAAGCTGCATTTTATGTCAACCCCAACCAACCTAAACTGTCAGTGAAGTTACAAAGTAAAAAGTCTTTGGACAAAGTTCGGTCTGATGGAAGTCAAAGTCACTAGCATCTGTAGTCTGTAGTATAACACCACCTTCCACATCCTACCTCCTTATAAGTGTTTCTGAGTATGTCATAGTTGTTCAATATCCTACCTAATACTAGTTTTGTGTCTTTCATGTAATGCAATTATCATATAATGATTTTGGAGCCCCCGAAAGCGAAAGCAAAATTGTGTTATAGGCTGCAAATATGGCACATTAATTATTCTTTATCCGGAAATGCTGGTTGAAAGTCAACAGAAGGTTCAGCTGGTAACTCGTGTTACTTGCATGTTGTTATTTGATACTAATGCTATCAGTAAATGTGGCTTACAGCTGCTTGAAATATACATTTTCATTTTGAGGAAATTCATATTCCACATGATCAGTCCACCCCAGCTGGCTGAACTGTCTGACCGAAACTGTGTGCCAGAGCATGGATTCTAATATAACTTTGTCCCACAGATGCACCTGTGCAAAAGTTAATAACACAAGCCACTGGTTAAATCTAAACAGCTGCAGTTTGACTGACAGGGTGATTCAAGTGTAACTCCTGCCAGGCTCAAAACAGGCTGCAAGTTGCTAATTATACCCAAAGGTGGAGGAAGATGCACCAAGAGACTATCATCGGAAACTCATCAACAAGAGCCTTTGGCTAACAAAACTCTAATTTCTTCTCTTTTGTGTTACTTCATGTTCTCAAGATCCCCCACAGAAGAGAAGCAGTGGGACTAATAAATCTGGAGTTTGAGCGATCCACTAAATCGTCAAGCCAGTCCTTTTATCTTTAACTGGCAACCAGTGAATTCAGAGTTTAGAGTTAAGAGTATACCCAGTGGCCCATGCACATATCCTCTGGCTGTTCCAAAATTTAGACTCAAGATCTTTGCAAACTGAACAAGTAAAAAGTGGAACAACTAAAAGAGACAGACCTCTATACACATGACAGTACTGATGCAGCTTTCTGCTAATATATCAGAAACTCACATCCGTGTGTGTTGTTATGCATCATTCAAACAACATGCATGAACAGTTGCAGTAACATGCTGTAAAGAGGTCACTGAATCCATCCTTGTTTTCACAGGTGTGTAAAATGCAAAAAGGAATAGAACATAGGCCTACTTTAAACCATACATTTCTTTAAAAACTGATAGAAATAAAAAAATATGAATGCTGAAACTCAAAGCTTCATTTTTGGAAAAGAATACAATGGAACTTGGATAAATGGAAAATGTTTTTAAAAAGTTGATTGGGGCATGTTTACCACCATATTGCATCATCTCAGCATTTAGAAGAGGACCTAAATTGAGACTTAGACTTGGCAGGTGGGCAGTGATTATATAACATTATTTCCTCATTCTTGTTTGAGATAATATTGAATCGATTGAATCTGAAGGATCCTTTTTTGCTTTATATGCGGCAATGTTTTCAGTGGGTAACAGATCAGGAACACTGGCATCCTTCTACAACAAAACCACACTTCTGCAATACATGCAGATTCTGGTTTGGTTTCATTTTTCTGATATAAGCAAAGATTTTCGAGGACCAGAGCTGGACAGATCCCTGTCCATGACATCAATCATGCTACATTCACAACTTATATATTTCTAAAAGTACTCTTCATGTAATCATTTCTACACCTTTACCATGTTTGATTGTAATTGGTGTTGCCATGAGAGAGATTTCTTTTGATAGAAATGAGTCATTTGATAGAGTCATTTGTTATTGCAGTAGATGATGGGCTCCCCACATTCTGTGCCATTTTTATGCATCTATCTGCTCCTGATGAATCCTCTCCCATAAGACTCAACCTCTCTAGGATGCAGTTTTTCTACCTCACCATAGTTACTAACCTGCTGCCATTTAATAATTAACCTGATAGATTTTCTGTTTCATCAAAACAAAAGAAAAAGAATTTCCTCATTTCTAGTAACAAACTACTTTAGCCAAAACCTTCAAAAGAGAACATTTCGAGGTGAAAATAATTAAACATTAAGCATTGTTTTTTTTTGTTAGAAAAAACAAAAAAAATATTGACCATTAAATAAAACTAAAATATCTTTTATGGCTACAGGATTGCCTCTAATTCTGACAATTTCTGAACTCTAAACACCACACCCACCTGTGCCCCCAACTCAGTTCACCCCACCCCCCAGGCCTGGTCCACAGCACTCGAGCAGTCTTGCTGATAGGGTTTCACTCTCTGCGGGGCAAAGAAGAGGGCAGGCAGTACAGTACAAGCTCTGGGAATCTAACTTCCTGTTCCTCTGGGACCTGTGTCTTCCTGTGGATACCTGGGTCTTACAGGTAGGACATCCGACTGGTGAAATTGGGTGATAGCGCTGATAGAAAACCCAAAGAAATCTCTCCCACACATGCCTTGGATTTTTTGGATTATCTAGCACTGATGGTCATTAAATTATCAGATTATCTGGGATCGTGTCTAAGCACAAGGAGACAGTTCCAGCTACATTTGAGCTCTGTGGTCAGCAGATTTGGGCTGTAAGTGACCCATGGGAACCTCTGTGACTGAGTGAATGAATTAAACAGCAATTAAAAAGTCAGTGTTTTGCAAAATTGATTGGGAAGATCCACAGTAATTGCTTGAGAAAGTCTCTTAATTCATGCAATGTCATGAAAATGTTGGCAGTTAGATTACATTTCCTTTAAAATGTGGTTATTCAAATATGACTGAAACCAAATCTGAATCATGGATTGTTGGATGACTTCCTCCAATTCTTCCTCCGCAACTTCTTACCTAACACTAGTCAGTGAGGAATGTGGCCCTCTGCAGTGGAGTTTTTAGTCCGCAGGGATGGATGTATGTGTGTATTTGGGAATGCGCTGACTGATGCCCTTCCTCCCCAGCTGTCCCCTCGAGATTTATCTGGAGCTAAAACAGGCTGGTCGAGGGGGACAGGAGCTCCTCTTCTCTTTAGCGAGACGGTAACAGGACCCAGGCCCTCGCACCCAGCTCCTATCGCTGCTATCAGCGCAGTCTCCATCTTGCATTTCCCAGAACATCCAAAAACACCTGTAATCTCCAGTTTTTAATCCTGCAGCCACTGACTCACTTTAATCACAAGGGGAAAGCTATTTAAGTGTGTGTGTGTATGCTGTACTTGCATGTATGTTTCGTGCTGATGACTATTCCACTCACCAGAGTGCTATAGAACATGGGCTCATAAAAATAGCTCGCACAAAACTGAATCCCTAGCTAGGAAATGAGCTTCAATTACAGCGGATGAAAAGCAATTACATTAACTGTCTCCCTGTAGACGGGCCCTCCTGCTTTTTCTCCCGTACTGGGATTCACCTCAAGCTTTACATAATTGCTTTCGACCTGTGCAACTGACAGCAACATATTGCTTGTGCCCCATTAGAGCAGTTAGTCAAAAGAGACACGAGCTGCCACCAGGAATTAGTGTCCTCAAGGGCATGCAGAGGTTATACACCATGTTTAAAGTGTGCTTAACTTGATTAAAGAACCCACCGAGGTTCAGTTGGAGACCACTCCAATCTGAGGTTGATGTGCAACTTCATTATCCACAAATATCTCTTGGGAACAAGTTTGTATCTTCTTGGATAATAATGGATGCATTTCACACTTCAGTACCAGTCAGTATCTTGATGCTTAATTGGTCAGACTGTCCGTTAGACTTCTTGCGTACCAAATAAATTGGGCCATAATTCTTGATATTATATCAAATCACATTTTTGGTACAAATGAATTCAAATAAAATCAATTTATTGATAAGTCACAATGAAAAGGTAGAAGTCAACCAAAGTGCTTCCTTGAAAGTTTTAAAAATAATTTTACAATTAAACGAAAAACAAATGTATCATTAACAAGTGATATCATCCAAACCAAAATATAAAGAGTAAAATTCCACTCAAATAAGTGCTTATAAAAAAGATAGAAATTTAGAAATTTATAATCTATGGTTAGTGGTAGAAAATGTACTATACAGCGGTTGTAGGTCCAATAATACCATATGCCTGTATTACACGAAACAACAACGTTGGATATTTGATAATTACAGTTGGTTGTTCACACCTGATATAGTTACAAAATCCGTATGACATTAAGTTGCTCATCTCATGACACATATATGGGCAAAAGTCAAGCTCCTTTTACCTCTGCAAATATTTCTGTTTGGTATCAGGTGACATAAAATGAGGTTCATCACAGTTTTCAGAGTGAAAACAGCTGCATGCTATTACTGTAAGATTAAAAAGACCAGTTAGACTGAACAACCCAGCTGAAGCCCCCTGTTCTCATTCTGCACTTGTTACACACGGATATTCGATCTGGAACCAATTGCATTAACTGTGAATCCAGAGGGTATTCCCAAAGCACCCTTTTTGGATGTGTAGGGTTTCTAGCACTTATAATTTTACAGTTGTGGGACATGTTGCCATAGCAATAACAGTGTTTCTTTTGGCAACAATATGTATTTTATTCTGCATTTTAATGTGTAACAAAGTTACACAACATAAAGCAAAGGGAGGCTAAATTAAACTTGACCAGGAAACTTTATACTTGGTATTTGGCTATATCACATCTTCCCATCTGACCTCCTAATGGGCTGATTATCCTCAGCACATTGGTCAGTATGCAAGCAAATTTTGATGCCAATAAAGCATCATAACCATTTATATCAGTGCCAAGGGATCAGTACAATCATCCTCAACATAATGTAACCTTTTTGGATACTGATGGGTTATAGTTGCTGAAAGAAAAAGATCTGCTTGGACCCTTTTTCATTCATCTGTTTCTGTCTTTTGAACATTCTGCTTGGATGGTGAGCAACAGGTTATATGAACTGGGAGGTTTGGGAACGACTGAAACACCACCAAAGCATGTCAAGTAGCATGACTTCTATTTAGGCATGCACGACAAACACAAATTAAGCTTTACTTGTTTTGTGTTGCTTGATGACAAACCAGCATTATAAAACAATATTTTCCTGTCTGCATTTGCCATCCCTATGTGTTGGAAAGAGAAAGGTACCCTGTGCATCAGTATGTGATGAGTTGTGTTAAAAATCAAACAATATGCTAAATGATGTCCAAATGCTTTGTAAAGAAGAGGCTGAGATTGGGCTGATAGCCACATACATGACTGTAGAAACTGTAAAATAATAATCATAGATTTAAACTTGTAGATCTAAGTACCTTTTTTTAATTAGTGAAGTTTAATGCGATCATTGCTACTTTTCAGCTCCAACTGAAAACCTGAGGTGCAGATTAAAATGTTATTCTTATTGTAAAGATGCTGTTCTTGTAATGTAGAGCAGTAAACATCATTGTGAAATCTCAAACATGTCTGGTGTGCTCTGCCTTGTAGCCATGCCTTTCGCAACTCCTGCCCCTTCTAACAAGAGGAAGAAGGCCGACAAGATCATCACTGACCTGTCCCACATCAGCCAGGATGGTAAAACACACACTTTGACACATGCAAAACAGCATAACAAGAACACCTATCCAACACGCTGTGAAAACATGGCTTTTTCTGGGGAGTCCGGTTGCTCAAACTCTGCCCTTTTATGCTCGTGTCATTATCCAGATCAGGAAATATCACATTTTCAGGGTTTGTTTGGCAGCTGACTTCACATTCATGCAGTTGACTGAATTATTGCATGTGGTTGTGTGATACCACAATTAAATCAGGCCACACGCTTATTCCAAGCAGTAACAAAATATCTGACATGCATGTAGTATCTCCTGGAGGGATGTGGATCATTATCAGATAGCAAAGCGGCCACAAATCTGTCACCATCACAGGCAACATGAAATACCAGCTGGTGTTTCGTGCTTAGTATATATGCAAGAGGCTGTGTAAGCTGTGACTTACTGAGAATTAATGCAACTCTCAAAACTTTGGCAAAAAAGTCCCTTTTTTTTCTGCATGCTGGAGCTTGTGCCTGTGATAAGATTTTTTTCCTTGCCATCACTTTATAATATCTGCTGTTTTCTTTGTTAAACTGCATTGGTTGCCCATACTAAGAATGGACAGAATTCTTCCTGTCTTTCTTCCAAAATTTCAGCTCCTGTGAGTCCGAGATTTTCCTTACCGTAGGAAAGATCCACCAGAAACAGAATACTTAATGCAGGTCTTTCTGCCAGACCCGCCAGTTGGTCCATCTGTTCAAACTCTAGCTGTGCTGCCTAAAATGGTTCAAACACAAAGTACATTATTTTTATTTATAGTGGAGAGTCCAAAGTTTTGAAGAAACACTTAGAAGTGTCAGGATACTTTCTTGTGCGAATGTGGAGGATATGAAGTTGTCCTATAGTCATAATAAACGCGCTTCACTGACAACTTAGACTTTGCTTGAACTAATACTGCGCGTCTCTTCCACTACATTTTATTAGATGTAATCTGCAAAACATATAATGAATCCCATTACATAGCAAGTGTTTTATCAGCCTGCTGCAATTACCCAAACAATTTCCAGAGCGTCTTACCCCAGCAACACAACCTTTGACTGACTGGTGAATTGTCTTAGGAGTGCACAGCCTCTCCATGTCAGTTGGGATCAGCTCCAGTCCCCATGTGATCCTCTTAAGGATAAAAGGCTGTATTAGCTAATGGATGAACGAATGGACTCATGGACAGGAGGGGGTTCCACATGAGTTGATATTTCTGTACTTACAGTGTATCTAAGTGAAACTTGTATTTGTAATGGAGTACTTTTACATTATATTAAAGTGCTCTTACTGAATTTAAAGAAACATGACATTAAAAGGAAAAAAATCACATATTTAAGAGTTGAAACATTAAATGTTAAATTCCTACTTGTTGTCACAGCTATAGAAGAATTCCTGCATTACCAAGGGCCATGCTGTTCATGTGTCACTAACTGGTTGAGCCTAACTAAAGACAACAATAAGCTTTGCTGCCCTTAAGTATAAACTCATATAAGAGAAGCAAGCTGACTCTAAAACATCTCTAGTTTCAAAAGACTCAATTTCAAAGTGTCAACTTCTTATGAGAAGAACTAAATCAATGCTCTATGATTTGATAGATAGGCAATTAGAAAAAACATTTTCCTTTTGTTTTACCCTTTCAAGTCAGGTTTTAGACATCAATCCCTGCTTCATTTCCTGGTCAAAATATGGAAATTTTGCGACTGCAAAGTACTTAACTCTAGGTTGCAAAACAGCAGTTAAGAAACCAATAATGTGCCTAAAATCTATGGTCATACCGTTAATAGAAAAGGTTTTACTTAGCATATAGCAACCTAACTGTTTGCTATTAGCTAACTTATTTGTTCCAGACTCTTTATCTGTGTGCAGTTGTTTTAGTTTAACTCACTCTGAGAGTCTCTACTTCTGTCTTGCTCCTCTCTGTTTTATTGACAGTATATGTGTGTGTGTGAAAAGCTCCACTAACTGCTGCTTGCCATTTGGACCGAACACGCTAAAGTTTTCTTTTTCTTTTTTTAAAGCATTCGGCTGTTAAACATTCAGCTGTTTCATGCTTTTTGCTGCGTTTTGGGAGTCTGAAAATGCTAATGCTTTCCTTGGCTAGAAAATAATTTCTATAAATTGGCTTATGTGGACACAGTCATTATACATGGCATGATAGTGGATTTAATTGGATTGTAATTTGAATACAATGAATTGCATTGTGTCTTTAAAGCGCCTTGAGATGACTTTGTTGTAAATTGGCGGGATACAAATAAAGCTGAATTGAATGAATATTAATCAAATTAATATTTGCAACCAAAGTGAATAAATATTTAATTTCCTCGTTTACAACCCGTACACATATTTCCTGAATCGATGACTCCAAAGCCCCACCTCTCACCATGTCTTCACTTGGTTTTTTTTGCATGTTTGTTTACATTGCACAAGTTTATGCACATGCTCCTTGTCTTATTCTCCTGCTTTTGGTATATTTCTGTGGCAGTGTTACAGTGCCACTTACACTGGTTGTGTGTGGAAACACACATATCTTAAAACGATTCTGTCTTTTGGAAAACCTTTTAATAATTAAATCAGTTCCATCTTCATGTGGATGTAGCCAGAATCAAGCCCACATGTGAAATGACTGGGAGTAGTAATCACTGAGGTGAACATAGAATTAGTTGATCTGCTGATGAAAACACATTACTGTGAGTGCGATAAAAACCTCCTGAGAAATGCTGATCATGCCTCACTTTCAATTGTTTGGAGAGCACTTAGATGTAGACTTTGCCGTAGGCATTGGATTTTTTTTCTTTTTTTTAACGTATTCCTTTTTTCAATATTCTATATTTAGTTCTGTTTTCAAAAACACAGGTCCTATGTTTGGGAGTTTGGGTGTCTACCCCCTTCTTCCACACAAACCACCATAACAAGATGTTAAATGTTGATAATGCAGGAATATCGAATGACATTTTCCTGTCACCTTATGCTATTAGTGCAGTGGGTTTGTCACTTACTCCAGCATATAAATAATTTGCAGTGATATATATATGGAGCAGAAAACTGCTCCATCCTACAGCTGAAAAATATTTCTGATGGACATTTGTGAGTTAATTTTGGTTTTGATACTGACTGTATGTATCTACTGTCTTTATTTGACCAAATCAGCACCATGCTGGACATACAAGTGTCCCCACAGGCTCAGCAAGTTGAATTTTGAAATGTTCATCATTTTACCAGGTGATACATTTTCCTGAAAACATGTTACACCATACACATGTGACATCTCAATCCAGGACAAGAACAGAAAACACTGGAAGTCTTGGTAGCATTAAACATCTGGATGATTGAACTTAGTTTTCAAGTGTGGTGATAAATTAATTGATCCCTGTGCTCTTCGAGACCATTAATGGATTTCAGATATGTCCCAGCTGCCATCGATCGAATAGGTCAATATGTACTAATCTCATTTTGAAGTCCAATATTTAGACAAAGGAAAATCTCTGTTCAGAGGAATCGTTACATGAACAATTATGTTCTTCTCTGGAATGAGTAAGGGATGATGTTTTATTACATGGGAGCAGTTTTTGAAGTTGTACATGATGTGGGCACTGCAAGGACTTGTGCTGCCTTTAGGAAACCTGGAACCTCATTTCATCCTTTTAGTGGCCTGGAGCCACAATCTTCTTCTCTTCTTGTTAAAGGTGGATTTTGTAGTTTTGGAAACATGGTAGGAAACACAAAATAATCTCTGCATTGCATCCTCACTAATCCACCTCTGCTTCTCTTTGGTAATTCATACACACCAATCAGAAGTGGCTTTGCATCGCATTGTATTTTGCTACAACATAAGCTGCACACAAAGTTTTAACAGTTCAAGATTTTTGCAAACTTTTCCAGAGGAAAAGTTACCAGTTTTGGACGAGATTTCACTCTTTTACAGCCCAAAACTCTGGTGAAGAAAAGCAACACTAATATTCATTCTTATTATAATGATATATCATATCTTTGCTGTTAAATGCAGTTTCTCTGTAGGACGAGGTGATGGTGAAGGTGATGTTTGCTTGGCAGGACCTTCCACTTTTGTAATTAGTGTTTTTCTCATAGGTTTTTCTTGATATACTGCCAAAGGAATTGCTTTTTCCAATTTAATAGTTATAGTAGAATTTTTGGTGTTTTAGGTGTTTTCTTTAACTACAAAGACCACCTTTAAAGAGATGCAATTCCTTCTGAATATTGAACGTTTTCCATTATTCTACTTTTTGGGAGTTAGCAGAGTTCACAGAACCAACAACTTCACTTTCAAACATGCCTTTAAGGCCTCTTCTCTCTTCCCTTAGTTGTGCGTGCACTACTGTTGTAATGTTGCAGAGAAATCTGTCTCTAGTTGCTAACTTAAGAGTCTTGTTTGAATATGTTGTCTATTGTATTTGCATATTTCAACTGCTGCATTGTCCCTTTAAAAACCAACAACATATAAAGAAAATCTCTGTGCCAGAAGTCTGCAGTCAGAAGTAGCTTTGGTTGTCTGTAAACATGCTTTCATTCAACAATCTGACAATCTGTCAGTGTCTGCCCCTATTTGTGTCTTTTACATTTTTTTTCTACACCAGGCCTTCTGCTGTCACATCAGCCACATCTGTATCTTTCCACCGATTTGTTTTCAAGCAGTAACTCATTCAGGAGCTTATCCTGCTTATCCCTTATTTTGCTCCAGTTAATACCTAAACATCACTACATTATCCCTTCCACCGTGTCATTCTGCCCGCCTGCATGTTGTCCGTCTGTCCACTTCTGCATCTGTCAGTCTTTCGAGTTTCCTCCCGGTCAGCAGCCAGCTCTAATTTCACATTCTTCTCAATTAACACTAATAAATATCCCCATGGGAGATTTCTCTCTGCTCAGCAGCCTCAATTATTCTCCCTCACCCTCTCACACACATACATACAGATTTTAACACACAACCACTTCCACAGGCCTGATTTACGAGGTACTGCTCTCTGCAGCATTGCAAAGCCAACTTCTAGGTTTATAGATGTGTTTGTGCGTGTTGGTTTATGGCTGAACCCCAGGTGTTATGAGTGATATCAGAGTGTATGAGCTGGAGGAGGAGAGCGTTTTATGAGAAGCTCTGTGGAGCAGTAAAATCCATCACATCCCTGCATCAGTGACACAAAGGAGAGGCCAGAGAGACGATATGTGTTATAAGGATTTCCCTCCATAAACAAAAGCCTGCCGTGACGTTCCCCAATGCCCTCTTCTTCCATATTGCCTTGGCCTACTAACCCCCAAAAACTCCACTGAACACATCCTCTAGCACCACACAATAGCTTTATCATTTCCAGCATGGTCAAAGAGCCTCACGATAAAAACATGCTGTTTATAGGCCTATACATCCCTCCTTTTATGTCAGACATGTAATGGAACATAAAGCATCTTTTTAATTCACCCCATGGGTTTGGTAGAGCATAACTCTACCTCTGACAAGCCTGCACAAACCTCTGAATGTCTTACACCAATATGAAAAAAATAATAGATAAGACGTGTTTACAGTGATGATCAAGTTTGCTTGGGCTATACTGATGTAGACTTAGATAAATTATTATTTTTAGTAATGGTTCATCATCTCAACAAAACATTTGTAAGAGTTTTCAACCAGAGGCAACAAGTTTCAAAAACTAATCAGAGCAACAACAAAAAAAACCTATACAAAAACCTACAAAAAGACTACAAAATAAATTTTTTTTGTTAAATCTACTGTGAATACTAAAGATAAAACGATTTGAAATAGTGAAACAGTTTTTCTGTACCAACAAAGGGATTCCCAAAGATGCAGTAACCAAAAACTGGGCATATCTCAGCAACCACCCCGACCAGGACCAAACAGTCATAGCACCCGACATGGAGGAAAATACTGGAGCTAAAAAGCTAACCAGTTAAAAAGGAAGCACAGGATAAAATAAATAAATAAATAAATAAAAATAAACCTATAAACAACAATAAGAATGTATGTTCATAAAAGGTACCTCATAAAATAAGTTTAGAACAAAGATATAAAATAATAAATATAAAAAATAGATTAAATCAAACAAAAATAAAATTTCAGTGAAAAGCAAAGCCAAAAAGGTGGGTCTTGAGTCTCTTTTTAAAAACGTTTACAGTCTCTGTGGCCATGAGGCTCTCTGGCAGGCTGTTCCACTGATGAAGGCTGTAAAAATGGAACGAGGACTCACCGTATGTTTTACTCCTCACTTTAGGAACAACCAAAAGGCAAATAACAGAGGACCTCAGGGTCCGCAAGCGTTCATAATTTAAAAGCAGATCAGATAAATAAGATGGCCTGAGACCATTAATACATTTATAAATAACTAAAAGAACCTTAATATGTTAAATATACATATATTTATTTATTCATATATATTCACAAAATCTATAATTTTCTGGAATCGTCTAATAGTGTTTTATATATTTCGATGTACAAGACGTAGGGGATGTAACTTTAACTGCAGATTAAAATAAATTTAGAATTCATTGATATGATGTTTAGAACAGTTTCAGTCTTTAGAATTAAATGACAAAATTATATTTTCTATCTTAAAAAAGCAAATCTAGGCAGTTATTTCAGTGTAGGGCTTTAATCTTCCTATTAGATTTAACTGTTCAGATCACTTTTTGCCCTGCAAATCATACCTGCATCTTCTCTCTGTACTACTCCTTCATTTCTCTTCCTTATTTGGCTCTTCCTGTCAGAGGACGAATCAAACCCCGATGCTAATGAGTTCGACCTGGGCACCAAGATCAAGACCCCCAGGGATGTGATGCTGGAGGAGCTCTCCCTGCTCAAAAACAAGGGGTCTAAGATGTTCAGGATGAGGCAGCAGAGAGTAGAGAAGTTCATCGTGACCAGCGAGAACATGGTGAGAGTGAAGAAAAACGAACAGTCGGCTCAAGTTGTGTGAACCCACGTTCTCTGTTCAGATTACATATCCTGGTTTTTTTTCTTCCAGCAGAACTTTCAGAACCTGCTGATGTGTCCTCCTGTTCCCCCAAAGCCTGAAATGCCAAAGGAAGAAAGTAGGGTCATGTTTTTGTGCTCGAAGGACGTGTTCTCTCTGCTGAGATTCTGCATTTAATTTCTCACACCTTTTTTTTTTTTCTCTGTCACTGTTCATCTTAGAGGTGGAGGAGGAAGTGGATGAGGAGGCAGAGAAGGAAAAGAGGAGGAAGGAGTATGTACGCACCTACGTATCGCCATGGGAACGTGCCATGAAGGGCAATGAGGATCTGAAAGCCACCATGAAGGCCTGCATGCCAGGACCCATCCAGATCCACCCAGACCTGCCACTGTACAAGAGCTTCAATAGGTACGCAAACAATGATCATATTCATTTAATGACGACGTTTAGAATTCAAATTTAATGTGAGTAAAACTGAAATGCCTTTCACAAGTAATTACTCATCATTTGACGTGTCAGAAAATGTTATCAAAGCATAATAACCTTTGTATTACCACCTGCAATCACTTCAAAACATCTCCCTAACATTTCAGGACATCAGTGGATGTAAGAAAGCAGTTTGGGTTCAATAGTAACTGTACATGACCTAAACATAGTAGCAGACATGTGCAGGCTGTTGTTTTGTGTCTGGGAGCATTTGAAATGAATGAATGAAATGAAATGAAATGAAATGAAAATGAAAATGAAAAATACTTTATTTATCCCTTTTGAGGGAAATTATTGTTGTAGCAGAGGGTTTTTTTTTTTTTTTTTTTTTTTTTCAAATAATAATAATGATTAAACAAACAATTAAATTAAAGTAGAAGTTAGGGCCATGACCTGACTGGAACTATTATGCATGAACAATACAGTAGGTAAGCACTGACCATTTGTAGTTTTCTAATGCTGATCATATACACTTACTGGCCACTTTATTTGGTGCACCTGTTCAATTTCTTGTAAACGCAAGTATCTAATCAGCCAATCACAGGGCGGCAACTTAATACATTGAGGCAAAGGGGGGTTAAGTGACTTTGAATGTGGCATGGTTGTTGGTGCCAGACAGGCTGGTCTAAATGATGATCTACGGGGATGTTCACACACAATCATCAGTAGGATTTTCTGGGAATGGTCTGAAAGGAGAAAATATCCAGTAAGCATCAGTTGCCTGGATGAAACAATGATGCCATGTTAATGTCAGAGCTCAGAGAAGAATGGGCAAGTTTTTGGAGATGCTAGAAATGCAACAGTAACTTAAACAACCAGTGGTTCCAATCAAGGTATCCAGAATTGTATCTCTGAACACACAACACGTCCAACCTTGAAGCAGATGGGCTACAGCAGCAGACGAACACACTAAGAACAAGAAACTGAGGCTACCTTTTGCATTTTAATTTCCAACAATGGACAGGCAACCGGTTGAGGGTGTACTCTGCTTCTCACCTAATCACAGCTGGGAAAGGCTCCAGCCTTTATGTGAAGCTTCTTTGTGAGGATGTTCACATCCAAATTACAGAGATTACAAATTAGAAATTGTTCACTCTGTTTTATGTTATTATGCACCAACTCTGGTAAAACGTTGATGCAAAACTGTCCCTTAATTTTAGAGTCATCCTACTAAGAAAGAGGCAAAGAAACACAACACCAGCTGCATTCGAAACAGTCTGCCCAGATAGCAAACATGTTTGGTCTGAATTTGAACTACTTTTGGCACTTATGGCTCAGTTACAGCACTGGCCAAAAATTGAGGAGTCAGCTTAGGAGTTTATCCACACTCGCATGGAGTCATTGTGGTAAGCCAAAGCCAAATATGGACGATATTTGGGCCACTTTTTGCTAACTGGGTCAGGACTTAGCCCAGTTTAGAATTTTCTTTTAATTGCACCATTTCAAGTTTTATCCATCCATCCATCCATCCATCCATCCATCCATCCATCCATCCATCCATCCATCCATCCATCCATCCATCCA
>JAOXYM010000023.1:7168577-7185556 GCA_028567055.1 Leptatherina wallacei
CCAATGCAAACTCAAAATTATTTGCAAACATTTATTAACAACTGCAAAATCTTTATGACTTTATATTGAGCCCATAGATTCAGGGCAGTCGGAGAGTATTAGGAGATAAACATGTTTATTTTTTCTCCAAATCACCTGATTTCAGTCCAGTACTGTGGTCAGTTATTTTTCGTGAATGGGTTTAACCAATCAGAGTTTTGCAAGGAAAAAAAAAGTGTTCATAGAAAATCTTTTTTATTTATTTGCACTATTTGGAGAACCAGATTGTCCAACACCCAAAATAATTTACTAATTTCTTTGATACTTTCTTCTTCGGTTGCATTGCACTCTTTCTTGCAAGATGTGTGCTAAATACAGACTTTGACTGACAGAAATTAGCATTTTTGAAGTTCTGAAACCGGGCTGCTTTTACATAAAGTTTCACCTTTTCTGTGTAGAATTCCTGAATCTTTATGGATCGTTGCCCAAAAACATCAACCATAGTTAAAAATGGTCTACATTTAGGGGTTTGAGATAATATGTACTTGCACCCACAATTGTAAAGCCTTGTCCATCCACGCCTCACGTTGCAGTAAATTGCAATCAAGGCATCGCAGGGATGAGATTTGCACCATATTAACGGGTGTTTGCCAGCCTGACCTCAGAGTGGACTTTCCAGTGAAGATGCTTACACTGCGCTGCTATTGCTGCATCTCCTCTTCCTCTACACACACACTCACATATCAAGACTCCCCTCCCTCCTCCCAAGACGTTCAGTTGGCACTCACTACACACACACGCACACACGCACACCCACACAAAATGCCTCTTGACTACTGGCTTGAGAGAGGGAGAGGGAAGGAAGTGAGAGAGGTTGGAGTTAGCTGAATAGGGACGGGTTGGGGTGGGGGGTGATTGTGCAGAAGCTTATAGGGAGAGTCGAAGAGAACAGAGGGATAGATGCAAAGAGCAAAAGTTACAGACGGAAGAGAAGAGAAGAAAAAGGGATGAGGAGTATACAGTATGAAAAATCCGAGGAGAAGACTAAAGGGGATACTGCAGGGAAGAAAAGAGGGATTAAAGAGTCCAATAAGGTAAGAGTGGGGGGGAGGGGGGAACAAGTGTTTGGGAAAAGCGGAGAGTGAAGGTGGAGGGGAGGGGAGAGGAGGAAAAGTAGCGAGATGGAAAGACAAAGCGAAGGACGTGAAGTTTATTTGTGAGGTGAAGAAACAAAGGCGTGTGAAGCAGTTAAAGTGGTGAGAGAAGTGGGCCACCTCAAGGACACATGTACACACTCATGCACACACAGAGGGGACGGGATGTTTAGCGGGACACAGATGAGCGAGGATAAACTGAGGGAAAGTACTGAGCTGCTTTTTGGCAGGGCATTTCTGTGTGTGCGTGTGTTAATGTGTGCGTGATGTATCTGCCGATGTTGTCTATGTGTGTCGGCATTTGGATTTGGCATGAGCCGTAAGATGCTAAAGTTTAGACTTAAAATTATTTTTTGATTATTTGCTAGAGTTATTTGTTTATTTAGGCGATAAAATGCGAAGCACACACATGCCACATGCTAAATTGTAAATAATGATCTTTTGTGATATCTCTAAATTGCTTTCGTTGCTGTGGGAAAAATGAATGTAAAATCTAAAGATTTTACATTTAAAGTGTTTTCATGTAAAAAAAAAAAAGCAAGCAGCTCTAAAAATCTAATATTTTGGTATTTAGATTAGATTAGATAGAATTAGATTAGACTAGATTAGATAGACCTTTATTCATCCCTCATTGGAGGAATTCGGTGTTGCAGACAGCTGTATATAGCATACACACACTTTATGATCATAAAATTTAAAGCACCAGCTATCGGTTAGCACAAAAGCTCTGCCGACATAAGCTGCTTTACTACTAGTGGATTGATAGTAAGTGAAACACTCTCCTGCCCCTCGGGGCCCTTTGGGGCCGGGAAGGTAACCCAGTGCTGTTGCAGTGGAGCTGCTGTGTGGCAGCAGCAGCATCAGCACCAGCATCAGCAGCAGAGATGTTTGCTCTCTGAGAATTTGTGTAACAAGGGAGAGGAGAGTTGCTGCGAGGTAAAGTGCTCATACACAATCAGCAACTTCATAAAACACAGGTAAAAATAAAATAGCCAAAGGACGTATAGAGTAGACTGGCTTTGATGAAGCAGAAAAACACGGGTTCACGCATCAGGCAGCAGCATGTCTGTGTATGTGTTTGCGTATTTGTCATGCAGCAGTATGTGGAAACAATATGTCATTTATTTTAGCTGCTGTCTTGGAGGCAAATTTAAGATCAGAATGTTTCCTGCCATTCAAAGTGAACTAATTTAGTTCAGTAAAAGTTTAACAACTGTGCTGATTAACATGTTTTCTTATCATGTGCTTGTGCTGGCTTCGCAGCACAAGCACACTGTAAATACTGTACATAATGTACACTTGAGACATCTTGTTACCGACTCTGTGTTGGACTGTGTGAATTAATTTATGCAAAGCTGCAGTGTCCTGCAGAGAGGATAAATACTAGAGAGCCTAAGTAAATTTATTCGACAAAGCAAAATAGTTTAGATGTAAATCCGGTTCTTTGGTTTGCTCCAGGGCTTGTTACTGATGCTGCTCTACAGCATCGACTCTATCCTGTAGAGCAGGGACCACCAACTCCGGACCTCTTGGGCCGGCGTCCTGCAGGTTTTTGATGTTTGCCTACTGCAACACTCCTGGTTCAGATGAAATGATTCTCCAACAATTGTCAAGTTCTGCACAAGCCTCTTAACAACCCATTAATTTGAATCTGATGTTTTGCACCAGGGAAACATCTAAAACCCACAGGACACTGGCCCAAGAGGTCTGGAGTTGGGGATTCTTGCTGTAGAGGGTTGCAAGGGACTGAAGCTTACATCTGCTGACATCAGAGAAGTGGAGAGTTTCAACATGCTTGGATTGTTGGAAGAAGCCAGATCTTCTGTGGGAGAGCATGTGAAGTCCACACAGCAAGATCCCAGCCAAACTGCAGGGTCTAACCCTCAGCTGTAAACGGCCACAGCAGTAAACTACTTGATCATTTTCTCAGTAATTTGTACGTTTCCGGCTTTAGTGGCACTGCAGAGGAGTCAACATTTGTTTTCTGGCAAAATGCCGCATTCAATAAGGTGATGGTCTGCTTTATTGTGTCCGATAAAGAGACTTACAATAGAGCGCAGCCTCCCAAACTTTGGAGCATTAAAGGGCAGGACTGGCCTTTGAATAATTGTGTTTCTTTTTTAAGTTTTTTTTAAAATAAGGCATTGGATCCTAAATTCACAGGTATGCTACAAACAGGAGCTAGCTGCTGTCATTTATATTAAGCCAGTAAAAAACAGAAAAAAACTGTAAAATGCACTTTATATTTAGTCAGATGTTTATGAAAGAATTCATGTTGACAGGCTGGTTTGGAGGTCAGATCATTAGATTAGAGCAGTGTTGTATAACCTTTTTTGAGCCAAGGTACATTTTTTTCATTGAAAAAAAATCACAAGGCACACCACAAACCAAAAATGTAAAAAAAAGAAAGAAAGAAACTCTGTTGCTTATATTAACAATATAAAGTAATTCTTGTCTTGAAAAGTGTCTTGAATAGGAATCAAATATTATTTGACATATTATTTGCAGATAAAAATTAATTTGTTTTCAAATTTGTTTTAGACCAGTTAGGGGAAATTAGATAATTTCCCATGACACACCTGACAATCTCTCATGGCACACTATATTAGGAAACTATAGGCGTGAAGTAATAATTCATAATAATTGCTGTGTTCCATTTAGCTGACGTTTGCTCACTCTCATGGCTTACTGAGACTTTGAACATATATCTTTACACGGCACATTAAAATCTATGCTGGGAAAACTCCTGAAGCAGAGAGATAGCAGAAGTCGAAAATGCAGGAAAATTAAAGACAGGCTGTCGCAATGACAACAGTATCCTGTGATAAACAAAATGCACAGGAAAAGAGATGACATTACCACGTGTGGTGGTAATAGGAGACCAGGACAGGAGAAACTGGGGACATGGAGGGCAGAGATCAGCTACTGACAGCAGCATGAGGCAGGTGGTGCAGGGCTGATCAGATTATAAAGACCTGCTTAATGACTTCATTAAAGGGCTTGTTTGAATCTGATCAGTATAAGGATGCTATCAGCTGATGTGCAGCAGCTGTGTCTCATTTTCTCTTCATGTTTGTCGACTGAAATGATCTCAGAGATGTCGTCTGTTTTCATTCATTGAAAGGGTTGTGGTTGCATCTGTGAAAATCAAGATATCTATAAATTTCTATAAATTATATTTGTTTTGATTTATTTGAGAAAAAAAAACAAACAAAGAAAATTACAAAAAATGTTTTTACCAACCATGAGTGCAAACTTACTCGTGCTGTAGTATAGTTTCTACCTATGCAGAAACTATTAGCAAGAGTACACAACATAACTCGTCTGAATGAGAACAGTGAACAGACTAAACCGTCTAGAGCGCATGCTGAGATGCTCAAGGATATTTAAACAATATTTAAATTATATATATATTATATATATTATATAATTATATATAATTATATATAATATTTTAATTCGGCCAACTTAGTTAACTTTAAAACCGTAACAGATGAGTTACGACATATTGCGTTGAGATGGCTGGATAATCCTGAGGTATAACTCACCACCTGAACCAGAGACTCAAGTCAAAGCCGGATACACATCAGCTACAGTGCTGTTTAGAGTTTTTCACTAGTTTATATATGTTGATCTAGTTATTCTATATAGTGATTTTATATATAGGCTACACTACTCACAAAAAGTTAGGGTTTTCAGCTTTTTGTATGTGAGAATGTAGCTAAAATGCACTATAATCTTAAAAGGTGGACTTAATTTGACTTTCTCTAAACATGTGCAACTGTTGAATGTTTAAGTACTTACAGCATAACATAATGTTCTCTTACAAGGTGATTAACCACTAAAAGAACAAAACAAAAGAAGTGTCTGAACCACGAGTCGACCACTAAATGTTCTGGTTCAATGACTGCTTCTTTTTAAACAGACATTTTATGTGGCGGTATACCCTCCACTGTCGTCAGCTTTAGTTTCAATAAATTATTTGAAGGAATTACTACTGCATGATTCGACTTAAACGTCCTACATCCGTGATCTAGTATCAGTGTAGCAGGAACTTTTTACATTTTCTGTCACTTTTTTGTGAGTATTGTATGTTGATCTAGTTATTTCTAATGTACTTATCTGTGTAATCTTTGGTTTACTGTTTCAAGCCATTACTGACTGATTTAAATCACTGCTTTAAATGGTTTAACTATCCTTGTAAAGCTGCAGTATGTCTACATAGAAGTGCTGTCTTGAGGAAAAACTGTTTTGTTATTTTTTTTACTCAGAGCTTCACAGCTCACCCAAACATAAATATGAAGCAAACGCATCGGCAAAGCCAAAGAAAACCAAACTTTAAAAAAAAAAAAGAAAAAAAATCTCCACCAAAAACCTGTCAAACATGAACTGATGATGTCAGTTTCTTTTTCACACATAGATCTCTCTCTTTTTAATGTTTCTTAGTTATAATGTAGAGAGGCTCCTGCAGTCTCTATTTTGATTCCAAGCCAAGGAGAAAAAAGTAAAAGTAAAAAACGAGGGGGAGGGAAACAAATGGCACTAATGATAGACGAGCGGAGAAAAAGAAGAGAGAGAGAAATAAAGGGCTGGGATGAGAGGAAGAGAAAAGAGCTGGATAGATGCTGATAAAGAGAGATGGGTATGGAGAGAGTGTGCCCTCCTTGTGGCTGCTGCAGTGCTGTGCAGGGAGCCGATTCATCACGACCAAACAAACTACGGAGAGAGGAGGAGAAGCAGAGAGAGGAGGGAAAGATGGAGCGAATACACTGGCGTCAGCATGCAGTCTGTCATCCACTGCCTCATCTTTCCTCCACTTTTCACTCTCTTCTTAACACACTCACAAAGTGCAGATCTGTATTTTTAAGGTCGTCACGCATTCTGGTTCTGCGGACTCGTCGTTTGCTTACATGTAGACTTGCAACTGTTTGTCCTCTAAGTGTTTGTGTAGTCCAGCGAGTTTGTTCTGCAGATCTCAGTCGAAGCCTGAGGGATATTGTTGTGTCAATATTGTCTTTCACTATGCTGATTTAATGCACTAAGTGCTCCCCCCCCCCTCTAACTTTGGACAAGAGAGTGAGAGACTTTACCCCACTTCTCTCCCACTTTTCATGTGTTCTCTTTAATATCTTTGAGCTTTGTGCTGCTAGTTTCCTGTCTGTCTCTCCTGCAGTACTTCTGCCTCTCATATATTGCCGAAATTTACAAAGCAAGAGAGCGCGCTCAGTGGGAGGTGTTGGGAAAAACAATTAGCTGAAAATGGCTGAAAGCCAAACTGAGCTGCAGACTTCAGTGCTGATTCTCAGCAACCATTTTAAATTACAGGAAGTCATTTGATTCTGTGTTTTTCTTTTCTTTTTTTTTAAGTGATACAAAACTTGCATGGGCATCTTACTTCGCTGTACGAAGGCAATGAATTATAATCTCTTAGATCTGTAATTCTGTGGAATTCGAAACATTAAATCCTTCATTTCTTTGGTTTACTGTAATGCAAGCATCGGGTCTGCGGTGACTTTTCCCCTATGTGCAAAATTAGATTAATCAAGACCAATCAAAAAAGCACTGCACAAAAGCAGACGAATGAGGCTGAGGTTGCCATGGCAATACCTGAACCACACAGTGTAGAGGTAACCGAGGGGTTCCTCGCCGCAAGCTGTAACCGTCTGTCTCAGCTCAACTGCAAACCCAAAATATTGCAGAGCATCTTCATCACTTTCAATCTAACGATGGAAGCTTTGTGTGGTCGACACAAATGAGCTTGTGTTTTTATCTTGGGCTGTGATCTCAGTGCCGCTGTTCCTGCTGTAGATGGCTTTCAAACAGTCTGTTTACTTTATTTATTCATTCGAACTTTTAAAGAAACGCAGCAGCACCTGGCCATAACTTTCCTTGCAAAGTGTGTCATCAAGCCTGCTTTCATTTTGCTTTTTCTAACTGCTGTGAACCTGCAAAAAATAACCTGAATGCATGTAGTGTTACTATGGCAACCCTGAAATGTCATGTCATCAAACCAAAGCCTTTATACAAGCAAGAATCACCAATCAGCAGCAATTTTTGGAAAATCCTCCAGGCAGTTATTTTGGGCCTTGATAAAGGAAAGAAGCATAGCTGCAGTTTCAGTGGACCGCATTCAGAGAATCGCCTGTCGAATCTGAGAGGAAGCACTTTAAAAGGGATGGCGACTTTAACCCAGAAATAATCTCCATGGATATCAAATTCATTTACAGTTCATGGATGATAAGCAAATGCTCACCTTCCAAAAATAATCAGGGCATTATTGTCCTCTTTGCATGTTTGTTTGAGTTGATTTTAGCGAGGCTTGAGTCTGTAATGTGACACAACTGACTGTGGTCTTAACCTCATCTGCATGCTTAAAGTAGATTAATGCAACTACACGGCTTGCTGGATATGTTTCCTGACTTGGCAGATGATAAGTGTTTTGGGAGGCATGCAGAATAAATACAAAAAGCTACATCTTGAAAATGCCTTTATTCTTTTTAACTAGCAAGGACCATGCCTCAGAAATGTGGGCTCACTGGTTTAATGAAAGGTGTGGATGAAGTTACGGAGAGTTAAGCTGATTTAAGATCCATTCGGGTGGTGCCTGGAGAAAAAAGAAAAGAAACATATGAATAATTGGAAAAGGAACCAGAAAAAGTTGTGATGGCGTAAAGGATGAGAGATGAAGAGGATGATGGAAAGATAGATGGAGGGAGAGAGGAGGATGAATGAAGGGAGGGGAGGAAGGACAGATGGATAGGGAGATATGTTAGAAGGATGAATCAATGAGGGATGGAAGAAGGTGTGAATGGATGAGGTGATGAAGGATGGGAAGGGAAGGGAAGAAGGGAAAGATGGATGATGAGGAGGGAAGGATGGATAAACAGATGAGGAAGGGAAGAAGGCCTTAATGGATGAGGGAGGGAAGGATGGATGAATGATGGAGGGATGGATGAAGGATAGAGGGAGGAGGAAGAAGGATGGAAGGATGAATGGATGAGGATGGATGAAGAAAGGATGAATGGGTATCTTTAATTCTGGTTGAAAAAGTCATAATTAAACAAAGTGAAACAGATATAACTTACATACTTGTTGAATGGATGAACAGAATAAAGGAAGAAAAGGATTAAAATGTAAACTTTCAGTGGATCGGTGAATAAACAATTAACACATGTGTTTTGTCTCTCAGGTGTTGTGGCATCTCGACATCTTCCGCAGAAGCTTTCGACAGCTGACCACTCACAAGTGCATGGCGGACTCTTGCGTCTTCTGCGCTTTAAAGGTAGCCAAAGCTTTTTTCTCTATGGAATTTCAGAGGAAGATCTTGTGTTCCATTACAGTTGTCTGACAAGTATAGTCCTCTGATTAGTAAAGATCTAATATTTCCCATCATCTTGCCCTTGATTATTGTTCTACTTTTATTTTTTTAATTTTTTTTTCATATTATATGCACACATAAAATACAGTGGGATTCTATTCAGTTAATGTAGCTCATTTTAAAATAGGAATGTGTTGCATTTACTTATTTGAGATTATATAGATGCCCATCACAGCCCCTTCCGATGATGTAGGACAGGGGTGTCCCAAGTCGGTCCTTGAGGACTGCTGTCCTGCAAGTTATGGATGTTTCCCGCTGCACCACACTAGAATTAGATCTAGTAAAGAGTTAATGCATCGGTGCATCCTTTTGCACCGGAAAAGGAGAAACAAAAGAGTGTGTCCACACAAAATGAGCAAATAAAGCAAGCTGCATTTGTTTATTCCCTACAGTGAATGATCACACATTACTACATATCCACCACACATATACATACGTTCACACTGACATCAGATCCAGATAAAGAATCATGGATTATGTCAAGTTATCTTGGTTTTGAGGGGAAAAAAATGGTGTATGTTGACTTATTTTATCCAGATTTCTGAATGCTGCCAACTACTTACAGTACGGGTACAGCCAAGACACAATGCTGGCAGTTAAAGTGTCACTTCAGTGTGGATTTTCACCCCTCAATCCATTCAAAATATCCCAAAATCCTTGTCATTTGTTCTTTTTAAGTCTTCTCCTTTCCCTTTTATTGCTTAACTTTTTGTGCTGCAGCAACTTTTGCCAGAGGGGAAATGTTTTGGGGTGTCAATGATGTGTAATGTAAATAAAAACAGAATGCAATACTTCAAACCGTAATAGGAAAATAATACAAAGGAAACATCTTGTTGGTTGGAACGACGCATCACATCTACCTCACCAACCCGCCCTCCTCCAGGGTCACAGTCCTGCAAGTTTTTAATGATTCCCTGCTCCGGCACACCTGATTCAAATCGAATGTATCCAACAGCTTATCAAGTTCTTCCCAGTGACTCATTGATATGAATCAGGTGCATTTGAGCAGGGAAACACTGAAAACCTGCAGGATGCGGGCCAAAGGTCCCACCTCTGCTAATATATGTAGAAACTGAGAAGATGAACTGTTGTAGTTTTGAAAGCAAATTTGCAAAAATGCCCCTCTTCTTTCTTGATATACGATAGCTGCTGAACAGTGCTTTCTTTTGTGTCCATAATGCACCAAATGTATTTGGTGGATTGCAGGTTTGGACTTCAGACAGGCCAGTTTAGTGCTCTCAGTTTTACACTCCTTTCCTACGGAGCCATGCTGCTGTAATTTGTGCACAAACAAAGCTCTAAATGAGAAAGACGTCAGCTGGATGGTGACATGTGTTCCAAAACCTGTATATATTGCTCAGCATTAGCAATACTGACAATTACGTGGACGTCAGCCATGCTGTATGTGCTTATAGGGAATTCCACAACAAAAACGTGTCTGTTTTTAACTAAATGCTGGTTGAGGGCTTAAACATAAACACATATTTAACATAAACAATATTGAGTGAAAGCAAAGAAGAAAAATGTTGGTTAGATCACCGGGTAAAAACATCAGAATCCATACACCTCAATTCTACGTTGACCATCCGGGGAATTCTAACAAGGATTTGGAGTTTTCAGTCCCAGACACAACTGAAGGCTCGTCCGCCTTCATTCAGAGTATGGTTTGTTTCTGATGGTGAAAGAGGATTTCAGATATCTGGATACTCATGATTTTATCCAATGGATGGGACTTGAACTCTGTGTTTATGGGCAGCTGTGTGACTGTCCATGGATTGATGTTACTGACCATTAGAAACTTACCTTAGAAATACTTTGGTGGATGTTAAAGGTGGCAAATGTGAATTTTGTGTCACTTCTATTTAATGCAAAACATAAACATGTCACTATTTGGGAGACCATACAGGGTTTTCTTCGGATCCTTTAATGATATCACATACTTTCTACAATGAAATCCCTTAACTTTATCTGGTGATCTATAAAAGTCTTTGAAATTTGTTTTAGACTTATGAGCTCCTCTTCAACTTGACTTATGAAAGACTTTGTTTGGTCTTTACCAAAGTCTGCCAAATCCCAAGGATCAGTCAAAAGCAACCACTCGGAGGATTGCAGATGGTAGCTACTAGAGGTGAAAAAAAAGAAAGGCGCTGAGGTATTCTGGGGGTTTACCCAGCAGAGATTAATAGATGAACATATACCAGTGTTGATGTCTATGAATGTTCGGTGATGTCAAATCAACGAAATCATGAAAGATGTGTTAAGTGACAGATTTTGCATTTGACATTAGACATAGTGAAGCATGATGCACTGAATCGACACCCTTTAAATTAGAGGAAGCTGCATGCTTGCACAGTATTTCCCCATAATCACTCACAGTCAGAAGTTTTTTTCCTTTGCATATTCCTTCATTTTCTTTTTGTCATTCTCTCTCATCAGCATTTCCCCTCCTTCATCAAGTGATCAGAACCTCCTCTAATATGCTTTACTTCGTCTCATATAGCCACTGTGTAAACTTCCACCAGACCCTGCCAATGAGTGCTCACAAATGGCGCGTGTGGACACTTTCTACAGCACAGTTACAGGTTGAATGTTGTGTCTTAGCTGCAGCAGCAGATGAAGATCTGTAGCATCATGAAACCCTCCTAATGAACGAGCCTTATGCAGCCCCGCTCCGGCCATTTGTTGTCAATGATGACAAATATGTGTCCTGGTGAAGGGAGGCGTTGTGCGTGATGTGCCTTGATGTAGTATAGTGTGTGTATAGCAGTGCCGATGTGTGTGTTCCACATGCTGCTCTGTCTCCAGCGCTTCTCTGTAATTAATTGGCTGACTGAAAGCGCTGAGACAGCACAACCCACGCTGGGATGCTACACACACACACACACACACACACACGCTCACACAGTGAAAACATACAAATCTTTTCTAGCATGTCAGGCAGCTCCATGAGACGTACACACACACACACACACACACACACACACACACACACGTGATTGTGAGTGTTTGAGTCATCTGTGGGTGCAGAAATCAAAGGTTCTGTCACAGTGTTGAGCGTTCACATTTTCCCGTCGGTTTCCATTAACCATCCTGCCAACAAACAGATGTAACGTTGTTCTTACAGTCTGTTTGAAGCGGTACTCCCCACAGCAACGCAGATTAAACGAGCCGGACGCACACCAAATGGACTTTAATGGTGTGTTAAATTTCCTAATAAGCGTTTTAGAGAACAAAAGACATAAAAGATGGTATGTTTTTTTTTTTTATTTAGCTGGGACTGTGTATGAAATAGGGTTCATCCACAGAAGAAAAAGACACGTTATTGTCGTAAAAAATAAGTTCAGAGGCTGCTCGTGGCAATCCTTGTAGGAATCACTGCAACACTTTATCTCTCTCAGCAACAAAACCCTCTTACACAGGCACACAACTTAGATGCAGATACCTGGACACACACACACACACACACACACACACACACACACACACACACACACATACATGCATACACACGCTGCAATGAAACAGGAAAAGAACAAAAGAAAATGGAAGAAAAAGGAGGCAGAAAGATGAATGAATGTGGGAGTTGGTGCTGATTGCTCCTGTCATCACACAGACACACACGCACATATACAAACGCACACACCTCCGTCTCTTACTCACTCCGCCTCATCCCTTCCTGTTCTCCTCCCCCGCCCTCCTCCTCCTCCTACTCCTCACCTTCCTCCCTCCCTCTCTCTGTAGGGTATATTCCCCCTCCATTCTCCCTGGCGCATTGCTGCAGTCAGCACAGCCACCATATCACACACACACACACACACACACACATACACACACACACACCCTATTGCTCGCACTTTTTCTTTTTTCCTCTTCTCTCTTTCTCTGTTTCTCTTCCACACACACATACACACTCCTCTTCGTCAGCACGACTGCATTACCTTTCCCTCTGCCAACTCTCGGCTTGGACACACTCAAGTTTTTCACACCGTTATGATCACAGCCATCTTGGTAAACTGCTTCCAAGATGTCACCTAAATTTGACAAATAATTGAGTCATGATGAAGGTTGGACAATAATTTGTGGCTATTTTCATGAAAACAGTTTCAGTAAGTGTTTTTCGACTGAGTTAGTCACTGGCTCTGCCTCGATTTCAGATTAATTCTGCCATTAATTAATTAATTAATTCGCCATTAATATCAGCTTAAGTTAGTTCTCAGAAAAAGTTTGGAATTTCATCTGGCCAACCTTTTAGATTAGTTTAAGCCCACAATAACTTAAGATGACTGTTAAGATGTGTTAATATCTGTATGTGTGTTACTGTTGAAGAATAAATGAAGATGGCACATAGCACAAACGATGTAGCTTTAAACCGCTATTAAATCCTGGTATGATATGTGAACATTATCTCTGCAGAGGTCATCTCTGATCAAGCGAAGCAGAACAAAATCAGAGAGCTTTTAGTACAGACAGTTCAGGCGAAGTCTCCGAAATGGCCATTTTAGAACAGCATGACACCATCTGTTCTTGAAGTCTTCAAGTATTAAAAGGTTAAGTATGTAAAATGTTTAGAAATATTAAGTATAAAATTTGACAGTTTTTTTCACATTTTAATGTAAAAAAAAAAGAAAAGAAAAATAAATGAAAGCATTATGCAGTTTATTTATTTAACTCAAGCCGCTTTCAGACTTGCATAGCGGCATATTTGCGGTAAAGTCCTTCCGCTCTTTAACCGGAGTTGTCTTTTCAAATATATTGCTTGGCCACGTTTGGATATCATAAAATGTTCTGGATCGGTCGATTGTGGAAACAGGATAGGACATTGTTGTTGTGCAGCGATTATTTAACTTCAGTGTGCTCACCCAATCCCCTGCAACGCTGTCATTTATAACGCGTTCAGTCAAAACGACGTGCCGCAACATTTCCGCTCTTACGACATGAAGGAGGCTAGCCGGTAAATGTCCGCTACAGCTTCGAGATAAAAGATCGGAACGTTTGTCTGAATGCAGACGGTATAAAGGACAGAGTCCGCAACATTACCGCTTTTCAAAGCAAGTCTGAAAGGGCTCTGTACTAAACTTTCATCATAACTTGTACTTAATTAGCTTGTTAGTTCCTCTTGTTTCCAGTCATTATTAGGAGTGGACAAATTATGCAAATTTACAAATCTCATTAAAACTTTCACCCCCGTCCAGGCTTCCCTTAACCAGCTGCTGAAAGTCAGTTCCCTGACTTCATGATGTGATTAAGAAATAGAAGTTAACAGGAGAAATGGAGGCCATGCCGAGTTCTCTAAGATCAAGAAAACTTTTAGAGAGAAATGCTCCCAAGATGACTTAAAAGGCAAATCTAAACCTTGGTCTGAAAGGAGCATGATCCCGAGCACATTAGCAAATCTGCACCAGAATGGCTGAAAAAAAAAAAAGAACCGAGGTGTTGTAGTGACCCAGTCAAAGTCCAGACCTCAACCTGATTCACTGTGCAGTAACTAATGCCTGCAGACCTGCAGTAAATATACAGACGCAAAGCTCACTAATGTGGGTTTGCTGGTTTTAAAGGTGCGGATGAAGTTATGGAGAGATTTGAAAGTTTTCTGACTGGTTCCTCTGGGAGTGTCTCATGTTTTAAAAACACATTATTCAACTTTTAAGTGGGTGAAGCAGGTATAAGATGGCTCACCAGATGATTGGATGTGTGGTCGAGGTGTGCTCCTGGCTGCTCCCAAAAAGGTGAGTTTCATCTGTGGAAAAGAGTGGAGTGAATTCCTCCGTAACATTGATGTCATACAGAAAGCATTGACTTCATGTTATTACTGCTGAAGATGGTTTTACTTTTTTTTTTTTTTACCGGATTTCATACATCTGAATGAAATGGAAGCACGGTGGACACAAGTCGATGACACACGTCTGTTGATGAACTGCGACTGTGTGGGAATATTTTTCACTTATAAAGTGTTTATTCACTCCTGAGGAAATGAAGCACCTGCTGCTTTTCAGTCCTGCCATCTCATCAGTGACTGAATTACTGCTGTGACGGAAACCAGCAGAGCACCAACCGCTGCTCTGATACGTCAGCCTGATTTAGGTTTATTTTTGTTCTGGGGCTGTTTAAGTGTTAGTCAAAAATAGTTGCTTTTTTTTTTTTTTTTGTATCGAGCTGAGGATTCTTATCAACAAAAAAATTAGGTCATTTTTATCCGTTGGCAATCTGGAGTAAGTCATCCATGCTGTTATCTCTCCCTGCTTGGACGCTGCAGTAATCCCTCATCCAGTCTCAGTCAAAAGTTACTCTCACTGCTTGTTAAGGTTCCTTTGTTGCTTCGGTGCTTTGGTTTGAACTAATGTTGTTTAAATACTTGGGTTTTTAGACTTAATTCACTATAGTTATGCCTCAGATTTGCCATGATTGAGTCATTTCAAGCCATTTAACACTGACCTATGACTCATTGAAACATAAGAAAAGGATCCTAACTCAAAGGATGGACCAGTGTTGTTTTTTCTAACAGACAGCTTAACAAAAAACAATTTTTAAAGTGCACGTTTAGGTACTTTAGACGTTTAGGTACGTTTAGACACATAATTTGTTCCCATTTTTTAAGTAGACAGTTTGGCAGACCTGCTCACACCAACAAGGTGATTCCCAAAGAGTGGTTAGCCCAAAAATTGGCGTATCCCTGCATGATGTGCAGCGTGTCCTGAATTTTTAGCAAAACTGGACAAATGAAGGATAAGTAAAACAAGCAGATGGACATTATCCAGATGTGATGTCCAGCAAAAAACAGCAAAAAATCCAGCAAAGAACTGAAACAAGACCTGAAAAATACATCTTGACCGACGGAGTGATGAATCCCCCCTAGAGTCATTTTGACAGAAAACAAAAAAAAAAGGCGGATAACATCCAAGGAAGAGCTTTAATAAGCCTGGAGAACTATTCCTGAAGACTGTTTTTACTTATGAAAATGATAAGAAAGCTTGTGTAAAAAGGTTCAGGTTGGAGTAAACGGGTCAAACCACGGTGACTTTCAGCTCATTAGAAGTTTTTTGCCTTGTATACTGCATCTGTTATGTCTGCTCATGTTTCAGAAAAATGTCCTGCTTTTCTGGTATTATCTAAAGAAATGAGGGGTGGCTCAGGACTTTTGCACGGTATTGTATTTATAAACATTTTAAGATTTGCATCACTTGCCTTTCTTTATTGATTGTGATAAAGTTAAAGCCTTAACAAGCTAATTAAAGCTTAAGACCTTGGTAAAAGTTATCTGCACACTCAGATCTCTTGGGGTGACCAAACCTTTACATGTTTCATCTCAAACTTTGTGATCTTTTGAAGATTTCCTCATCTTCTAATTCAATCTCTCTGTTTCCAAACTTTAAGATGCCTCTGAAGCGTGGAATCTGTCAGAAGAAAAGTTAAAGCCACAACTTTTTATGCAGAATTTCATGTAAAATATGACTATATGCATCTGTTCTCTTCTTCCTCTTTCAGTCACATTTGGTCAAAATTTCACAATGCATTTAAAAGTTAACGTTGAAGAAATCACAAGCTTTTCTTCTCGCCATCAACATTTTATGTATGAAATATTTTTAAGGCATAAAATTGTAGCTTTTTGTGATCAATTCAAATAGAACTGTCCAGGTCAGAAGAGCTTTAGTTTTGCTTCGCATCTGTACACAGGTTAAAGCAATTATCACAAACTTGGGAGATCAGGACTCTGTAGTGAGTTACAAAAACATTGGAGTGGCTGCGAAACAACTGAAGGGAATAATGGTGACTCCGGCAGACAGAAATAAAACTGAGGAATTAGAGCGAAACATCAAGCTTGAAATGGTTGCATATGAGGTCATGGTCAGTCTCTCACGGCGAAACCTGAGTGCAAACAGAATAAACTCTCCAAAATGTTTGATGCTGCTCCTCAGACTTTGTACACTGCCCTCAAAACACACTTCAGTGGCCTAGCTTTCTCTTTTAGCCCCTGCAACAGTTTGCTTTGCTTTCCATTTTACTGCTACAAAGCACTCTCAGAGCTGTTTCTATCAGAGAGAAGTGCACTGCAATCTCCATTTATTATTGATATGCTCTGATATTGAGGCCTCGGCGGTGGCGTTTTGTTTTAGTCCGGTCAGAGTTTGTTGTGCAGCACTTTGGCTCCGGACAAGTTGACAACTTGTTTCAGTGGCTGTTTTATGGGTCAGCTGACAGAACATGATGTCCATTTACAGGACAGATGCATTCAGACACACACACACACACATGTATACACACACACACACATGTATACACACACACACACACACACACACACACACAAACACATATATATATATATCCATCCTTAATCCATGCAGGGTTGCGGGTGGGCTGGAGCCTATCCCCCCCCCACACACACACACACACATATATATATATATATATATATATATATATATATATATATATATATATATACACACATATATATATATATATATATA